>JAJPUD010003161.1:11599-130997 GCA_023553655.1 Myrmecobius fasciatus | reverse complement strand
GAGAGAGAGAGAGAGAGAGAGAGAGAGAGAGAGAGAGAGAGAGAGAGAGAGAGAGAGAGAGAGAGAGAGAGTCTTTGGACTTCTGATTGCTTACACCATTTCTAGATTCATGCTAAAATAGGTGTTGATAAGATGATCAAAAAATACCTGGAAATTCACAAGCTACAGCTTGCTCCCTGAGGAACATCAAGGGAAACTGCCAACTAGACTGTCTTCTTTTCTGGAATTCCCCTCAAATTAGAACCCAATCCTATTTCTACTTGAAGCCTTTCATTTCCTAAAGGATTCTTCTTCCAGAATCTATTGGTATAATGTATGGAATACTAGATCTGGAGTCAGGAGGACCTGAGTGCTAGTATTACCTCAATATTAACTGTGTGACCCTAACAAGTCACGTTATTTTTTCATCTGTAAAATAAGGAAGGATTAGATAGGATGACCTCTAAGTTTCATTCTATTCTAAATTTATGATCCTATAGCCCCTTAAGAATAACCCCTAATGATATCTGTCCTTAACCTCTACAGTGAATATTGAAGGGAAGGGAAAGGCAAGAAAAGTGCTTTCCTGGGCACAACATGAGGTAGCATAGAGCTTGAGCTGGCCTGATTAAGCAGAAATCAAGATCGACCAGAGGGGCAAAAGGACAATAACTCATTCTTTTCTCTCTCCACTCACATGGGGGTACAGTCTGTTTTTCTACAAATTGCCAAACATTAAACCAGATCATCAGTTAACATTAATCCTGGGTGATGAGAGAATAAACCTCTAGCAAGACTTTTAACCTAGGGCTGAATTTGACCCTAAACAATATTTTAACAAATATATTTGAATATAATTGGTTTCCTTTAAAATCTCTTGTATTTTATTTTATACATTTAAAAACTTTATTTTGAGAAGGCAGCCATAAGTTTCCCAGTCTTCCAAAGTAGTCCATAGTACAAGGATTAAAACCACTGCTCAAGAAAGAAAAGGCCAGTCTCTTTGCATTTACTGTGTGCTTTAATAGACTGAAATGTATACAAGGATCTGTTGAAGAAAATAGACTTGAAACATTATAACAGTCAACATTTATATATAGCATTTGAAGATTTGTAAAAATCTCATTCTCACAACAGTCCTGTAACATTGATACTATTTTACAGATCAAGAAACAAAGATACATAGAGTCTAAATGATTTATCTAAGTCTACACCTAGATAGGTCTGAGGCAGAATTTGAAGTGAAGTCTTCAATCAGTTAAGAAGCTACTATGTGAGAGATACTATACCAAGCATTAGGGACACAAAGGTAAAAGAAAATCCCTACTCTCAAGAAACTTATAGTCAGGGGCCTAGGCACTCTGGCTACTTAGCTCATGGAATGTTTCTTAATGCTATGGAAATTTAGATAAAGATGAGTTAGGAAGTTTGGAGGAAACCTTAATAGAAGAGGAATATTAGAATCAAAATTTGAACTCAGGTCCTCTGACTTGATATATCTCATTTTCCACCATACCAATTCTATCATCCCACTGTCCAATTGACCATCACAGTATTTCCCAGTCCAGATTGTTTAGTAAAACATCAAAATTCTGCTTCAAGGAACATTCTAAAGCTAAAAATCTGGGACTGAAGCCAGAGAGAGAAACAAGAGCCAAGGGTGAAAGGAGTATGCAGCAAGAAGTTTGTTTTTTAAGAAGAACCTAAAACTAAAAGTCTAATATATACCAAAATATTAATAGCTACACTTTTGTGCCAGTAAAAAAAAAAAAAAAAGGAAACCACGTGAATGTCCACCATTTGGGAAGTGGCTAAAGAAACCATGACACATGTGATAATGCACAGTAAGAAATGAATAAGAGAAAAGCTAAGAAATCCAGGAAATTTTGTTTGAATTGATAAAGCATAATATTGATATCAACTGCAACATAAGTGAAAAGAAGCACATTGTAAAAATGAGCAGAATGTTTTCAGACATGGTCATTACATAAAAAGTGATTTTGCTTAACTTCCTGAAACAGAACCTCACAGGAGAATATAGACTTAAATAAATTATAAATTATATGAAACAGATAACATATACAATAGAAGGTCAGAAGAGTATGAATCCATATCTGGGATGTAAATACCTTGAGAGTAGGAGAATATATAAGAAACGGATATATGAGCTTTTGCCTAGTACAAGGCAGAGCCCTGAAAAATAATTCCCCAAAATACTTCTTGGTTGTGTCATTAGCAGGAAGGCAGGCAGGGCTGTAATATGATGGAAGTCACATTATAGGCAAACAACCTGAATTGGAGGAAAGCTGAAGACACAAAAAATAGCAAATGTTGGAGTAGTAGGAAGGCAAGCACACTAATGGGATCTGATAAGAGTGTGAATTGGTCCAGCTGTTCTAAGAAACAACTTGTTTCCTAGGAAAAAAAAATCATTAAACTGTGACTACTATTAGGCATAAGAGGTCAAAGATATGCAAAACTATATAGCAGCTTTTTTTGTAGTAGCAAAAAAAAAAAGCAAAAGAAGGCAAGTAGATGAATGGCTCAACAAATTAAGAAAACCAGAATTTAAAAAAAATACACAGCTCAAATCTTATAGATGTCACCATTAATTTGAGACAGCTAGGTGGTACAGTGAATAAGAACCTGGAGTCAGGAAGATATAAATTTAAATCTAGCCTCTGACACTAGTTGTGTGACCCTGGATGGGTCACTTAATCTCAGTTTCCCCAACACTAAAAATGGAGATAAGCACACCTACCTTGCATTGTAGTTGTGAAAATAGAGATTTTTTTAAAGTATGTAGCACAATGCCTCCCATATAATAGATGCTATATAAATGCTTATTCCTTTTCTCCTTCCCCCCTCTCTTTGAAAATTATTAGAGAACCAGACCAAGTACTTTTCTTAGCTATGACTTATGAGAGAACAGACAGCTAGGCATCATAGAACAATGAGCTATGAGTCAGGAAGGACTGAATTCAAATTCTGCCTAAGTCACTTAGTAGCTCAGTGACACTAGGCAAGTCAGAGTCACTTCTTTGTGCTTCAGTTTCCTCCACAAAATGAAGGATTGTACTTGATGATTTCTCATAATCTATGGGTTGGATTGGGAGAGGTTGGGAGGGAATTCACTAGATGTTTTAGAGGCTCCTCAAGTGTATAATTTTTAGCATTCTCTGCCTCTTTTTCTTGCAACTCTCACCAATATTCTTGGAGTGACAGGCCACATACTCCACTCTTCCAATTCCTTTTGTCTCTTCAAGGAGAACCCATGAGCTATGCTTCCACAAAGCCGGTTTCATTTATAGCATTTATAGATGTGATTGATTCCTCCATCAATTTGTTAATCATTGAACCTCAAGTTGAGTACCAAGAGTCAAATTTGATATTTGATTCTTCACACCTTCTGCCATCATCACTGAAGAAACAAACAAAAAAACAACATAGGATAGAAAACCACTTTTTCTTTTTTTTTCTTTTTTTTTTTTTTTGCTTAATAGGTTGATAGGGACAAAAAAAGTTCATCTCCATAATTAGTTAAGCTGATCCTCAAAAACAGACTCAAGTCTGTTGCCAGGACCATTCTCAAAGTTCCAGCATGAAAGAATCTGTCAATGTTTGTGATCTACTGACATTGTCTTGGAAAATCCATGGTTACCTTCACACCATAATGAGGCATCAGAGCAGTATTTTTGTAAAGGTTCATCTTTACAGAATATGTGAATTGAAGAATTGCAGTTAGAAGCAAGTAGGTTATCACAAGTAATATTCATAAGTCATTGCAGTGGGGATGATAATTCTTTAGACACCTGAGACCATAAAATAACAATACAAGGAGTTTATCAGAGGCTTTTGACTCCACCAGTGAGCCCCTCCTCCATCATTCTGACCAACCAGGCCCTGGCATCTTTATTACCTTGAGTATGATGGGCCCTTTAAAAGAACACTGGGGGGGCAGCTAGGTGGCGCAGTGTATAGAGCACCAGCCCTGAAGTCAGGAGGACCTGAGTTCAAATCTGGTTTTAGACACTTACCATTCCCTAGCTGTGTGACCTGGGCAAGTCACTTAACCTCAATTCCCTAAGCAAAAAAATAAATAAAAATAAAAATAAAAGAACATTGGGAGGGAGTTTTGTTCAAGCCCTCATATTCTATTCAGAATGCTGGGGTAGATTCACCAACTTCTCCCAATAACAAACCAGAGATACTTTTTTGCCTTCTATCTCTTTTCTCCTGAAGTGCCAATGTGTACCTACCTCTTGTCTTAGGATATATGAGATGTTCAGAAGAACTAATGCCTCTGACGTGAGGGCTTGCCAAGCCCTTTTCAGAATTACTTATCCACCTTTGGAGTCCATCTGATCCATCCAATTCTCACCTATGGCCCCATGAAGCTGTAACATGCTCAGCAGCCACACCCTCATAAATAGTCCCTGAAGACAGGCTAAACCTAGTTGAGATAACCAACAGGCCTCAAACCTGTTGGTGAGTTAGGGAGATGACTTCTGCTAGCAGAATGGGTGCATGAGAAATTTATTTCTACACAATAAAGGAGACCAAAATAGGTATTGTGGAGCATTTAGAGCTTGGTTAGATATTGAAGATACCAAGATAACACACTGCACTCCAGGCCATTGCCAATCATTTCTGAATTTTGTCTAACCCGGACTTTATCACTCAAGAAGAGTGATTTGAAAATGAAGGGCAAACAGTAACAACCCCTTGCCTCAGAACCTATCATTTTCTTCATTGTTATCCTCAAGCCCTTGTCTTCAAAGAGAATAGGAGTAATGAAGTAGAATGGAGATTCAGTCTGTTTGGAATTGGATCTCAGAGGAAGACTGCTGTCCCTCTTGTCTGATTTCATAACTACTCCCTTCCACTGGGCTTTCTAGAACACTCCCTCACAATCTACATGGGAATTTGCATTTGACCTAAGACACCATTTTTACCATTGCCGCCTTCTACTCAGAGACTTGTTTTCAAATCCCCTCACCTCAATGAGAACTGAGGAAGACTATGTTCCTTGCTCTCCAATTCAATTTCCAGACTATTAGTGTAACATAATCACTCCCCTTCACTTTGTAAGTCTTTATCAAATGGTTATACCAAGCTCTCCAAAGTTTTGATACTTTCATATTTCACCATTATCTATATATACCTCTCTACCTTATCTGAATTCAAAATACAGCTTGACTCCCCTCTCCATCTTATATCTTGTCACTATGCTTAGTAATTTCACCATTCACTAGACCCTGCCATCCCCTCCAGACATGAGTGTGGCTTTCCTTCTTTTCAATGCCAAATTTTCTGAAGGAGTAGTAAGTACTCTTTTCCCCCCTTATTCCTAACTCTGTATAATCTATCCTCTCTGCCCCCCCTGACATTCTACAGACATAACTTTCTTAAAGGTTGGAGGATTCCAGGAAGATGATAGAAGAAGTCAGAAAATTCCAAGCTTTCCAAATTTCTTCCACAAATAGAACACAAACTCAAAATGAATGTAGCATGGCAAAAATAAAAGGGTAAAGAGCTATCCTAAGACAACTTGAAAGAATTTCATAAAATATAGGACTTCAGGGGCTGAGATTTGGCCTGAGTGAAATATAGACACTTTCAGGCAAATTTTGATGAATCAACAAACACCAGAACATAGAGACAGCTCCTTCAGAAATTGTCCTCAGACCCCCCCAAATTTCTTCAATTCTCATTCTTTTTACCTTGTATGGCACTTGACACCATTGAATACAATCCATTTCCTTCCTTGGAATATTTTCTTCCTTAATTGATGTTATTTCATTACATAATTAACCTATTTCCAACAGAACCAGTTTCTTACTGTCATTATGATATATCTCTGGAACATAATTTCTACTTTTTTTGATTTCATCATCTGGCCTCATCAACTAGTTCCTCGTCTCTCATCTTCAATCACTTCCTCTGTATAAGCTCTACTCATATTCTCCTAATCTTCAAATCTTTACTAAAAAGTCTTCCCATGATACTACCTCTCAGTCTGTTATCCTAACTTGTTTCTCCCCTTCCCTGTCATATTTATAGTAAAAGTAGACTCCAGTCACTGCCTCTCCTTCCTCAACACCACCCACTCTTCAACCTCCTGAAATCTAATTTTGTCAGCCTTTCCATTGAATATACTCTCTCCAAAGTCAACAGGGACTTCCTAAATTAAAAATCCAATGGTCCTTTCTAAATTTTCATATGTTTTGATCTTTCTGCTACATTTGACATTGCTGAGCAACCCCTCTGGATGCTTTTTTCATTTTTGGTTTTCTTGATTTTTCTAAGCCAAGAAAATCTGAACTCGAGTTCCACCTTAGAGCCTGACCAAGTCACTTAACATGTCAGTGTTCTAGGCAACTCTTTAAGATTGAAGTTCTTAACCTTCTTCGTGTGTTTTGGATTCCTCTGGTAGTCTTTTTAAGCCTATGGACCTCTTATCAGAATTTTTTTGAGTCATAATTGATGAAAATTTAAAATTTCAATAAGAGATTAGTGTAATTTTTTCCCATCTAAGCTCATAATGTCCTAATATCTATTCACAGACAGGTTTCCATAGACTCTCAGTTAAGAACCCCTCTCTAAAATTATAAATTAAAGAAAAAGATAAAGAGAAGGGTCCAACCTGTGTGGGTAGAAGAAATTTCTAACCTGGGAATTTCTTATACCAAAGAAATCAAATATTCAATTTTCTCTTCTTGCCTTCTAAATTATAAATTAAAGAAAAAGATAAAGAGAAGGGACCAACCTGTGTGGGTAGAAGAAATTTCTAACCTGGGAATTTCTTATACCAAAGAAATCAAATATTCAATTTTCTCTTCTTGCCTTCTAAATGGTGGAACCATTTCCCTCCCCCAAAGTTTGGTCATTGGATCTCTTATCTTCCCACTCTGAACTTTACCATCCCACTCATCCCTAGTGGCTTCAGCTACCACATCTATGCACAGGACTCCCAGATTATATATCCATCTGTTGACTGATCTCTATGTTCTTATGCTGCATTTTAAGCTTCTCTACATAGATATCATACAAAAATTTCAAACTCAAGAGACTCAAAGCCAAGTCATCATCTTTCTTCTAAAATCTGCCTTCCTTCCTAATTTCCCTATTGGGGATAGGATAGTTTCTCCATCTTTGATTCTGACCAAGAAAAGCCAAGCTAAAGTTTGTATATACAGAGATGGAAGTCATCATATCTCCATGATATTTCCATCTCACAAACTTGCAATTTCAGATATCTGGCTCTGTGGCCACTGAACTATGTACCCTCAGGCTCTAGTGCTTCCAATACAGCCCTACATATTCAACATCCTGCAAATCAGCAAAAATGACCAAAAAAAAATGGTAATAGTCAATGTTGAAAGGGTTGTGGAATGATAGGCACACTAATACATCATTAGAGAAGCTGTGAAATGATACCACCATTTAGGAAAGCAATTTGAAATTATGCAAATATAGTAACCAAAAGGTCCATAATCTTTGGAACCAGGAACTCCACTATTGGGTTTATATACCAAGAAAGCCATCAGTAAGAATGAAGTTTCCATATGCACCAAAATATTTATAGCAATGATTTTTGTAAGATGAAAGAATTGGAATCATCAATTGGGAAATGGCTAAACAAATTGTGATTTGATTGAATGTTATGATTCTGTAAGAAATGACATATGTGATAAATACAGAGAAAAATGAAAAGATTTCTATGAACTGATGCAAAGTAAGCAGAGCCAAGAAAACAATATAAATATAATGACTATCATAAACAAATATACATCAAAAACTCAAAATTGAATGTAATAAAATCATAAAGATCAAGCATGACAAATAAGGAATTATTAGAAGATACCCCTAACCTACTCCTTTGAGGAGGTAGGAAATCCACAAGTATTACATTGTAGGTTATTGGATTTTTTCAATATATTGATCAAAATATTGATTTTTTTTCTTTAAAAATATTATTTGTTGGGGCAGCTAGATGGCATAGTGGATAGAGCATCGGCCCTGAAGTCAGGAGGACCTGAGTTCACATAGGCCTCAGACACTTAATACTTCCTAGTTGTGTGACCCTAGGCAAATCACTTAACCCCAATTGCCTACATACACACACACACACACACACACACACACAAATGTTATTTTTTATATGGAATGGGCTTCTGGGAGGGGTATGAGAAGAAACAATAGGGATAACTATGATGATAATAAGAAACAGAAAACATCAATAGATTATTATAAAAAAAGGATTATTCAGTCTTTGGATGACATTATAACAGTCTATAGTTTATAAAGTATCTATACATAAAATATTTCACTTGATCCTTGCAACAACCTGTAAAAGGGGTAGGCTTGATTTTCCCCATTTTACAAATGAAGAAACTGAGGCTTTAGAAAAGTAAAGTGACTTCCTAAGATCACACAACCAGCAAGTGGCAAATGTAATATTCAAAACTAGACTCTTCAAAATCCCAGTTCAGCACTTGACCCTAGGTACCCAATGAAGTGATAGAATGTGGCTCTCCTAGGACATTCCTGATTTTAGAAGGCAAATCATTTGGACCTTTTAGAGGTAAGCACGTGATTTTAGACAGCCTCTCCATTCACGAACCTTTCCTACCACATTGGGACCATTTCCAATCGTTCTGATCTATAGCTTGCCACTGAGCACACATAGCTTTACAGGAAAGTGTGAAGTTGGTGACTTTGCACAGCCCTCTCTCACTTAAATCCAATTCACTTATCACCTTCCTAATATCATGGTCCTCTTACAGAACAAATGAACATACTAGAAATACAATCTGTTGTATGGTCCCTTCTTCTGATTAGTTCTTCTCTTCATTTCATTCTGAGCTCTACTTTTGCCTTTCTGGAATTCCAAGTTTTTTTTAATTAAAAGGGAAGAGGAGAAAAAAAAATCAGTAAAACCATTCAATACATTGTAAAATAATAACAATAAAAATCTGACACCATATACAATGTTCCACATCCATGGATCCCCACTTTTGCAAAGGCGTGTAGTAAGTAAGTAAGGGAATCTCTTTTCTTTTGTAATTTTGTAACGTTCATTTTGTGGCGATTCCATTTCCATTGTTGCATTTAGAGTCTATAATCAGTCTTCAGTTTGTGGAAGTCTTTCCACATTTCTTTGCATTAATCATGTTCATTCTTTCTTCCAGCATAGTAAAATTCCTTTATAAATTCATCTATCACATTTTTGTCAGTCCCAATGAGTAGCATATACTTGATTCCTAATATACTTATAATACCAAGAAGTGCACCATCTATGTGTAACTCAGGGACTACCTTTCTTTTTACCTTTTCTCAAGGAAACCTTTTTTGTGGCATGGATCCTTTTCTAGGGTCTAAAGTACATATAATGACAAAGAAAACTGAAGGTCAGTGATAATAAGGATATAAATTTGTTTTTTCATTCCAAGTTCACAAGTCCCCTGTAATCTATTCACAGACCCAAAGTTAAGGATGCTTGCTCTAAACTTGTGATAGAAGAAAGAAATTGGCTCATCCCACCCAGGATCACAAGTTGTTGATTTTGAAACTAAACTAGGCAGAATCATCGTGTTTTAGGAAGCCTACATGTCTAGAGGTCCTGATTTACAACACCCAATCTAACCAGGAAAACTTCACCCAGCAGCAGGGGAAACCCACAAGCAACTACTTCCAAGGATCTTAAGGCTGATGGATCAGAAGAATTGGGAGTTAAGAATAGAGGAAGGGAATGGGGGAAGGAAGGAGCTCCAACCATTTAGGATCCACATGAAATCCATCCCACCTTCTACAGAAAGTTTTTCCCAATCCTCCTTAATTCTAGTGTTTTCCTTCCAAAACCATTTCCTATTTGTCTTCTATATAGTTTATCTGTACATAGTTGTTTGCTTATAATCTCCAACTATTAGAACATAACTTTCTTGAAGGCAGAACTATTATTTGACTTTTTTTCCATCCTCATTTTGACATCTGATAAGCTTAGTAAATGCTTATTGACTAACTGGAAGAAATGGGTCTCCTCCATCCACTACCACTCACTTTGCTGAAACCACATCAAGAACAAGAAAAATACCCACCACATGGAGAGAGAGGAGGGAAAAAGGGAGGAGGATGACCTCGGATAACGAGCCAGCAGCAAATGCTGGCAGATACAACAAGGTATGTTTTGCTCTGGTGAAGTAACCTGTAAACACAGAAACAGAAACTCTATCTGCTCCTATCACTTCCCTATTTAGGAGCTGGGCTGGATGGTGCTACTCTATTAGTGGCTGCTTCTGAGGGCACCATATCACGAGGTCTCACCTTTACTATATAGGTCATTACCCTTCCAAAAATTTGTCCAATGGGAAGGTGGAAATCTGAGAACTCATCTCTAACTCTCTTTCCTATTTTATTTATGTCTGCCCTTATCTCTAAATAACAGTCAAGCTATCACTTCCCATTTCCTATCTATCATTAAGTTATACTTCTGTGTCCTCCTTTTCCTATTCTTCCATTCCTGTCCTTTCCTCTTCTATGTGTGTGAATGTGTGTATGTGTGTGTGTGTGTGTGTGTGTGTGTTTGTCTCTTCCCATCAGAATTCCTTTATTCTCTGAAATAAGGGACCTTAACCTTTTTTTGTGTCAAGAACTCCTTTGGTCAAATGGTGAGACTTATGAATACTGTCTCAGAATAGTGTGTGTGTGTGTGTGTGTGTGTGTGTGTGTGTGTGTGTGTGTAATTCATAATGGAAGGAAATGCTAAATTTAGTTAGAAGACAGTAAAAATAAAGATGAAACTTTTTCCCTATTCAAGTCCCTGAACCCCACACCTGAAATCTATTTATAGACTTGGGGGGGTGGATCTCAGATTTAAATGCCCTGCCCCAGAACCTTTTCCACATTTCCTGAAGTAGAATAGCTGTCTAAATTTAAGAATTAAAGTAATGGGTGGCTCTGACTCAAGAATCTGATCCTTCAAGGTTAGGGAAGTCCCAAAAGAAATGCCTTTTCCTCCCTTCTGTTTTGCACTAAGGAGATCAGAAATTCTTCAGACATTGGGGGTGAGGGTGGGGGAGAAAGGAAGGCTAGTTTTGTGTCTCCTCTCAACAACAGATTCCTGGTATACAGGATAGCTTTTCAAAGGAGAATGCCTTGGAAAAAAATATGCCAGGTCAACATCAAAGTCAATCTTGATTATCTCCAATGCCCAAGCATAGTCTTAGAATTTAACCTCCAAAATCCCAGATGGTATGTGCCAACAGCAAGTCTGGGTGCAGAAATACTCTGTGAGAAGTCACGCTGGAGTCTCAAAGTAGAGTACCTAAGCATTAGGAAGATCCAATTCCAAATTCTTTCAGAGTATCTAAGCATTTATAGATGTAAGGCCTCCTTTTAATCCAGGGATTCTTAACTTGGGATTCCCAGGTCCATATTATATAAAAATTTTGTGTTTTACTAATCTCATTCAACAAGGGGGATCTGAAACCCAAGAGGAAGGTGGCTTATTTCCAAAAGTAGACACAATCCTGAGAAGGTGATTAAAGAAGAAAGCCAGTAGTCTGTGACACAAATCATTAATGTGTGTCACTAATGGAGCCAGCATTTGCCAGCTAAAAGGCAGTACTTGTTTCTGTTCTAAAAAATGTTAGCATTTTCTCTTCTATTCATGTGAATTTGTACATTTTATATACATATAACACAAAAAAGAAATGGACTGTAATGAATGCTATTATTTGAGGCCACATATTCTGACTCTATGGGATCCCCTGAGGGATAGATTTTAGAGGGTACATAAACTGGATAGAGAAATAAATTACATCTTTATTTTCACTAAATGTTGGCTTCCTTTGTCATCTTATGTATCTTTTATTGTTCTGAGAAAGAATCAACAAATTTCACCAAACTGTCTAAAAGTTCCATGACACAAAACAAATTAAGAACCTCTATAAACTCCTTAAGTCTATGCAGAGGTAGGGACTTAGTTATGTTTCACTTCCAACTTTGAACATATGTCTGTATTTTGGTGGATGTGTTGAGATCACTGATTTGGGAATTCTTTTCTAAAGCCTTAACTAAGAAATTTTTACATCCAAGATTAGAATCACAAATTATACACAGGACAAGAGCTTAAAGCTGACCTCAGTTGAGAAGGCAAAGGTTCATGATACTAACCTGAGTCTCATATTGGAAAACTTAAAAGGTGGAAAGGGGTAAGCAGAAAGGAGGGGAGACTATTTTGACACCTGATAGTTTATTTTAATTATTCTTGCTAAATAGACTTACATTCTCTGCTGAAATAATCACTCTCTAAATTTGATGATTCTAAATTCAGTGTTTACATTTAGCACAATGGGGATAAATAAAGCTCAGTTCCCTAAACCCTAGTTCTGCTCTCTGAAATGATGTGGATTGCAACCCATCCACATCTTCTCATTCTTTTGTATTACTAATAGAACATGCAAACCTTTTCTTCAGTCATCCTCCTTTCTTGCTACATGACTGGCCCATCTCCCTTTCTAGTTATACATCTATCTCTCTGTTGCCAGCCTTTATACTTCCTTTTTATGTGCTGCCTTCCCTATTTGAATGTAAATATCCTGATGGCAGAAACATATAAAGTACTTGACAAACCTTAAAGAGCTATATAATGATGAACTATTAGAAAAGGAGAACAAGAAAGATGAAGGAGGCTATTACTCAGTAGCATTTGAAGGGTTGGCACTTGAGGAGATGGAAGTAAAGAAAGTATGTGTGTTCTAGATATGGGGATCTTCTTGTTCATGGAGGCAGGAGAGACAAAATACTATATAGGTCAGTTTGACTGAAATGGAAGGTTTGTGAATGGGAGCAAAGTAATATCAAAACTAGACTGGAAGGTAAGAAGAAACTTCCTTAATAATGAGGAGGATTTTAAAATGCCAGGCTGATGACTGGAGTATTTTACTCTGGAGATAACTGGGGAGCCATCTAAGATTTTTTGTTAGGTGTAATACTTGGTTGGATCTGTTTTAAGGGCATCAGTTTGGCAGCTGGGTAAAGGACTCAGTAGAGAAGGGAGAAACTATAAGCTAGAAGAGCACTAAGAAGTCATTGCAGAATTGTCAAAGATGATGAAAGAAGGGAATAGTCAATGTGGGAGGGGTTTTGGAAAATAAATATACACTATATACAGTTTATTGTTGGTGAAGCTAGGAATCAGTACAATCATATTTTAAAGTGATTTGGGATTATGCAAATAAAGGACTAAAATGCCCATACCCTTCACCTCAGTGATTTTATTACTAGGCTTATACATAACCCAAGAAGGACATTGATAATAAGAAACAAAATATTTATATCAATTTTTTGTGATAACCAAGAATTGGAAACAAAGTAGATGCCCATTGATTAAAGAATGGCTAAGCAAATTATAGTTCATAAATGTAATATCACATTGCTAAAAGAACTATGATGAATACAAAGAGACCTGGAAAAATCTTCAAGAACTGATGCAGAATGAAATAGTCAAGATAACAATACACACAATGATTATAACAATGTAAATCTAAGAAAAATCACATAGATTCCAAAATGAATGTTGCAAAATTACAAAGAACTACAGTATCTCTAATATGGGATATGAAAAGACTTCCTTCTCCAGAAATGGGAGGTATACAGGTAGTCAACCAATCAATAAACATTACTGAGCATGTGCCAGGCACTGTGCTAAGCTTCAATGAGAAACAAAAAGAAAATCCTTTTTGCCCAGGAACTCACAATATAACAGTGGAAAACTCAGAGCCCAAAAATTGAGTTCCACTATGAGAGAAAGGAAAGAATGGCTGACCTGGGCTCTGCTTTCCAAGGTAGAAAGGGGACTCCAGGGGCAATGAGTACTGACTAGATCTGAGTTCAAGGGTTAATGTGATCTTGCAAGATAATGAGGTTCTTAAAGACATAATGTATAGAATATTGCTTTCAGATTTTTAAAAATGCATTTTATGCTGATTTTTCCTCTTAATATTGTTATATGGGATGGCTCTCTGGGAAGAAGAGGTGAACCAGGGGAAATCATGGTAATATATTAAAAATAATATTGATAAAAACTTGTTTAAGAGGCCATCATTGTAGTAGAACAGGCAAGAAGAAATAAAGGAGAGTTTGAACACCTTACTTAGTGGAAAGAAGGAACAAACATGAGAAATATATGCAGGTAGACTCAACAAGTCTTGACAACTGATTGGTTGAGAGTCAAGACAGACTCCTACAAAGTTGCAAACCTAGTTGACACTAAGGATGCTTGTACATCAACAGAGTAGGGAAGCTTCTGAAGAGAAAGAGGTTTTGGAGAGAATGTAATATATATTTTAAACATCTCTGCCCTTTAATGTCTTGAGACAGCCGAACAACTTAATGGAGAAAACTTTGAATTTGGAGTCAGAAAGACCTATATTAAAATCCTAACCCAGATATTTAAGTAGCTGTACACAACTTGGGCACTTCTCGGCTTTATTCAGTTTCCTCATTTGTAAAATAACCTCCTCCCCCCCTCCCCTTTATGAGGATCAAAATGAAATAATGCTTATCAAGAGCTTTGCAAACCTTAAAGTTATAATTAAAATGCTAGCTATTATTTTAAAACCTCTGTACCTTGATTTCCTCATCTGTCAAATAAGGAAAATTATTATGTCTGCCCAATACATTTCTCTGGGGCCATTCTCCCCAATATCAGCAACAATTGTGAACTAAATGTACTGTGTGCCCTGGCCTGAGACTTAAGTGAGTGAAGATTTGAGCTTGAGACAAGAGTTCCCTTATGCTGTTTTGGCAATCTAAAGAAGATTAAACAGACTAGCAAGAGTGACATCCTCAAGGGAGCCTCTAGGGCCCTAGGGAATTGTTACTACACACACGCTCATTACTCCTTACAGTTTGTAACCAAAGTATTAATTCACATTCTTTTGTATGTGATTTTGGAGGTATTTCTGTCCATTCTTAGGATCTTCATAATTGTTACATCAGACTAGGATCTTCTAGGAGGTAGGAGTTATGTACACGTCTCTCTTTTATAGAAAGTAGTATAGTCACTATAAGGCTCTATATACAAAGATGGATGTGAGCTACATTGTTGGCTAAGAACTATGTAAAGAAAAGTGGCAGGAAAGAGTACTGTAATTAGAATAGGGGCAAGAGGACAAAAGGATTTTTCCAGCAAAATGGAAATTAAAATTTTAACATTTTACCAATGAGGGAAAAAAAATACCCTTACCCCTCATTTGAACAATAATAAGTAAAAGATATGGTTCCTTACTTTCCGTGTAATTAAAAATTTTCAAATCAGACCTGCAATTTCAAGATCCCTTCTCTATGGGTAACTGTGTACCTACCTTTTCAGCAAGTTAGGTGGTCTTAGTTGCCCAGGAGATGATGAGAAAATCACAAATCTAGCAGTACATAGATAATATTTAGCTAGACAGACAGGCAGATAGAAAGATAGATGGAGGGATGGATAGGTAATAACATATGTATATATTGTCTATGTGTCTATGTATATGGTTCTGGGATTCTATCTCCAAGTCTTCTTGATTCCAAATCAGCTTTCTATCCACTATGCCAGGATGCAACTGATAAATAAATCTAGAACATGCAAAAAAAAAAACCCAACTCTTTAAAATGCTTCTTCCAGGAAAAGGCCCCACATGTGCAAGAATGTTTGTGGCAGCCCTTTTTGTAGTGGCTAGAAACTGGAAATTGAATAGATGCCCTTCAATTGGAGAATGGCTGAATAAATTATGGTATATGAATATTATGGAATATTATTGTTCTGTAAGAAATGACTAGCAAGATGATTTCAGAGAGGCCTGGAGAGACTTACATGACTGATGCTGAGTGAAATGAGCAGAACCAGGAGATCATTATACACGGCAACAACAGTACTATATGACGATCAATTCTGATGGACATGGCTCTCTTCAACAATGAAATGTTTCAAACCACCTCCAACTGTTCACTGAAGAAAGCCATATACACTCAGAGAGAGGGATGCGAAATGTGGACCACAACATAACATTCTCATACTCCTTGATTGATGTTTGCTTACATTGTGTTTCCTTTATCTGATATATCGTTTGTGTAGATAAGATTTTTCTTGCACAACAATGATAAGTTTGGAAATATGTATACATATATTCGATTTGCCAATATTTTAACATAATTAACATGTAGTGGATATCCTGCCATCTAGGGGAGGGGTGGGGAGTTGGGGGGAAAAATTTGTAACGGAAAGCTATGTAAGGGTTATTGTTGAAGAATTACCCACACATATGTTATGCAAATAAAATAAAACTAAAATGCTTCTTCCATAAGTCCTCATTTCTCACTTCGATCTCAGTAACACTCAGCAATACTCTGATACACTCATCATCTAATCTCTTATTAGTTACCAGTGTTTTAATTAACTAGATTGTAAACCCCAAGAAATCAGTCTCTTCAGATGTTCTGTCTATACTTTCTAATCCTTTATCAGCTCTGAAAACAATAAATTCTTGAGGTTTGTCAAATGGAAATAAATTGTTCCTCAAATGTTTATCTTTATAATTTTGATCACTTTCAGTTAGGGAATCAGGACAGGACCTATAATTTCATTAATACAGAAAAATCTAGATGAGGAAACTCATCTCTTACAAGATTGGTATTAATATATTTAGAATGGTGAATCTGGTCAGGACCTTTTCTGTTAGGACTATAAGTTTAGAGAATTGTCTATAATGAGAAGTTAAAATGTAACTCGTCCACGATCACACAAATAGGTAAGACTTGAAACCTGGGGCTTTTCAGTGTGAAGGCCAGCTCTCTATCTAGTCTTCCATATTACCTTGACAAGTGTCTCTTTCTACTCATTTGATTATGTAAAACCATTGATTTGAAAGATGGATTAATTTAGTACATTCTTCATGAATAAAGTGTTTTTAATTTTGCCTTTGTAAGCCTAGAGTTCATAGAATGTTAAGCACATATTAATGAAGTGCTACCTCACACCCATCAGATTATCTGACAGAAAAAGAAAAAAGGCAAATGCTGGAGGGGATGTGGAAAAACAGGGACACCAAGGTTCTGTTGGTAGAGTTGTGAACCATCATGGAGAATAATTTGGAACTAATGCCCAAAGGGTTTTGAGACTATGCATATTCTTTGACCTAATAATACCACTACTAGGTTCCAAAGAGATCAAAGAAATTAATAAAGGACACTTCTATGTGCAAAAATATTTGTAACAGCTCTTTTTGTGGTGGTAAGGAATTAAAAATTTAGGGAATAGGCAATTAGGAAATGGCTGAACAAGTTGTGGATATATGATTGTAATGGAATACTATTATGTTAATAGAAATTACAATCACAATGGTTTCAGAAAACTTGGGAAGACATGAGCTCATGCAAAGAGAGTTGAGCAGAACAAGGACATTGTACACAGTAACAGCAATATTCTAATGATGGTCAACTATGAAAGATTCAGAGTTGATCATATTGATCAATACAATGGTCCAAGACAATTTCAAAGGACCCTTGATGAAAAATGCTAACCACCTCTAGAAAGAAATGAATTTCTGCTACAAAGATTTTTTTAACTTTATTTTTCTTGCCTCCCCCACATACACATATACACACACACAACATGGCTAATGTGGAAATATTTTCACATGTTTTCATATGTAGAATGAGTATTGTATTTCTTGCCTTCTCAATGGATGGGAGAAAATGCTTATCCACTGATCAAAAGATTGGACTTGGAATCAGAGGATCAGCCAAACTTGAATTGGCCTTCTACACTTACTTTACAACTCAGAGGACTATAGATTTAAGTTGTCACATTCCAAAAGTCTCACACTCTCCTTCCCCCACCCCCACCCAATGCAGTTTCACTGGTAAAATGGGAAAAATAATATTCATACTGCCAAGGACCCTTTTTTTCCAGGAGCCTAAAATGTATGGATTATCATACCAATCCCAAAGTCTATTAGTATGGAATTCTAATCTCAATGATGGTGTCAGAGACAGGAATGAAATTAGTGAGAGTGAGAGCTCACCTCTCTCATTAGTTACATTAGTATATTGAGATAGCATTACTATATAGATGGGCACTCATGCATCTTCAAGCTCATTACATAATTAAGATAATATATGCAAATGTGTTCTGGAAACTCTTTAAAAGATTATTAAAATATAATTCGTGTCAATAATTATATGTCTCTATGTCATTCTTCCTCCACCCATATGGATAAAGTTTGAAAGTATGATGGAATGGCCTAAGCTAAATGTAATAACAGTAGGGCTAAAGTCACATAAGATTACAGACTGTGATTTTTTTCAGGAAGGAAAAAAGTTCTGAGGGAGCCCAACCTCTGTCTTCTAATTGGAGGGTGGAAGAAGGTTAGGAAGTATGGAGAATGACAGTGAAATTATAGCCAAGCACTGTTGTTAAGGCACTAGGGATCACAATTTAAAAATGAGTGAGAGAGTCTTTGTCCTTAAGACAAATGTTTCCATTCAGCAGGTGAACACAGCATATATTCATGAGTAATTAAATACAGAATACATATCAAAAAAATCTTACAATGATTAGTAGAAAGTCATTAAAGACTGAGGATATCAGAAAAGTCTCTTGAAGGAGATAGCAAGCCTTCCTTAACGAAATTTCAAGAGGCAGAGGGACAAGGAAAGCATTCTAAGCATGAGGGGCAGAAAAGACACAGAAATGGAAGATTAAATGTCATGTCATGGACATCAAACAGCAAATAGACATTTGTGGCTGGAGTACATTGAGTACATAAGGAAGAATAAGGTGAGTGAAGTACAAATCAGTATGAATAACTAGAGTGAGATTGGGAAGGACTTTATGCCAAACACAGAAGTTATCTAGAACATTTATTAAGCATTTACTACATGTCAAACAAAAAAAGAATGATATAATATTCATTATTTAGGAATATCAATTCAGATGTACTCTTGTTTGGGAATATCAATTTGGCAACACTATTCGTGATAGTTTACAGAAGGGAGAGAGTGGAGATGGAGAAACCAATTAAGAAATTACTATAGTAGATAAGAAAAGGCATTAAAGGACTATTTAGGGTAGTTGTCATGTAAGTAGAAAGAAGGATGGATTGATGAAAATCCAGACAAGAGTTGACTGGTTGGAGGGCGGGGTAAGATTAAGAAGTTGAGAATGACTTCTGGATGAATGGTGACACATTATCCCCTCAACAATAACCAGGCAAATTTAACAAAAGGGTGGATTTAAGGGATGGTGAGTTCTGTACCTATGGGACATGTAAGTGAAGATATGGAACTGAATCTCAGCAGAGAGATGAAAGCTGAATATGGAAATATGGGAGTCATGCATAAAATATGTGAATCTAGAAAGGTTCTAGAACTTAAAACCCTATGCATGATACATATAAGGAAGGAATATGGATGAGAAATTTGAAAAAGAGAATATTAAGAAGGGTGACATGCAAGAAGAGAACTAAAAGAGTATTTTCTAACCCCTACCCCAAGGAGAGTAGCCAGAAAGAGGGAGTCAAAAAATATCAAGAAAGGATGAGAACCAGAAATGGCCTATCTGCAGGTTTTGACTGAATACCACTAGTACCCTTCTTCAACATACTCTCTTCTTCTGGGAGTTTCTACATGCTGCCTTCTTACTACCTTCCTTTTCTTTCTTGCTATTCTCTTACTACCTTCCTAACAAATTATTGATGATCATTGAAGTTTCAGTGACTGGCAGAGAATAAAGCCAAAAGGGATTGAAAAATGAGTGGGAAGTGAGAAAGAGGAATCTAGTGGAGATAGCTTTTTTCCTCAGAGTTTGATGTGAAAAGGAAGAGAAATATGGTGAGAGCTGAAGAATGGTAGAGTCTAGTCGAAGACAGTTTTTTGTTTGTGTTTTGCTGAGGCATTTGGGGGTTAAATGACTTGGCTAGGGTCACACAGCTAGGAACTATTAAGTGTCTGAAGCTAAATTTGAACTCAGGTCCTCCTGACTTCAGGGCTAATACTCTATCCACTGCACCATCTAGCTACCCCCTTGTTTGTTTGTTTGTTTAAGGCTGGGGGAGATTTGATCATATTTGTCATCACCAGATAAAAGAGAAATTAGAAAAATTATGAAGAGAGAAGATATTTAGATGATCTGAATAGAAGACCCTTTCCATTCTCTCTATTGCCCCTGGCTACAAGGATCAATTTTTTTTTTAATTAAAACTTTTTATTTGCAAAACATATGTATGGGTAATTCTTCAACATTAACCCTTAGAAAGCTTTCTGTTACAAATTCCCCCCCCCACTCCCTACCCCTCCCCTAGATGGCAGGAAATCCACTACATGTTAATTATGTTAAAATACTTGACAAATCGAATATATGTATACATATTTCCACACATCATTGTTGTGCAAGAAAAATCTATCTACAAGAAAAAAAAATCAGAGAAAGGAAACAATGCAAGCAAACATCAATAGAGAGCATGAAAATGTTATGTTGTGGTCCACATTTTCATATCCCTCTCTCTTTCTTCACTGAACAATCGGAACTGGTTTGAAACATTTCATTGTTGAAGAGAGCCATGTCCATCAGAATTGATCATCATATAGTATTGTTGTTGCCGTGTATAATGATCTCCTGGTTCTGCTCATTTCACTGAGCATCAGTTCATGCAGGTCTCTCCAGGCCTCTCTGAAATTGTCCTGCTGGTCGTTTCTCACAGAACAATAATATTCCATAACATTCACATACCATAATTTGTTTAGCCATTCTCCAATTAATGGGCATCCATTCAGTTTCCAGTTTCTAGCCACTACAAAAAAGGCTGCCACAAACATTTTTGCACATGTGAGTCACTTTCCTTCTCTTTGGGATATAAACCCAATAGAAACACTGCTGGGTCAAAGGATATGCACAGTTTGATAACTTATTTGAGCATAGCTCCAAATTGCTCTCCAGAATGGCTGGATCCATTCACAGTTCCACCAACAATGTATCAGTGTCCCAGTTTTCCCACATCCCCTCCAACATTTGTCATGATCTTTTCCTGTCATCTTAGCCAATCTTACAGGTGTGTAGTGGTACCTCAGAGTTGTCTTCATTTGCATTTCTCTGATCAATAGTGATTTGGAGCACCTTTTCATATGACTAGAAATAGTTGTAATTTCATCATCTGAAAATTGTTCATATCCTTTGACCTTTTATCAATTGGAGAATGGCTTGAATTCTTATAAATATGAGACAATTCTCTATATATTTTAGAAATGAGGCCTTTATCAGAACCCTTAAATGTAAACATGATTTCCCAATTTGATGCTTCCCTCCTAATCTTGTCTGCATTAGTTTTGTTTGTACAAAACCTTTTTAATTTAATATAGTCAAAATTACCTATCTGGTGTTCAATTAAGAGTTCCAGTTCTTTGGACACAAATTTATTCCATCTCCACAGGTCTGAGAGGTAAACTATCCTATGTCCTCTAATTTACTTATAATATCATTCTTTATATCCAGATCATGAACTCATTTAGATCTTATCTTGGTATGTGGTGGTGTTAGGTGTGGGTCAAGCCCTTATTTCTTCCACACTAGTTTCCAATTTTCCCAGCAGTTTTTGTCAAATAATGAGTACCTAACCCAGAAGCTGGGGTCTTTGGGTTTGTCAAACACTAAATTGCTAAAGTTATTGCCTAGTTTGTCCTGTGATTCTATCCTATGCGACTGATCGACTTCTCTATTTCTCAGCCAGTACCAAACGGTTTTGATGACCGCTGCTTTAGAATATAGTTTTAGATCTGGTACAGCAAGGCCACCTTCACCGAAGGATCAATTTCATTAATTTCACAAGATTTAGGCCCTAGCTAAGGGCCCTTCCAGTCATAATCCTACGATTCCATAATTAGAAACCGGTCCAGTCTTGAACAAGAGGAAGGAAGGGGAGGGGAGATTCGACAACTGTGGGACAATTGTGGGGTGGGGAGAGGGCAATAAAAGGTAGGAAAAAGAGACACTGGGGAAATCCCCTTGCTCCAAGATTTTTCCTTCGGAACTGCCTGGGAAACCGAGCAAAAGAAATAGGTGACTTCCAGGGTAGCGGCACAAGGCATGGAAGGGCTCTCTATACGCTTGTCCTAGCATCCATGCCTTGCTTGGATCCCTCCAGTCCAGTCTCCACCCTCCAGGACACCGCCCCAAGTTGTTCGGCCCCGGAGACCCCGAGAGGCGGAGTCATCGAGGCGAGGTGACCCAGACTGACAGCTCCCCTTCCAGCTCCAGAACGCGGAAAAAAATTTTTAAAAACCTTAGAACCATAGACTCTCTGTTTAAATAGGCAGCGGGGGTGTGGCCGGGAAAAGGAGGTAGAGCCTGGGACTCGGAGAGGCGTGGCCCGAGGCGGCTGGAATGTTGTTGGGTCCTCGCACCGCATAGTAAAGCAGGGCCACGCCCTCTTTTTCCAGCACTGCCAATCGGAGTGCCGGAGCGGTTTCAAGTCCCCCCCTTCAGCCTGCCCGCCTCCCACCCCACCCCCCTCCGGGATTCGCTTTTTTTTTTTTTTTTTTTTCTTGGTAACAAAATTGCTAAAGCTCCGGAAGCTTCGCCAGCTCAGCCCGATCGCACGTGAGGAGTCGTGGGACTAAGTGCGCTGCCCGAGTGCGGGTGGTGCAGGCCGGGTCCCGGAGCGGGAAAAACACGGAGAAGAGAGTTGGGGGGGGGAAGGAGGAGGAGGAGGAGAAAGAGGAGGAGGAGGAGGAGGAGGGGGTGGGTACAGCAGCCGCGGGTTGTTTATCTGGAGTACGGAGGGAGGGGGGGGCCTGGAAACTGCCCCGTGTCCCATTTCCTCTTGTTTTCGCTCCGGATTCTCCATGTTGGACCCCAACTGAGGAGCCCGGAGCTGCTGCCGGGGGATCCGGGCTGGGGGGACCTGGGGGGGGTGGGGGGGAGCCGCTGCCCGGCCCGCCGGCCCTCCTTGCAGGCCGCCTCCCTTCTCTGCCTTGGGGAGGGGGACGGAGGGGGATGTGAACAGCCCAAGGAGCCGCCTCCCCCGCCACCACCGCCGCCGCCGCCGCCGCAGCAGCCCCAGAGCCGGCCCCCGCCCAGGCCCCCTGTCCCTGCCTGCCCACCCACCCATCACCCATCCCGGGCCCACGGGGTTGTTAGATGGAACACGGCTCCATCATCACCCAGGCGCGGAGGGAAGACGCCCTGGTGCTCACCAAGCAAGGTAAGGCCGGCAACTTCGGAAAACTTTGCTGCCGCCGCCCCCTCCAGCCCGCGGCGCCCCAACCGGGGCCAGGCCCCCTTAGGCCCGCGGCGGCCCCCGGCGCGGCGCTCCTTCAGGGAGAAGGGGCGGGGCGTCCCCAAAAGGGAGCGGGGATGGAATGGCCGTGGCGACCCTCCCCCTCGGAGGGGCCCGAGGCGGCCGCCACCCTTGAGGGGGGAGGGGCAGGTCTGTGCCGCAGCTGTCACCCAGGCCGGGGCCTTCCGCCCCCGCCCGAGGAGGATGGGGGGAGGATGGGGTGCCGCCGGCGGGCTCCCACGCTGGGAGGCCCAGCGCCCGTCCCGCCCACTCGCCCCCCAGCCTGGCCCGCGCTCCAAGTGGGGAGGGGGAACTCTGGAATGGGGTGGGGGAACTCTGGAATGGGGTGGGAACTCAGATAAAGCAGGAATCTTGGTTTTCCTCGAGCGCCTCCCCCCTCCACAGTCTCCCGGTTTGGGGAATCCCGAGATCCTTCCTGCAGACCCGGCCGTGGCCGAGGCCGTGGCCGTGGCCGCGGTTGCTTAGAACTTGGGACCCAAGTTCCCAGCCCGGGAGCTCGAGGATGGAGAGGGAAGGAGGAGAGGGCAGAAGACGGGGAAGGGCGATCTAGACCCGCGAGCATCTCCGTCCGGGACCCGGCTCAGCCCCACCCATCTCTGCCCCCGCCCGCGACCCCCACGGTCCGGTTCTGCCGGGTCCCGGTCCCACCCGTTAGGTTGGGGCTAGTAGTGTGTCTGAGCGGCAACGGGAGAGGAGGTCCCTCCCTCCCCGACCTGGCTCCCTCGGGAACCAGCGTTGCACAGAGCCCGTTTGTTTAGCTCAAGAGCTAGTGTCCCCGGTTACATAATTCGCCTGATGGCATCAGACCCCGGCGTGGTTCTGAATCGCGCAGTGAGAAAGTGGGAGTTTTCTCCAGTCAAGCGGCTGGACTCTCCCCCGAGTGTGGTCCTGTCAGAGGAAGCAAAGAAGGAGGCAGGGACTCCTCCGACCTGGGTTTGGCTCTGAAGAAAGTCGATAAACCCCAGATTGGGGGGGCTGAGGGCAAAACCGGCCAAGTAAGGTAGAAAGATCATGGATTTTTAGAGCTAGAAGGAAGGCAAGGTCAGGCATTTTAGGTCTTTCAGTTTCCAAACAATCTTCCTTTGGGAAAGGAACAAGAAGAAAATGGGTAGAAACTGTCTTGGTCCGTCAAGGAGATGTAAAGATTAGGAAAAAATTCCACTGGGAGGAAGAAGGGGGGAGTTCTTTTCGGTGGTAGTCTTTAAATCAAAAACCACTGAGTCTATCTGGACCAAGAAAAGGGAGTTGCTTAACATTTAGTGAGGAAGGAGTAGATATTTTAGAAGGAAGGGCCTTTGCAAAAAGATTAAATGCAGGCACCTTTGCTCCGATGAGGGGGAGAATGTTCCCATCCATTCCTGTAGCGATCCAGAGTAAGATATTAGAGAGGGTATTTTGATTCAGGGAGTGTGGAGGTTTTGGCTTCTTGTACCGTGCCTGAGCTGAGGGTAATTAATGTCCCTTCACATCACTCCTGCTATTAATAACTCCAACTGTCTGAAATTTACCTATTCTCCTAGAGTAACTGCCCCAGCGTGCTTGTCATTCATTAATCAGAGCAAATAGAACTGGTTTGGTGGGTTTTAGCCATTTCTGGGTTCTATTCTTTGAATGAACTGGGGCTTAGTTTGTGCCCCCTTCATGCATCTCTCTTCTTTAAGCTGATCACTTCCTTGAGTAAATATGTTTTCCCAGCGGGCATAAAGCTTTCTAGAGAACCACTTGCAATGGTTACTGTATCCAATTTGTGTTTTAAGACTGTTTGTTGTACTTGGAAACAAAATTTTGTGTTCTCAATATGAGAATTTAAAATTTGATTACTTTGATTTGTTGTACTTTATTCTTGAACTATATTGTCTGATTGTGATCCCGCCTTCACTTAAGGTAAAGCTAGAGGGGATTCAAGACCTCCAGCAACTTGTGATGGCTTGTTGAGGTCCAGAGAGGTGGGAATCCTTCCTGATCATCCTTAGGGGAAATGCCCCCAGAAGTCTGGTCTCTCTCATTTCATATGATAAGGTAGAGAAGGTATCACTTAGGTGTATATGATGTGATATATACCTACCTCCACACATAAGGAAAATGAGAAATATAGTCGATAATCTCTCATACTAATTTTTTTTGGCCTTTTTAAGGCTTATTTATGCTCTCCTACCCTGCAACTGGTTATTATTGGAGTTTGGGGATTTTGGTAGGGTTTTTTTGTTGTTGTTGTTTTGTTTTGTTTTTGTTTTTGTTGGGGGGGGGGGGTTAATAGCCAGAAGTCAAAAGGAAACTTGATACAAAAGTTCTACTAATTACAGAATCAGAATATGAGCCGAAAAAAGTTGTATATGCCACTTAGCCCTACCACTTCATTTTATAGAGGCCCAGGCTCACACAGGTAATACAAGTCATGTTTTTGTTGTGTTAAATATTTAAAAAAACAAAACAAAAAAACACTGGAAACCTAGCTCATGGATGGCAGTTAGTTGTTTATATTGGTTAATTTTTCTTGGGTAGCTCTGGAATTTACCTTGAGATAGTTCAAACTAGCATGTTACTCACACATTCTCCCTATCCTCCTTTTGGACCATTAACATTCCAACATGTCCTCTTTGGTCTTTTAACTATGGTACATCAGATTCTAACAAATTGCAAGTCTACTTTCAGATGACATCAGGCACTGCTACTTTAGTAAGTCCTTATATAAATGCTTGTTGATGCTTCAGATCCTTTATTTTTAACCAAGTGAGTTGGGATAAATCACATTTGGAGAAGGAAAAAAGGCTTGGGGAAGTTTATTCTTAGTTAACAAATTGTTCTTAGCTAAGGTTTGTTCAAAGTAGAGAAAGCCCAAAGGCATCTGTATTTTAAAATTCAGGGAAAAAAATTTAAAGCATGTATAAAAAATTATTTTAAAGTATTTTTTAAAATTAAAACACAAAAGCCTAAAGCCATCTGCATTTTATGTATTTATTTATTTTTTTCAGGATTTTGTTCCTGAGCATTGAGGCCCTTGCTTGGGGTTTATTGATAAATCAAACATAGTTACAGAAAGAAACAGCAAAATTCCTGAAAACAGTAGAGGAAAATATGTTGGGCTTTTTAGGACAGTTGAGAGAAATTCCTTTTCATGGCATACTAGAGCCTTTTGGACACTGGACTGTCTTTTACTGAAAATGTTTAAATGTCAAGTTAATTTTAGTCAAGAAACTGTCCTGAGATTAGTTCTTTATGGTAGAAGTGATTGCCTAAATGTGTATTTAGGATCGGAGAAGTAATCCCTAAAGCAGACACACCCAATGTAATCCCAGTGAACACACCGTGCTGGGACCTCCTGTGGGACCTCCTTGTTTGATGTCTGTGGTCATTCCCTTCAGGGAGAGAATAAATCTATGTTTCCTGTTGTCACATCAGAAATCTAGAAACCTAAAATATGCATAGCTTAAAATAAATACCAACTTTTTTTAGTTTGTTTTCTTCTCCTTTGTAAGGGAAAAAATCTAGCTTCTCCCAGGAGAAAACTAAACCAAACTCAAAGACATTTCCATTGCATGTGCTATTAAAAAACTGTAACAGTGATAACCGGGGGGGGAAAAAAAACCAACTTTAGAACCAAGAAAAGAATCTGGATTTGGATCTGAGCATTTGACAAAGTTTGGTTGTCATATTAGGAAGTGTTCTTTGCCACTGTCAGCAATTTCTAGAATTCAGGGCCCAGCTCATGGGGCAGTTCCTTCCCTTTAAACCCTGACCTCACCCTTTCCTTCTGGCTTCTTCAAAACAGGCTCCTTCTTCTGTCTCCCTTGGAGTCTTCCCAAGTAGCCCGATCCCTAAGGGGCTGATGCTGTAGCTTAGAGAGTTTATGTTCAGGAGTCATTATTAAGTCTGTACTGGGGGGAGGGGAGGGAGAGCCCTCCCTGAACTTTGATGGGATTGCTGCAGCCTCCCATGTTTAATGCATTATTAAAATGATTACTTGTTTAGAGTGTCCAAAGAGACTTTGGGGTGCTGTCCTCAAGCAGCATTTCCTGTTCTCTCTCTAGCTCTCTCCAGGAAATCTTCCATGGGAGCATACTATAGGTTAAAAAAACAAACAAACAAACAAACCTCCACAAACTTACTGATTTCTTCTTTTTGTCAGAATTAGTATTTTGTTAGAAATCCCAGTCTACTGGACCTTGAGGTAAAGCAGAGTTTACTACTCCAACCTTTCAGTAATAAATAAGCAAGAGAAAAACAGGAGTCTAAATCCTATGGGAGCAGGAGGAAGGGAAACACAACATAACCCCCATTCTTTCCCCTGAAATCCCTCTATACAACTTTTTTCTTCTTTCTGGCTTCAGTGTTTTAGATGGTGATATTGTTTTGAATTGGAAAAAGACTAAGTAAGGGGGACTGTCAAGGGTCAGGATAAAGAATTGTCAAGACTTCAGCCATGATGCAAATAGTACTAGATTATGTATGTCACCAAGCGCCTTTCTCAGAGAAGAAATTGGAGTCTGTGATAAAGGAGATTCCTAACAGAGAGGAATCAAACTCCCCCTCGACACTCTCTTCCCCCCCCCCCCCATCTCTGAGGCTTGGGAGTCGCCTTAATTACAGATTCCTCCTTTGCAACAATAAACTTAGCTGTTATTCATGTTAAGTGAGGTGGCAAAGAGACCAGGCACAGAGTGGAGTTGGGAAGAGCTGGGTCAAGGCTTCTCTCTGACTCGTATTATTTAAGGACCCTATTAGGTTGCTTTACTTCTTAGTACCCCTCCCCCAAACTCACTAAGACTTAGAAGTTAAAGATGAGATGCTGATCTTCATAGCAAAGGGAGTTTTCACACCAGGAATTCCTCACACAGATGAAATCACAAATCCAGACATTCCCCATCCCCTCTTTCCCCAAAAAGAAACAAGACTCCTTGGTTAGGGGAAGTGAGGAATACAGGTAGAGACAAACATTTATTAACTACTTAGCAATGAGGATACAAAGAAAAACAAACCAACCAACCTCCTTCCTGTCAAGGATCATGTGAAAGGGGGAATATAATATATACAGTAGATAAGTAAATAAAGGTAATTTGAGAAGAGAGGGGGCACTCACAAATTTGAAGAAACCAAAGGTTCAAATAAGTAGGAGGTAAGGAAAGAGGGCAGGACAAGCTTAGGGAGACAGAAATGGAATGCTGTTTTTCTCACAATTGCTTGGCCTCAAAAGTGAATGTGATAAATATTTGTAGTAACAATTTACCATACTTTAAAAAATAATAATAATAACTTAAATTTGTTTTAAGACTGGATTTTTTTTCCTATAAGATTTGGACTCCTTTTAAATAATAATTCAAACATTGGAAGTAAAAAGATAGATTTTAAAAACAAATAGAGGTTCTTATAATATAGTTTCCTAGTTACTGCCATTTACTATTTAAAAAAAAAAGGAGTTAAATCATCAGTGTGAACTGAACAGTTAGACTAGCTAATCTATAAAGTTCATCTTAGGTCTAGACTCATGATTTTACAAACTCAGGTTTTTTCCATCGTTCATTCTGTGGGAGTGAAAAAGAAAGCTTTACATCTTGCCTAGCTAGTTCCAAGTACCACCTAGGAGGGTACAATAAATTGGTTCAGAAGTGATGGGATCCCTAATTTCCAAACTCAGTTGAGAGCAGGGATACCCTGGAGTCTCAGAATTAGTGCTTCTTCCTTCATAAAGAAAACAAAACAAAAAAAAATGTTCTAAGATCCAAATTGAGGAGTTTATGTGGCAAGTTCCTTTAGCCCCTAAAGGTGCTTAGAGCAGGTTATTTCTTCTATGCTTTCATTCTGTAGCCTGCTTCAGCTCCTGACATAAAATCTGATCTGGTATTCTGTCACCTTTGCTGCTCCTCGACACCTTAATCACCCAGAGCAATAAAGTGATTCCAGTGCATATGGATACCAGGCTTACTGCAAACCTAAGAATATTTACAGGAAATCATAAATCCCTCCAAAAAATACTGTTTGGGGAGGGAAGAGGGAGTTATTGAGTTGTGAGTGGAATAATTACGCACATGCCCAGTCTTAGCACAAACAAAATTGGAAGGAGAGGAGGGGGGAAGCCTGGGATATTGGAAAGGTAAGCACAAATTTGTTTTAATAACAATTCCCATTTACATAGAGCTGAAAGATTTAAAAGTATTGTCTTAAAAAAAACAAAACAAACAAACAAAACCTATATAGTAGGTAGTAGAAGTGTCATCCTTTAAGGAAATGGAGATTAAAAGAGTAACTCCCTACATTTACAAATACAGATCTTCTGTATTGTACTGCTTCTTTGAGCCACCTTTAAGGAACATCCTATGGTTTGGAATGGTAGAGTTGAAAGAACAAAGATCTTGACCTAAAACAGGGTGACTTTGTCACCTATTTCCTGTGTAACCACAAGCATGTCCCTCTACCTCTCTGACTTGGAGGGAATATTATATAATATGGTCTTTAAAAGGCCATTTTAACTTGAAAATTTTCTGTTCAAATGACACAGGAGTCTCAGCCAGTCTAGAAGAAACCATGTTAGATGAAGGAACCAGAACAGAAAGAGGGAAGAATTTAACAGAATTCAAAGGACTTTTCCATAGACATGCTTACAGATTGACTATTTTTCTTTAGTTTGCTTGAGTCTCTGCTTCCCTTAGATAAGATAAAGAATGTTAGTGGGGAGAGGGAAGGCTTTTATTTTGTTTCCCTCTGTGGAATCTGAGCTTTCCCTATAGCAGAGAACATATACTCCTTGTTAACCACCAGATCTGCTTTCTAAGCCGCTTTTTTCTTTAGAGGGGTACAGAAATCCCTATAGCTATATGTTATTATTAGGAGATAGATGCCTGCATCTCCTATTAGCCTGTTTTTCTTGACCTTAACCACAGTTATATCAGGCTTAAGTTTTAACATAGGCCATTTATAGTGAGAAAAAGTAATAGTAATTCAGAAAGAATTCATAATACTAAGATCATGGGTTGGGTAAAGCATCTGAAGAATAATTGCTGTTTAGGAGGGGTACATACACATGTGTATATATGTATAAAAGATTTTTCTCCAACCCAGGCTAGGCCTGCCTGATTTGTTTAGCTGAGCCCAGCCTACTATGATTTTCATGGCCATCTTTGGATCTCAGTTTATCTTGTCTACCTCCAAACTGGCTCTTTTCCTATGCGAAGCTTTAATTTTTAAAAGCTGCTAGGATGACTGGCTACCATTCATTCTTCCTTCATCGGAAACTACAGACTAGCCCTCAGTTCTGGAACTCAGAAGAATACCTACTAAGAGCTTTTTACTATACTCTTTGATCTTTTAGTTTGAGTTTAAAGAATGTCCTAAAACATAACCACTATGGTACATCTATAATCTAAAACCCTTAGACCCAGAAGTAGAAGTAATAGTTCTTAATGATTACTAACTTACAACAACCAGGGGGGAGAGGAAATATAGTAATCAGGACATATGAACTGGTAGAAGCAATTTTCCCATCATTTAAAAAAAACCTGAAAGCTGTTCAGCACCCTCCCAAAAAAAACAAATTTGAAAATAGACAAGGAATCATACTCTTATTTCTCCTTGATCTGATGAGATTTTTTTGATTCCAGCCAAGACTTCAGAAGAGCAGAAATTGAGAACTGAAATGATTGGGGAGAAAGAGGAGTGTTTTTAATCTCCCTACCAACCAGGCAGGCTTTTGTCCATGTCTTCTAGAGGTATAGAGTGGTCCCTAGCCACAAAGGAAAGAGGTTCCTGAAGTAAAGTGCCTGAGGAAGGGCTTGATACTGTTGCTGTTCATGTTGAATTTGGAAGTAAACATCACTACATTCTCTAGTATGTGCACTTTTTTGTGAATACTTAAGAATGTCCAGATGTCTTCCTATTCTTATCAGTTCAAATGGATGCTGAATTTCAGTTTTATTAAATTCATCAAGTAGTTTTCAATTTCTTCTATGTGTAAGCACTGGAGATTAGATAAAAATTAGAGAAAAGGCCTTACCAGCCTTTATAGAGTTTATATTCTACTGAAAATACTAAAGCAAGAGAGTATTCTTTCCCATAGAAGCATGGATGTAGATCAAGAAAGGCTCCTAGTGGTGGTTAGTTTAGTCTCTCCCATTTTACAGATGAAGTAATTGAGGCTCAAAGATCCCTCATATTGTCACACAGTAAGGTGGCAGAACCAGATTTGAACCTAGGTCATGGATTAATTCCAGCTCTCTTTCCACTGAATTGTACCATCTCCCACTTGAGTTTCTGAATTTTCCTCCCTGATATGATTATTTGGATATCTTGCAAAAGGCCTCAGGACCTTTGAATCTAGAAGAGAGAGGCCCAGCAGGAAGTCTGTGCTTCCAGCCTTTATGGTGGACCCACACTATCAGCATTTATTTTAAGCATTCTACAGCTGCTCTTCCCCCTGAGTTGTTTGGACAGCTACTTCTTAAGAAGTTGATGCTTAATTCTGACAGAAAGTATCTAGTCTCATCTCAGAAATTAAGATTTTTCCCTCAGATGAACAAATCTCTGCTTTCTTAGGAATCCCTTTGGGCAAGTCTCCCTTCCTTCATGATAGGACTCTTGTCAAAAAGATGGAAAGGCCTTATGTTCCAGGTTCCACCGGCATCAAAAGAAATCAGGGCTCCCTGTCACCAATGTCCACTTCATATATTTTCAGCATCTCCTGTCCCATTACAGAAAGGGGTGGATGTATACATACTCTTTTTAGCTCGCTCAGATGTCTGCTGGCCCAATGAATGGCTCTTTCCCACCTTCCCTACCCCCAACATTCCGCAGGAAATACTGAAATAAAGAAAGCACAGTGCTTAGTAAGTACCAGGGAAGTTTTATTTCTCATCTGTCCCCATCCCCTTTTACTGCATGTTCCTTTTTACAAGTACCCATCAGACTTTGAATACCATTTTTTGAGTTTATGGTTTTAGTTTTTGTAATTTTTAACAGAGCTACTGAAGAGTTGATACTATATAGATATCATTTGGGGAATTCTAAAACTGTCATCTCCAGAACTAATTATAGTTCCTTTAATGATGCCTGGTGAGCAGGGGAAGGAGGCCAGGAGCCAGATCCATGATTCCAATCCCATTCCACATCTCTGCCTCCCACTTCCCACCCATGTCCATTTCAAGATTTAGCTTAATCAGCAGATTTCGTTCTAGATCCAGGATTCCCTTGATTTGTCCATAGCACAGACTAGGGAAGGGAAAAGCAAAGGAGAGACTAAGCACACCATCAGCTTCCCAGAGGAGAAGGATGATGGGGTGGGGAAAAGATCTTCCTCATGGTGGCCATTACATGTGAAAAAGCTCAACTGAAAGAGAACCACCTCATCCCATGTAGGGCAGAAGTTTTCCAAGGTTTAAACATGTAGAAATTCTGAGGAGACCTAAAAAAAAAAAAAAAAAAAAAGTTTGCTTAATTCCACTTTTTTCTTCTCCCTTGACTGAATAAGGAAATAGTCCCTGATTTATTTTTGTGCTGGAATCCTCAGGTGACTTGGAAAAACTTAGAATCGTGGCTGTAGAGCTGGAAGGAACCTCAGAAGGCATCTAGTCCACCCTTCTCATTTTACACATGAGGAAATTGAGGTCAGGAAGATGAAGTGACTTGATTAGGATCACAAAGGCAGGATCAGAGACAAGATTTGAATCAGGATCCTCTGAGCTAGTGCCTTTTCCACTGAACCCTATAGCTTCCTGCTTGATATTTTCTTTGCTATGGCACTATCCAGTCCTCAACTTTGTATGACAGTTGGGCCTCTTGAGCTTGCCCCTTATCTATACTTCCTAGTATCCCACTTAGTATTTAGAGGTGTCTTTCCTGCCACTTAAAATTTCAGGGCACCTAGAGATTGCTAGCGTTGATTCCTTAAAGATAGCCAGGGAAGTAATCTGACTTTTGGAATAAAAGAGGGCACAGGCCACAGATCCTGAGAAAGTTGTGCCTTGGCTCCAAGATCCAAGGCGTTGAGCCAAAGACAAGATGGAAATGTTCCCAATTTTCAGCCTAGGGGAGTCCTCTTGAAGAGGCCATTTTGTGGCCTTTACTTAACCATCAGGAAGACCCCATTGAGGGAGAAGATGGAGAGAAAAGATGTCTGAGGGAATGAACCAAGAAAAAACATACCTCTTTGATTTCCATGTTTATTAGATTCTCAGAGACAGTAAAGAACTTCAGAATCCTCCTTTGGTTTTGATATAAGCCAGTATTTGGCCAACACCATTGGTGGGATATGAAATCGGGGATCTGAGGGTGGCATCAGTGCCAAGATTCAGACCATTCCTGGCAGGTGGCATTTCTACCCTATAAAAAAGTGTAAATGTATGTGTGTAATGGGAACCAAATGACCCAGTTAGATATTTTCATCGGGTTTCTCTCCTATTCAAAGATACTGAGCATCCATGTAAATACATTATGCCCAGCAAATAGCTGTTTAGCACATTTCTTTTAAGTGGGGATTACATGTGGGTTAGACTAAGTATGTCATCTTGCCTTCTTCAGTAGAATTGCCACTCCAATATAGGCTTGAATCATTGTATTTTAGGGATCAAGTCCAACTTATTCTGATGTTTTTTCCCTTCTCATTAGCATAAGACTTGTGAGTATGCTAACTGAAGAGTAGAATTCTCAGAGAGGGTCAGGGAATGTTTTGATTTTCAGAGGATCAACAGGTTATCAGAAATGCGCTTTTATTTGATCCTAGCACCAGTTGGGCGTCTGCCTCTCTTATACTTTGTATACTGTTCTCTCCAGCCCTGTGAGAGGCCTCATGCCCTCCCATTGTGAAGCCTGTGCTTGTGGCCAACTGGTAGTGCTTCCTTTTCCCAGGCAGTGTCTGCAGTACTCCCCATCCTGAAAACATGTCAGAATCAGCAAAAGCAGGTGTTTGACAACAGCTCTTCTTGCCAATGTGGGGATTCTTCCGATTCCAGAACACTCCTTATCCAAAGAGGTGTCTTTAGCAAGGAAAATTAAGAATTCATGGAATAGAAGCTGGAAAAAAGAGAAATGAGTTGGCTCCTTGGGAAAGCCTTCCCCCTAAGTCTTCAGCCTTACAGTCTTCCAGCATACAGTAAAATTCCAAGTCTGGCCTATGCTGCAGAATAAAGAGAACTATCCAAGATCCCTGGCCCACATCAGTTTTCTTCTATGCCTGAAGAGAACATCTCTTCCCTGACCCCCCCGTATTGCCACCTTGCCGTCGGGCCTCTGCTTGAAGACAGTTCCTTGCACCTGGCTTTGAGGAGCACAAAAGCTGAGACTGAACTGAAAGGAATGATTTGAAAGGCTAATCGACTGAAGTTTCACATCCCACTCTGGTGTGGAGTTTCTCTCTTTCCCATTAAACTAGCTAAACAAAGACAGAATTGAGGGGACCCCCCCCACTCTTTCCAGCCCCCACTGGCTTCTTTCTATTGTCCTTGCACTCTTTTCCCCTTGTGTTCTCTGTTCTGGAGAACAAATGCAGGGCTTCGAGTGAGACTGTATTGGGAGCAAGGTTCCCTAACCCTCAAGCATTTCTTTTGCCAGCTCAGGTAGAACAGAGCTACAGGGTCTACCAGCTCACTGACCAACTCATGGCATTTCTTCGATAGTCTCTCTTGCTCTGGGGTGTGTAGCAATCTACCAGAAGAGTAAAAGAATTTAGCATCATTTACCCAAATTAATAATAACTTGAATTTGTGTAGCACTGCCCAAGTTGTTTTTAAAGGCAACATATTCTCCATTAGTCCACATAGTAACTGGAAAGTAGGTAAGGTCATTATTATCACCATTTATAGATGAAGAAACTGAGACAAAGCTTTTAGGATTTGCCTACTATGCTTCAAACCAGTTCCAGTTGTTGAAGAGAGCCATATACACCCAGAGAGAGAGGGATGTGAAATGTGGACCACAACATAAAATTTTCATGTTCTCTATTGAGATTTGCTTGCATTGTATTTCCTTTATCGGATTATTCTTTCTTGTAGATATGATTTCTCCTGCACAAAAAAAAATGATGCAATAACTATACATATATTTGATTTCTTAAGTATTCTAACATAATTATCATGTAGTGGATATCCTGCCATCTAGGGGAGGGGTGGGGAGTAGGGGGGAAAATTTGTAACAGAAAGCTTTGTAAGGGTTAATGTTTAGGAATTACCCATACATATGTTTTGCAAATAAAAAGTATTAATAAAAATTAAAAAAAAAAAGGATTTGCCTACTAAACCCACATCTAGGTCTAATGTTTCTTTCCATTATACTAAGCTAAAACCTGGGTGCCTTCATGTTTTTGCCTCTCCTGACTGAAAATTCAAGTCCCTTTTATCAATCCTCAACAAGACAAGATGTGAATTGTTAGAATTACACAGCGAGGTGTGAGAGCCACACATAAAGAAACAGGTCCATCAAAACTGAAATTGTAGAGAGAATCAAGGAAAGTACATGATCAGCGATTCCCACAAATGAAGCCAAGACCACAGACAGAAGTCTTGTACCCCTCCCATTGTCCATTAAGCCTTTTGCTAGTAAAATTGACTTTTCGGTTTGGTCTAGAAGTTACCCTTGTTTGATTTCCCTCAGGACCTCCGCCCTATTTAAATTGAGGATCAGATCTGGTCTTACCTGGGGAAAGGGACCTGACTAGCTGATCTGAACATAAGCTGAATGCTCTTACTATTCAGATCAAAGTGTCTGACCAGAGGAAGAACTTTTAAGGGTCTGAGTCTTCACCTCAACTGATGCTTTTGTTTGACCCAGAGCAGCAACCCTTTCCTCTCTTTCACTTCCTGGCTCTCTTTACTCAGAACTCTCTTTTGGTTTATCCTATCATGGAGAGAAGCTCAGGATGTTTGACTTAAAAAAAAAAAAAATAGGCAGAGAGCTTAGTCTCCAGCTATGGATTGTGGTTCTGGTCTTAAGGGAGCTTTGGCTCCCTCTTCTGTGTTGTGTCATTGCAATTAGAGCAGATCAGATATAAAATATGACTGCCTTAGAACTAGATTTCTTGTTATATAATACACACACACACCAAAACACATTTTAAAAGAAAAACAACAAAAGTCAATGAGCTTTACTGTTAAATACTAGCTGCTGTGTTCTGTGTCCGAATTGTTAGCTTTAAGTTGACATTCATTAGAAATGAGCAAGAGCCCCAAGTATTACTTCAGCCATCTTATGCTTAGCCTTGGAAATGGTTAAAACCAAGATTTTATGGGTTCCTTCCACTTCTGATTTTCTGTGATTTAGAATGGATGGGATTGAGCTTCCCAGGTTGGTAAATTGAGAAGACAGATAGTGGCATTGTGCTGGTGAGATCTTTACTTTTTTCATGATTTCAGATATTGGAATAATACAAGAAAACTCTGGCCCCAGCTCACCTTAGGCAGTTCATGGACAGCAGGGAGTGGAAGAGAAGAGAGAATTCTAAACTTTGCTGATTGGAAAGGTTGTGGGTACTTAAACCATCTGTTTGTGGTCTCTCAGTCCCCCAGACTGCACCTGCCGGAAATCCTCTGTCTTTCATGTTATTGGTGTTGAACGGGAGTTGTTACTGAGCAGGGCTATCTGGTATCTGGTGCAGACAGTAACTGTACTGCTACTATTGCTTCATTCTTGGTCCAGAGGACTAGTTTGTAGTTTTTCTCAGAAGGGGCTATCATAAAGGCTGCCCAGTAAGAAGTGAAAATTTTAGTTCTAAGAATCCAATTCTGGTAAGGCAGAAGATGGAGTCTGGGTGGTGAACATTTGGGTCAAAGCCCTAGAACCAACTGTGATCTTTCCAAATGCTTTACCTTCTATGCTTCATCTTTCCCCTCCCGCCCTACCCAAAATACCCTCAACACTACAGAGGCTTGCATTAAATCTCTGCCCAACAGAGACCCAAACATTTATTTATTCTTTTTTGTTTGTTTGTTTGTTTCTATATAACTTTCACTCAGGCTAGGCCAGTTAGTGTGATGGCAACAGGCAGAGTAGAAAACAAACTGACTTTTTAATAACACTGTGAATGGGAGGGTGGAGGTGGAACACTGCAACCATCAGAGCCTTCTTTTCCTCATCTCTTAAATGGAGATAGTTTTTATACTACCTACTCTTTGAGTGTTGTAAAGAAAGCATCTGACTTTGTAAACATTCAATAAATCTTAGCTCTTACTACCCTATTACGCTTATTTGAGGTGGTCCAGTGGACCTGGTTTCTAACCCCACCTCTGTGTGGCACTGGATAAATTATTCTCTGGGACTCATTTTCCTTCAGTGGGTCTGGATCAGATCTTAGTTGCTTTCCAACTCTGAATTGATAGTCAATTATCTAACAGGCCTAGGATAAACTTTTTAGAACTCGGTATTTCAATTATGAATTTCCGTCCGTATAAATCTCTCACAGATAGTAGGACTTGTTGGAGCCTTGGCCACACTACCGTTCTAAGTGAGTCTCTTGCACCACCTACTGACAAGGAGTTAGCATTACTTGTTTCTTGATACCGTAGGTAACTTTATATTAACCATGCTAATTGAGAGGGAACAAAATCAGAGATATTTAGAAATGGAAAACAACTTTTAAATCATTTTTTCTTTCAATCCATCAGTAAGCATTTGTTAAGTGAAAGGTTCTATTTTTTTAAAAAAGGAGAATGCAGAGACAAAAGTGAAAAGTCTCTGCCCTTAAGGAACTTATGTTCTAATGGGAGAGGTAATAAGAATATTCAGAATATACACAAAATAAATGTGACTGTTTCAGGAAGGAAGGAGGTCACCAGGGGTTGAGGGCAGGTTTCATGGAGAACATGAAGTTTGGAATAATTCTTGAAGAAAACAAAGTATTCCAAGAGGGAAAGTGAAAAGGGAGTATATTCCAAGCATACAAAGGTACAGAGTAAGGGCTAAAAAAAAAAAAAAAAAACCCAAAAAAACAAGCAGGTCAGAATCATAGACCATATAAAGGAAAGGAAGAAGCCTCGAAAGGTAAGAAGGAACAGGTTTCTACTGAGCATTAGAATACCAAACAGTAAAGTTTGTGTTTGATCCCAAAAGTAAGAAAAAGCAAAGTTTTAGGGGTGAGAGGAAACATGTTCAGACTTATGTCTTAGAAAATTCATGTTACATATTCAATTTGTGAAGTATTTTAACATAATTAGCATGTAGGTAGACTTCCTGCCATCTAGGGGGGAATTTGTAACAGAAACTTTGCAAGGATCAATGCTGAAAAATTACCCATAATATGTTTTGCAAATAAAAAGCTTTAATTAAAAAAAAAAAAACTCTTGTTATATATTGGATTTAACATGTATTGGACTACCTGCCATTTAGGGAAGTGGGTAGGGGGAAGGAGAGGAAAATTTGGAACAGGTTTTGCAAGGGTCAGTGTTGAAAAATTACCCATGTATATGTTTTGTAAATAAAAAGCTTTAATTTAAAAAAAAAAAAAGCTTAGTATATAAAAAAGAAATATGTCCTTAAAAGTTAATATACATGTATAACCGGGGGGGGGGAAGCAATTTTAAAAAGAAAACTCATGTTAGTGGCTATGTGGAGAATGGATTGAAGTATGAAAGCAGTATGGCAATAATCCAGGTGAGAGGTAATGAACCGATAGCTGTCTGAATGGCAAAAAGAGGGATGGATGTTAGAGATGTCAGAGGTAGAAACATTTTCCATGAGAAGATAGTTTAGGGGCAGCTAGGTAGCACAGTGGATAGAGCACCAGCCCTGAAATCAGGAGGACCTGGGGTCAAATGTGGTCTCAGACACTTAACATTACCTAGCTGTGTGATCTTGGGCAAGTCACTTAACCCCAATTGCCTCAGCAAAAAAAGAAGAAAAAAAAAAGATAGTTTAAATAAGAATAAATACTCAAAGATGACTCCCAAGATTGTAAATATTGCAAGATTGTAAGATGGTAGTACCTTCAACAAAAATAAAAAATTTCAGAAGATGAATAAGTTTTGGGGGGAATTTTTTTTTAAGAACAGGCCAATAAGTTTAGCAATTTAGAGATCAATTGATAACTTTGAGACAAGCAATTTCAGTTGAATGGTGAGATCAGAGATCAAATTGCTGGGGGTATAGTCGAAAGTGAAAGGCCAAGGGTGGTCTAACAACCTGTAATCCCTGCTACTAGGAAGGCTAAGGCTAGCAGATCTCTTGAGTTTAGGAGTTATGGCCAATCAGGTGTCCATCCCTGGACAGAAATAGAACAGGTCAAAATTCCAATGCTAAGCAGTGGTGAAATAGGACCATTGCACTTTCAGAATGGGTGAAATAGAGGCCCAGGCTTGTAGAAGGGATGGAGGAAGTAGAAATATCAAGTAATAGATTTTGTTTTTCAAGGAATTTGACTAAGGGGGAGGGGGAGTAAAGATATCTAAATCATTTGGTAGTGATGATTTTTTAAAAATACTGAAGACTTGAGTATATTGTAAGCAGCAGGCAAGAAACTAATAGACACACTAGAAATCAGAGAGAAAGTTTATAGTAACCATGATTTACTGGAGAACCCTGGAGGGAAAGCTATCAAGGCTACAGATAGAGGGATTGACCTTGATGGGAATGACCAGAAAGGAATCTCAGAAAGAATAGCAGGGGATGATTTTAAAATTGGGGGGGGGGAGAAAAGAGAGATCTCCCAACAAATGGTCTTGATTTACTCAGTTAAGTAGTAGAGAGTGTGGGAGTAGCAGTAGTATGGATGACTTGAGAACAGAAGAGACAGGTGAATAGCTATGTTGGTGAAGAGGAATGGAGCACCTCACTATAGGGAGAGCCTTGCTGAGATTATATACAAGTGGAGGAAATCAGCATCATTGTGTGACTTCCTCCAACTGAACTCAGTCAGTCCTGTGAATTAGAGCAGCACAGATTTGGGTTTTGTAAGGCCTGAGCAGTGATAAGACAAGGGGCAAAGGCCCCTGAACTGAGCTGAGATTGTGAAATAAGGAGAATGTAGGCAGAGCAGGAGTGATGCTGTGGGAGAAAAAGTATTGAGGGGTAGAGAGATTGGAAGAAAGAATGAAGACAAATAAGAGGAGTTAGGAATAGGAAGAAGTGGAAGGATAAGATTTGGACTGAGTTAGAAAGTTTAGGGTCCTTAATCATGGAAATGAACAGTTTACATATGATGACCAGACTAAGGATGTGACTGTCCCTGTGCATAGCTGAGTTAGAGTGGAGAATAGGTCAGGGAAATGGAGTAGACTGAGGGGCTCAAATGTTAGGCTGAATGAAGAAACAATATGTATATTGAAGTCCTTGGTGTCAGAGCAGGAGTTGGTCTGATTGGACAGGGCAAATGTGGAACAAGCACTCAGTACATTGAGAAAATAGGGAGTAATGTCAAAAGATCAACAGATAACTATGATCAGGATCAGAATTGGGCCATTAATTTGGATAGAGTAAACCTCAAAGAAAGGTTGCTGCAGTAGGAATAAGAACTATTCGGGTTCCTTTCTGGGATTAGTTTAAGAAGAGGCAGATAGTATGAGAGATGATGTGACAAATACTTGGAAAGGATGACCAAGAATGAAGTATGGCGGGAGAGAGAGGTGCAAGTGAGAATCATGTTGATCGATGATAGGAATGGAAGAAGCATGAAAAAAGAAAGTCTAAAATAAAGGGAAGTTTGTTAATTATAAAGCAGTAATTGCAGATGTGGTGGGACATGTTTCAGTCCTCCCCCAAGCCCTGTCAGCTAGTAAAGTGTTGTTATTCCTGTTTTTGCAGATTAGGAAACCAAAACCTAGAGAAGTGAAGTGATTTGTCTTAAGTCATCAAGATATAAGGGTCAATCCAGGGTTTGAATTCAGATTTGCTGACCCTTAAATCAGTGTTCTTTCCACTGCACCACACTGTTCAACAAGTGTGTCTGACTAACCCACTGTGCTTTTCTAGACAGTGGATTAGAAAGTCCCTGGCATATAAAAGTGGACTTCCTTGTGGATTTAGGAAGGAAATGGACAGAGGTTACAGAGGCTGGACAGACATAGGTAGATTAGACATCTGCATTGAAGATAGTGACAGCAGAGAGCCATTGGAATATTGGGTTAGTCCTGCAGGTAATAAATACTCTTGATTAACCTAATGTTAAATTAACTGTATTCCTCATTTAATTCCATATTTAAGTTGGTTAGGTGGTAAAGGAACACAATCTGCTGAGCAAAAGTGAGGAAGGTAGCCAAGAATTGCTGTAAATAGCCAATGCAGATAAATGATCCATATGTGAATAATTGAAAGTTAGTTTTGCATCTTCCAAGGAAGTTGGCTATGGAGGAGGAAATTTGAGGGGAAAAAATACAGCTTGATACTCAAGAGTTTGTGGTTTTTCCTGGGCTTTTAGCCTGATATTGAATGAGAACTTGATGTTGGGTAAATCAGCTAACAGGCTGGAAAATTTCTATTAGAGAGATAGGGTTGTACCTGAAATACTTTGATTTTGTGTGGACCTGAACTTCCCAACTGCTACCATTCTTTTGGTCTTCATCAGTTTAACTTTGGGGATGGCTTCAATGTATTGTGTGCCAGAAGCCACAGCTTTAGGGTAAAGTAGCACATCAGTTTGGGAACAGGATACTTGAGCTTCTGCCCTGGCTTTGCTCTGCAGAATCTTCAATTTTCTCTACCCACTGAATGAGGATGCTGGGGGAATAAACAAGTATAAGACACTGTAATCATGGGTATCCCATAGGAATGGGAGGAATGGTGTCTAGATTTGGCAGCTCCACACCTTGTCAATCTCTCTGTTCTAGGTCTGGTCTCCAAGTCCTCTCCTAAGAAGCCTCGTGGACGTAACATCTTTAAGGCCCTTTTCTGTTGCTTCAGTTCCCAACATGTTGGCCAATCAAGCTGCAGCAGTGAGCTTGTCTCATACAAGGAGGAAACCAACACCATTGCCAAGGTAATAGGGATGATCTGAAAGGTAGGGATGAGACTGGTAGAGAAAAGACCATGAAGATATAAAAACATTGCCTGAAGAAGACAGAAGCAGTTTTAGAGCTGACCATTTGTCAGGCTGTTACACATAGTTCCTAGGTGTCAGCCACTGTTGCCTTAACTCCATAACTCCCTAACCCATTTATATCCCTATTTGACTATACCATGATTGGGAAATGATGGTCTCTCCCCTTGGTAGTCACCTTTTGTCAGGTCTGCTACAAAACTCAATAATTCTTTTAGCCATATCCCCCCCCCCCCAAAAAAAAAATCAATGGTTGATTCTTACCTTCTTTAAGGAAGGCCTTCCATGATTTAACCTGACCTACCTCAACTCCCACTTTTACTGTATAGCATTCTCCTAAACATTTAAGGGACTTAGCTTATACTAATAATTTGCATTTTTATATAATAGACTTTGTAACATTAACTTTTTTTTTTCCACAACTAGATTATACAATCCTCAGAGAAGGAGAATATCTATATGCCTGCATGGCTCGATCCAGACATTATAGGGTAGCATCTTTTATACATCTTTGTAGCATTGGGATTTTTTAGAATTGGTTATGATTGCTTTAAAAATTTATGCTTCAGATTTTGAGGATCAATTTCTTGAGACAACATCCACAAAACAGCATTTAGAAATCAAATTAATAAAAATTATTTTTCTTCAGAAAGACTATTTTTTAGGGTTTCCAGGGATGTTATAAGTTTGGATAGGCCATCAGGACCTTTACTATACCAGTCCCAGTCACAGTAAAGTTTTAATAAAACATCTTTTTTTTAGACTATTATTCCAAATATATCCATGGGAAGTATGTCATAAATATACTTACATGGAGGCCTTTGAGTTAAGAAGCAAAGCAAGAGACTAAAATTCTAGTATTATGAATGAGCTCAGACTTTGTCTTCTCTTGTACAAATTATATGCCCTGAGCCAGCCCCTTAATCTAATTCTGTTCCTTAGTATCTTTAAAAAAACAAACAAAAATAGAGCTGAGAATTCACAAGCCCCCAAAAAATTGAGAGCAAGAACAAAATGTAATTTAGATCCTAATGCCCCCCTTTCTTCTTTTGTACCTGCCTGTGTCTCCAAAGGTGATTTTGCATAACTAGTGTGGCTTCAGCACTACTGAGCCTCCTTACACTGTTCTGATAAAGAAAATATTATGATGCTTCTCATTTCCACTGGGTGGTTGCAGTGTGAAATGGAAATGTTTAGGTCTGATGTCTGAGAGAGATGGAATGCTAGAAGGGAAAATAGGAGCTTCTTTCACTGATACTTTTCCCTTTCTCTTTCTAGTCCGATCTGCTCCAGTGTCTTCAGTACCAGTTTTACCAGGTAAATTCTAACAATGCCATTCTGATTATAGCCCAGAGTCAAACAAATGGCCAGGCCAACTTCTTGCCCTTGAAAGAAAGTTTTATAGAAAAGCCAGAAAATCCCTAGGGTTGGTTTTGGGGGATTGATTTAAGATAGTGGGTACACACAGTGGGCAGGATGGGGGGGGGGTGAAGACTACTTTCTTCTCCCTGGGAATCTAATATCGATGCTACAGATCCTTTCATCTTGAAATTGATGACTTTGCCTCATATGCTAAACTGTGGCCAACTTCATTTCCCAAGGAGGAATTTTCCGTCTTCTCCCTTGATAGACCATGTCTCTGGGGCAACTAGAAAATTAGGGAATCTGCTCTGTCTAGAGTTTTAATACATAACTGGGCTCCAGGATTGAACACTTTTTTTTATTCTTTATTCAGTACTATCCTTGGCACCTTTCTCTTGTAAGGGTTCCCTCTTCTAAATGGATCCTAGAGTCTGTTTTCTAGGTCAGCTAAACTTTCATATCCCTGGGCAAGCCATTGCAATGATTTTGTCCTTCCCAATTTTCCTGAGAGGAGCCTAGTTTTCTCATTTGGAGAAGCCATAGCATCTTGAGTTTGTTTCCAGATCCCAGGAACATGCCTGCTTCCAGAGGTAACGCAAGAAGATCAAGGAAGAATCTGCGTGGTCATTGACTTGGATGAGACCCTCGTGCATAGTTCCTTTAAGGTAATCTGACTTCTCACCCCCTTGGTTTTCCTATGTTTAGCTTAGCATGATTACTGAGATATATATAGGTAAGAATAGTGGAGGCAGAAGTTAAAAGAGACTAGAAGAGTGCCATATGCCTAGTAAGAGATTAATAGAGGCACAGACAGGCAGAAAGGGGAGGACTCCCCTTGGAGAATATCTCCAATTCACAAGCTCTGATTGCTAAATACACATCGGAAGGTAACTCACCCTTCATTAAGCTTAATGCTGTAGTCACCCTCACTCAGAATATAGGGTAGAAATAAAGTGAATAAGTCCTTTTCTCTTTCTTTTCTCTTAGTTTTCATGAGAGTCTTTTCAGTTTCACCTAAATATTGGTGTTATGTGAGCCTGGCAAGATTATCGGGAAGGGAAGGAAAGATAACACAGGAGAAAGGTCTGGCAAAGGATGAGCATATTGAATGTATATAATTAAGCTATCCCTTGCTTAGTTCAGAGGAGAAAAGGAAGAAAGAATCTTCCTTAGGTTTCCAGGTGTTCAAACAACATTCTACTTTCTATCTGGGAAGAGAAAACGGTGGTGCAAACATGGGGGTAGCTGCAGTGTGGACCTAGTATTTCTCGGCAAGTTTGTAAGGTGCTTGTATAAGGTTTTCGGTGTTCTAAGTGTGAATGATATTTTTTCGCTTTTGTTTATCTTATCAAACAATGGCAGGGAGCTTCCTTGCCATTTTTACCAGTAAGTCCAAGAGGGGACCAAGACTCACTGAAAATGGTTTTCTTTCCTCATTTTCTTCAAGGTTGACCCCTTTCTTGACTTTTCTTCCTTCTAGCCAATCAACAATGCTGACTTTATAGTGCCTGTGGAGATTGAGGGAACAACACACCAGGTAAGCAAGACTCTGCATGTTGATGGGTTTGAGGTGTAGGACCAGAAAACACTTCGGATCAGGGGGTATACGCAACATATGAAATAGGAGTAAACTAAAAATCAGGCTGCCTGCCTGGCCAGGGCAATAACCAGTCAAAGCCTGGGAGGATCAGGACAGACTTCAGAGTAGACACTGATGTCTCTATGGCCTATTGAGAATGCAAAGAAAACCATCCTCAGAGATGGTGCTGAGGCTTTGCAGGACAAGGTTTTTGTTATCCATTTTACAGGGATTGGTGCTGTGTAAGCACTTCGACTATCTCTTTTGGTCAGCTAGGCATCCTAAGGGCCTAAAGAGACCTCATTCTGACTGTCAGAGCCCTCAAGCTAGGAGCACAGAATATGCTCATGAAAAAGACTGGCCACATACAAAATACCACACAAAGGAAGACATAGTACAAGGAATACACAAGCTTGAAGTGATGTAATGAAAAGTGAAAAAGTGAGAGGAAATAATTGAGGGGATGGATTTCTGGAGAGGACCTTCCAATGGAGTATGAAGGTGGAAAGCGCTGGGTGTAGTGCTTCATTGAAAAGAGGAGGAAGCTTCTATAATCTGACAAAATGGCATTTGTGGAATAAACAAGGTGCTTCTGTAGGATAAGCATACTGGCTGTAATTTCATGTTGCACAGTAGCAAGAGGAGTCTGGTGAGGTGGTCCAGCTTTGGAAGAAAGGCTCTGGGTGCAGTAGGATGCTGTGGAGTGTCATGACTACCATTTCAGGAACATCATCCTAGCTACTCTTTGTGTAAGATGAATTGCAGAAGAAGAAAAGCAGAGAGATCAGTTGACACTTTGTAAGCTCATAGCTAATTGTAACATACTGACAGCAAAAGTAAAAACATTTAAACCAAGATGTACTTAGAAGCCACAGTTAAATGTTCTAGGGGTGGAGGACAAGAGGATAAGTACATAATTGGAACAGCTGGAGAAAGGGAATGAATTTGTAAGAGGAAACACTGGGAGCAAGAATAATAAGCAGGAATGGAGGCTTTTGCCCATCAATTCAGGAATGATTTTGGAGGAGGTGGAATTTGAGAGCAAGGCCACTTTTTGCCTACTGGTGACTCCAACAGACTGTGTACTGCCAGAGCTGAAGAAAACCGAAAGATCCAGCAAAGGCTGCAGCCAGGTTCAAGTAATCCAGGATAGGCTGTGTCCAGCTGCAGGCCTATTCTTGATTACTTGTTTCTGGAGTCAGCTGACTGCACCCTGCCAGAAGCAAGCACTCCCAGGACATTCCCTTAGTGCTGCCCATCGTGTTTTCATTTTCTACCCTGAGCCATGGAAATGGTTTTGGCCCCAAGGTGACAGATGAAATCTAGTGATGAAATAATAGGTGAGTGATGCTGATCAGCCTGACCGTGATCAGTAGGGCTGAAGGTTTCTATTTATGGCAGCCCAGCTGCTTAGGACAAGTGAAGTCTTAGAACATGTTTTTGGAACAGGTTGGGGAAAGAGTCAGATGACTTGGGTGTCCCCCTTCTCACAGTTCCCTCTGGTTTTCTCCAGGTGTATGTGCTTAAGAGGCCTTATGTGGATGAGTTCCTGAGGCGAATGGGGGAATTGTTTGAGTGTGTCCTCTTCACTGCCAGCCTTGCCAAGGTATCTTAGGACAGGGTGGAGGGCAGCAGGTGCCTCTGCTAGATAACCTGGGGTACATAGAGAAGGAAGGGCTGAGTCAAACATAGATTTCCTCTTTCTACTCAGTATGCTGACCCTGTGACCGATCTCTTGGACCAGTGTGGTGTGTTCCGGGCCCGCCTCTTCAGGGAGTCTTGTGTGTTCCACCAGGGCTGCTATGTCAAGGACCTCAGCCGATTAGGAAGAGATCTGAGGAAAACTCTGATATTAGACAATTCTCCTGCCTCATACATCTTCCACCCAGAGAATGCAGTGAGTACACTTGAGTCTCAGTTCTTCCCAGCCCCTGGCTAATAGTTACATAAGGGTTAATAGGCCTACATCCTGTGTAGGCTAAATTGATCTGGGAAAAGGCAGTGTTGAGAAGTCAGAGAAATTTTGTCTTGTAGAGTTTATGGCTTACCCATGATTATTTTAGTCCTTTTTGTAACTCCCAGAGGTGACCTTTCCTAACTTTAGAAAGGTTAACACCACATACATTGGAGAGAGGGAAGGGGGAAATCCTGAACCCATTGAACTGTCCACTCAGAATCCAAGGTGCTGTCCACTTCTGCCCACCTCATTCTGCTTGTTTCTCTTCCACAGGTACCAGTGCAATCCTGGTTTGACGACATGGCAGACACAGAGCTGCTGAATTTGATCCCCATCTTTGAGGAGCTAAGTGAAGCAGAAGATGTCTATACCAGCCTTGGGCAGCTGAGGGCACCATAACTTTCTCAAGCTCAGCGGAGTCTAGGACTGCAGGGGACTGTGACACACTGTGCCTTTGCTATCAGCCAGGAAGGGATGGCGGAAACAGGAAGCAGGGAGAAACAGTTGTAAAGTGAGTTAGGGCAGGTTAGATGACAATATGGGCAAACAGCTGACAACTAGTACCCTCTGCTCCATGAACTGGGCACTAGAGAGACACACTAATGAGCATGTATATGTGTACGACACCGACACCTTCTCGCCTTGATATGATGATTGATGTTGGGGAAGAGTCGAACGATCAAGGCTCAAATTCCCCTGAGCCAGAGCTCATCTCCCTAGAGAATCAATCAAAGAGCCATTGACCTCTCATGGGAACAAAGACCATTCAGTGCTCTATTGCCAAACCTCGAGTCTTCCCTAGTATGCATGGCCTGTGCCAAGGAGGTGGGGATATGCTGCCCTCAGCATAATATGCCAGCAAACTGGCACCAGATCCAAATGCACACAATTGAAAAACTGCTCAGGACCTGTCGTGACCTTGGAAAAAAGAAATGGTTTCTAAAACATCCTATGAGCCTATACCGTGGCCTCACAAACATGGCCATGAGAGTCAGGTTCCAGGGGCCACCACTGCCAAGAGCTCCTGCCTGTCCTATTAGCCTGGGACTTGGGGGCCCCCTTTCCCTCCCAATTACATTTCTGAAACCATGTGCAAGATCTCTCCCCTATGCTCAAAGGAGGACAGAGAATTGATTTCATTTGATAAGCCTCTGTTTTAAAGTTTCCCTTCTAAAAACTGGGAGATGAGTCAGAAGCTTATTCCCAGTCCTCAAGAGGAATTTTGAAAACCAGAATTTCTACTACTCTTGAGTCATGATCAGATTATAGATCTTGAGAGAAGTCTAGAGAACGATTTTTTTCAGGGATCTTTCTTCAAAGGAAAAGAAAGGAGCAATTATAATGCCATGGAAGCTCTTTAAATTTCTTGAGCAGAATCCTTTCCCATTTCATCTTTCAAGCAGTTGAATTTGGGAAGGGATAGGACGGTAAGGCCTTTGCATGGGCAACCTCAAGGACACAACTGTGTCCTGTAGATGGGAAATAAATAGCAAGAACCAACAATTGGTTCTCCTTGTTGTGGCGTGCTGACTTCCAGGAAATGTTCTAGTAACAGAAAAGGAAAGGAGACCAGGGCATGCTCAGGTGTGAGGTTTCAAAATCATTATGCACTTAAGAATCTGCATGATGTCAGGGATTCTTAAAAAAGCATTCATTCTTATTAAGTCACATGAACAAAAAAGATTTTTTTTTCCTAAGTTTGGAGAGCTCTGATATAATGGGAAGCATTTTGGGGATGTCATAAGGTGAACCCCAAGTAAGCAGCACTGTCTTGTAATCACGTTCTGCTATAGCCTTGGCTTCTGCCGAAATGGGTGTGGTGTGGAACCTAAAGGAAGATCACCTAAGAGGTAATTAGGAGCCAATTTCCCTACCTTTCCCTGAAGAAACTCCACACTGCTTCAGGTACAGTACCCTTAAAATTTAGGATTTTTCCCCCACCATTCTTTTTGACTTTGAAATGCTTTCTTGGAAGAGGGGGTGGGGAGACTTTCAAGAGATGGCCAACTGGATGAAGATCAAGGGGAGAGCAGCTTTTTGTATTTTCGTGTGCATTACAGTTATAATCCCTCTTTATCCTAATCTTTGGTGCCAGTTCTAAGTCGCTCCATGGTTGTTGTCAGGTTTCCATCTTTTCTCCTTGGTTTTATTCCAAGATGGTGCCATGGACCCAAAAGCTATGTAGATATAGAACAGAATTTCCCCAAAGTCCTTTTTCTCTTTGTGGCAGCATTTCCTAAGACTGATTCCCTGAGTATAAATGGAAGGTGAGTCTGGATGCTGACAGAAACCTTTAAACCAACAACAACAAAAAAAAAAACCAACCCCTAATCATCAATCCCATACTTAGGGGAAAGGGAGTAGATTTTGAACTTAATCCTCCCTACCTCCAGGTTACTACCTACTAGCTTCTCAAGGTTGAAAGTGAGCAATAGTGAAAACATCCTTGACATCTGGTCCAAGCCCACCTGCCTTTGCCATTAGGAGCTTTGAAACATCAATCTCCTGTAGCATACATGAGCAATAATGAAAAATGGCTGTACTGAAAGACATTCCTAAGTCTCTCTTTTGGGCCCCCTTTGTGCCACCCCCTTGCTGCCCTAAGTATGGTTCAAAAGAAGGCAGAAAAGGATAGGTAATGCTGACATCCTTTATTGCCTCTACTCAGATGCCCTTTAAGTGCAATGACAAACATCCATGGTTCCTGGCCCATTGGCATGTACACTCACTGTCTTTCATAGGAAGCCCTTTGTAGTTGGCATCCCTGCACTACAGCTATTAATTTTTACTCAGCTGTACATAGGTCATACATCCTGGCCCCTCTGTCTGGTCTTCATGGTCTCCAAGTCAAAGCATGTTCCCTTAGAGAACTGTCACTCATTCACCCCAGCCAGATTTGAATAGGACCTCGTGCCAGCCTGAATCAGCCAAAAGTAGTTTGAAACAATGGTTTGGGTAGTGGTGTGTCAAAGGTTTGGCAGGTTTTTCAAACCTTGATCTCAAGAGGAGTCACTATTAGAGTAATGGCAAGTTTACTCTTGGAATGAGCCAGGGCTAGGGGAAGAAGTGTGTGCTTTCCCTGGTGCGTCCCACACTCTTTACTTCCATTCCTACTTTAAAGAGGTCAATAGTCCTTAAGCAAAGGGAGGTCTTCTCAACAAAGGGTGACCAGAATTTTTTACCTCAACTGGCTATGAGCAGAGCTCAGCCAAGGTGCCCCATTTAAACTAGGTCTCAGCTAAAGAGCTAATGCTTCATTAGAGATCATCCTACACATAAGACAGACCATTCCAGAATACACCCTTCTGCCAAATTTTGTTCTTTAAGTTGCCTCTTCAGTGACACAGTAGTTGTCTCTGATTGGGCTTCTCTTTGGAAAGAGCCTAATGTTCACATCCCTCTCATAGGGGGAAGCTTTAAACAAAGGCCAGTTTGGGAGAGGGTCAGGGTTAAACATCTCAACTCTGCACATTGTAGAGAAGATGTTCTTCAGAGGCCTGTGAATCCCAGGCTGGGGCGGCAAAGAGAGCAGTGTCCTGGACTTGAAACATTTTTGAGAATTGGACCATGAACTCAGTTGTTTAATTATTGAGTAAATTTGCCTTAAGAGTTGTCTGGGACTTTTTTGCTTCCTCCTGCCTCCCAAAGATGTTGACTATTTTGTAAACTTGTAAATTTGCCTTTACTGTTTTTATAAGAACCCAGAAACTCTGGATGTGCTAATCATGGAAAGTCTAAAAAAGTAGCCAGCCCCCTGCCCTGCCCCAATGCCTTCTCTCCTGGGAACCCCTTGTGCCATATTAAAGAATTCTCTATACTCAAGTCATGGGTAAAGCATCTCCTTTCCTATCGGATCAGTTAGGTTTGGGGAAATCAGACACTAGGTACCATTATACAAAACAAGACCCTAGGATGTCTAGGGAGTTGGCTGGTTTGTTACTGCAGAATCTTAGGCTGTCATCATGGAGTTGGTTCATGACTCAGTCTCTTCTGCAGAATAGGGTTCTTAAAAAGCAGTTGACCTCGCTCAAACCTGGATTCTGTTAGGGGTGCTGGTTGGCCAGTTTCCTTTTCTAATGAATCCAGACCTCTTTCCCTGGAGAGGACACACCTTTCTCTTCCAACTTCATAGGCAAACCTTTTGCTTGGAAGGACCCTAAGTGTGAAAGTTAATCAATCTTTTGCTGCTTTTCCACTTGAGGGAATGCTGGATTTAGAGGGTAGAGGGAGGGAAATGTACCCATATCACCTGTGCTATAGGATTCTGACTACCCTGGTTACAGATTAATGGTTTCTTGGAGAAATTTGTTTTATTCCAAAACTTGAAATGTTTGACGCCATTAAGTGTCTGTTTATATTTTTGGAATATTTGTATTACTTGGAATTAAATAATAAAAAAAGGTTTTTAAAAAAAAAACAAAACCCAACCAGGAATAGCCCTGTGGTTGTGTATTGTAGCTACCATGAACAAATCACAAAAAAGCACCCTTCCTCAGACACGCTACGTTTAGATCTGCATCGCCAGCAAGATTCCAACCAACTGACAACTACAACCTAGAAGACCTACATTGGGTTCAACGTGGGGCTTTTCCTGAGGGTTATATGAATTCTTCCTACCTCTTTCCTCCACTAGGCCATTTGGAACTATTCCATTCCCTGTCTAGTTCTCGAAAGATGATCCGCATTTTACTATTGACTTTCTATGAGACCAAACTGTACAAGAGAACCCTGAGGTTCCATGCATTTTGAGCACTTTACCTCCCCCTGAAAAGAGCCATTCTGAGACTGGGAGTACTCCTAAGGAAGGAGAGGCTGATCTGGGTAGAAACCTCCTTTCCCAGTAACATCGTCTTCCTTCCAGGTCTTTGGGTTCTGTACCTGAGATTATTCTTCACTGTGGTAGCTGTGTTCTGGCTTCCAGTGTCCTATTCCCAGCAGAACAAGTCCAGGATTTCCTGGTACTGTGTCTGTTGTTTGTTTTAGCTTCTGTCATACAATATCTATCAGCTTAATGTACCCCATCTATATATAATATGGCTAATTTCATATCTGCTCTTCCACTCCACCCTACTTTCTGCATTATTGATGGGTTGCGCACTTTAAAAAAATCAATTAGAATAGGGTGTGGAAACAGAGTTAAAAGAGAAAGGAGGCCTTTAAAAGTCGTCTGGTTTTTGCTATTTTGAATAGGCACACATAAAGCCTTCTCTTCCAAGTCCAGCCAGGGATCAGCCTGTCTGTGATTGGCCAGGACCGAGAAAATGTGGTTAAGGTGCAAATATAAGCAAATATGACCCATTGTCAGATCAGCTATCCTGGGCAGAGAGCTGTTCTGTGGCTGTGGAGGAGTTGGGTGATTACTGAGTCCTCTTCACGGTGAGACTTGAGGAATCTAGCCCGGGGAAAAGACCTGGTAAGGCTGATTTAGTTTTTCAGTAAAAATTCTAGAATTCAGAGGGAATTATCATATACAAATCTTGAAAGATTTAAATTATTTTTCTTGGCTTTAGTTTTTAAAAGATAGTAAAGAATGAACTGGATCACTGAAAGACATGGGGCAAGTTCAGGCGAGGATGGGCAGAACTGGGAGAGGATTTCTGGAGTCCTCCAGCTCTGTGGGAGACAGGTGGGGTGGGTGAAGTAATGGGAGGAGACACCCATAATCCAGTTTAAGATGTAAAGATATCTTTCCAGTTTAGGACACTGATTTTTAATGTCGCACTTGGAATCCTCTGGGTATCTGCTTTATCACAAGAATTACTGCAAAGTGGTTCAAAACAAAATGAAATTCAATTATGTATGTACTAAGCAACTTACATTAGCAAGTTGCCTTGTGGGGTTAGGTGGAATGGGCAGAAATCACGGGCTTCAAGAATTCTAGATTAAAAAATTGAATTGTTGGTGCAGTTTCATCTTCAAAAGTCCTTCCCTGCAAATGGGTGGAGGGGAAGGATCAGGAAGGAGACAAGGATTAGCAATAGCAGTAATAATAGAAGTAGAAATTTCAAGTGCATGTGGCTAAAAGGAATAAACCAGGAGTTTGGAAATACTCCTTTCAAAAACTTTGACTCTGTTTTGAACTCGGAAACCTTCATTCCTAATTTAATTGGTTTGGTTTTTATAAAGGTTCCCATCTCTCCCATTCCCAGGGCAGGTTATATAGTAATCTGCCATAAATGACTGAGGGCTGAAAGTGGAAGCAGTTAGTTTGAGGGCAGGACAGAAAACCACCCACTCTGGTCCTTCCCCAGGTTCCTTCATTGAGACTACTGAGGCTACTAGAACTCTGACCTTAACATTTGCCATCTGAAAGCAAAGGATGATTTCAAATAGAAACAGGACCAATTCTGTTGAGTTATGTTGCTCTTAAGTTATTTTTTAGCAAACTAAAATTTGTTACTTTTGGAACTGGAAAAGTTTAATGAGAAAAATTAAGCCTCTTCTGTCTTCCAACTCAACATTTATTTGAGGTGAGGTGGGGAGAAAGGGAGATGTTATAGTGAGGAACAAGGCACTAAAGGAGAGAGAAAATACTTCATACCTGCTAGATACAACAGGGTATTAGGTCCAAGGTAAACTCTATGCAACATAGGTCATGTCAAGTTATCTAGTGACTCCTTTGCCTCTTTCTGTTTTTCATCACCATCCATTCTCTGACCTAAAGCAAAAGCAGAGAAAAGAGCTCACTATTTGAAGGGTATGCTCTTTCTCAAAGGCTTTTCCTAGAACACCACCTCTCTGAATCTGGCTTCCTAGATAAATGATAAAGAAAATGATCCAATTAGATTTTCTCATGATACCCATCCCATCATCAATTGCAAGAGTCTATAACAATCCCTCTAGGGTTTCTTTTCCTTTAGTGTGTATCTGCATTTATTTGTAAACCCCATCATCCTATTTCTTCACTGTTTGTAGATGAGAGGGAATTTTTTCCTTTTTCTGTCGGTGTTAACATCTCTTAGATTATAAGCCTAAATGCCACACCCATGTCTTTAAATTATACTAAAAATATAAAATTAGGTGTAGGTGCTTAATAAAATAATAAGCAAATACATATAACAAGAATATTTTGCTTCAACCCAGGGCTAAATAGCTGACAGGACTCCCCCCCCCAAAAAAAAAAAAAAAACTAAAACTAAAAAAGAGATGGTGTTGGCCATCCTGTTTTGAGCTGCTCATCCCTACAACCCAGCTGGCTTGGGCTGAATTCACACTGTTCAAAAGACTAGACCACACCCTATGCTTGCCTGCTTCTTGCACCTGGGGCCTTTTTTTGTCTTTTGCCCAGCCCTGCCATTTTGTTGCTCTTTCATTCATTCCCTTTTTATTCATGGAACACAGGGAATCCTTCCTATGACTCAAACAAGCACACATAACTTTTGTTTGGTTTTTTAAAAATTAAGTGAAAGGAGGAGTCAGAAATAACAACTGCCATTTATTTACACTGCACTGTTAGTTTACAAAGTGCTCTCTTCACAAGCAACTCCTAGCATAGTACAGATATTATCTTTCTTTTGCTGATGAGGAAACCCAGGCTCACACACTATCACTATAGTTAAAGTGGTAGTTTCCTGACTTCTTCAGGCCCTGCATGTTCCACTGTCCCACTGACTTAATGGAAGAATAGGGAAAACAAGCCAAGTTCCAGGCATGGTATGGAGAGGGGGAGAAAGAACTATTTTGAAATTAATTTCTGGATAGCATTTGAAATCTCTTTTGGTGCCCCCACTGAATTCAGACGACTTTAAAGGGAAAAGAGGTAAGAAAAAGAACAAATGGAAATTGAGATCCCAGAGGTCAACTTACATCTGTCACCAGCTCATTGTGAGACTTTGGACAAGTCATTTCTTCACCTTATAATAACAGCCATGGACTTCATGTCAAAGGAGACCTCTATTCAAATCCCATCTTGGACACTTACTTGGTTGCAATGTGGCCACAATTCATTCACTTAATTTTTTCAGCCTCAGTTTCCTCATCTGTAAAATAGGGATAATACTTGTAGTGCCTACTTCACAAAATTGTCATAAGAATTAAATGAGTGTCCCAATTATTTTGTGTAAACCTCATAATAAAAATGTCATACTATCATTGTTCTCATCTGTGAAATGGTCAGGTATGTCCCACAAGGATATAGAAGAATAAACTATGTGGCTGGAAAAATACCAAAAATGTTTCAGAAGAAATGTACTGCATAAATATTCAGTGCTGGATGCCTCATTACACCTTTTCCTCAGTTACATTTTAGTTTAGTCCTGAGAAGACAAACATCATGTCTCTGAGTGGCGCCTTCAGGGCAGTGGGCAATGACCCAGGAGTAATCACTTGGAGAATAGAGGTAAGCTGGGCCCCCATGGTCAAAGACAAATTCTGTTTCCATCCTAACTGCTAGTTCTCTTAAGCCAAGGGGCATCTTCAAGGCAGGGTCTGCCTGGGACATAGAGCTGTTCAATTGGTTCAATTCAACTGTCAATGTTGGTGTCAAGCGGAAACTTCATTCTAATTCAAAAAGCTTCTTGATTTCTTAATTCTTGTTTGGAAGAATAGTAAAAGGCTAGAGTAAAGTGAATGAATATACTTGGTCATCTCTGACTGTCCCAGGTACCCAAGGGAAGCAGATAAAGGTATATTTCACATGCTGAACACCAGCAACTTAGTAGGAATGATCTGTATTCTACATTCACATTGGAGAGTGTTATTTCTAATGAAGGTCTATAAGTCTTGGAGGCTCTTCATACTCACCTTGACATGGTAGCAAACTTCCATAATCGCCTACCTTCACCAATTGAAGTAGAGTGCCCACTTCCTCTCTGGGGAGGCAGGGTGCTGCCTTGTTTGCAGAGCTAAGCCAGCCCCCAGAGCCATAAGGAAGGTGGGGCCATAAATTCAGGTGCTAAAATCTGGGGAAGGGAAAGAAAACCCTTTCTGCTTAGGGAGGCTAGACACTTCCTCTCCCAAACACTCCAAAGATTGCCATCCCCATATCTTGCTCCTTAAAATTCTACTGACAATCCTTATTCCTGGGGGTTGGAAGGGTAGTGGTAAAATAGCCCTGGCAGCCAGCCAGGTAGTAGGATCGATGGTAACCATGGTGGGGTGCAGAAGAGGAAGACCCCTAAGCAGATTCCCTTCACACAACTGCACCAATGATCAGGCCCTTCTTCCTCCAACCTCCACAGAGGCACACCTACAATTGCCCCAGATGGTGGGATCAATTATCCTTCTACTTATTTTCCTTCTGCTGTCACTGGGAGAAAATGAATCACAAAGTCTGTGGCTTGTCACCTGGCTGGGCTCTGGGGTTGGCTTGTAGCTGTCCCCTTTAACATTAAATTCCAAATTCTCTCCCGCTCATCTTTTCCCCACCTATTGAGAAGGCTAGTGATATATCAGTTATATGTGGGAAGTCATGAAAAACACAGCTGTCCCCTTTCAGCAAAATTAGCTAGTTCCCAAAGGGCAAAACTGGAAGGGATTCCAAGTTATCATCTCTTGTGGCCGACAGAGGATTCCCTAACAACATAAGGGAGCTGCACTTCTATGGCAAAATTGCTTGGGGGTTGCAAGAGACTAGTTCCTCTCTCTCCCCAGCTCTAGAAAACAAAAATCTCTGAATGTGTCTCATCTCTAGGAACTGGTCTCATGGTATATTTCCAGGCATAGTAACGGCTACATTACGCCATAAAAAAAATCAGGATCATTATTGCACCTATTCGTTTGTTGAGACTTTTGCCAGCCTAGTAGTCTTCAGAAAAATCAGGGTTCAAGGCCTTCCTCAGCCCCCACACTGGGCAAATGACCTCACTTCTCAGGGTAACTTCTTCAGACCATTCTCTCTGCAAGAGTGGAGATATCAGTTCCCTTTACCAATGAAGTCCCAGGTCTGGATCAGAGCAATGCACTTGTTCAGCCCTCAGACTGGATATTTCTTGGATCGGGAAAAGCAAAGGTGGGAGGATGGGCATTGGGGAGAAGGAATATAGACTGGCACGCATCCCTCATCAACTTTTTGTCCTTCCAGAAAATGGAACTAGTGCTGGTGCCCCTGGGCCTTCATGGCAATTTCTACGAGGGAGACTGTTACGTGGTTCTCTCGGTGAGCACTCTAGTCCCTAATTCCCCAGCCTCAGTCTCTCCCCATGGCCATCCATTCTCGGAAGCTATGGAGACACCTGCTGGTGGTGGAGGGTGATGGCCACAGGAACCTTGGGACAAGTTAATATTTTCCAAACATCTCTATGCAAATGGATTTTGCAGGTTTCTCTGGGTTTATAAAAATCAAAGATGATTTAGTTCTTACTCTCAAAAAATCTTATGAAAGAAATACACAAGCCACAATAATACAAGGCATGATATACTAAATTCCTAAGACAATGTATGGGAGGCTCAAGAAAGATGAACTCACCTAACTTGGGGGTGTCGGGGTGGAGAAAAGAAGAGAAGGCTTTGTGGAAAAGGTGTCACCTGCAGGGGATCCTGAAGGAATGCAGCAGGCAGAGACCATGACTGGCATGGAGGCTAGCATAGCAAAGACACTGGCTAGAAAGGACAGAATAAAATCAGTGAATGCTAATTTGTCAGATTTGGCTCAGATGCAGACTGCAGGAGGGAAACAGTCTGAAGAGCTAATTTGGAGACAGATTATGTAAGGTCTTTCATGCCAGGCTAAAGGGCTTATATTCTAGTAGTTAAACAATGAGGAGACACCAAAGGATTTAGAGGAAAAGAAAGCTAAACCTACACATTGCATGGAGAATCTCACTACAGCAATCATGTGAGAAAATGAATTAGTGAGGAGAGAGCCTAAAGGCAGGAAAGCCAGTTATGGATTTGTTATGATTGCCCTTCAAGGATGCAATAGTATCATCAGTGGAAGTAGAAAGACAAAGGCTATAAAAAATGGGCAAAACTTAGCAACTAATGCAAGGTGAAGTTTTAGAGTAGGCTATACGAAAGAAGGAAAAATTAAAGATAACTGAATTAGTCATCCTCAATGAAAGAATAGGAAATTGATGGGGCCAGTTAGGAGGAGCAGGTTTGGGGGGAGAGGAGGGAAAGAGGAGGCAGGGGAGATAACTCCATTTGAAGCTCATCGTGGACAACCAGTTGATACTGTCCAGCTGGGAGTTAGAAAAGCAGTACTGGATCCTCAGGGAGTGGTCAGGAGCAGAAGTGATCCCTAAAGTCAGGAAAGGAGGAGGACAGCAAGAGAGAGAATGATCTATTCCTCCAGAGCTCTCAGAATTTAGAGTCCAAAACTGACGTTTCATATTCAATTCAGAGTAAGGAATGGCAGAACTGAAGTGGAGAATTAATCTCATTAGCCCAAGAAAGGTTCTTCCCTGGGTCTGATGTTAGTCTATTAGTCAAAGATGATCCTGCCTACGCCTGTTTATACAGTCGTTTCCCAGATACCCTGGATCGATACAAAAGGCCCAGACCCTAACTTCAAAGTGACTTTAGTCAAAAAAAATGACAATATAAAAGCCCTAGGGCAGTTTTAAGCTTGATCTTCCCTGCATATGACCATGAAGTTAACTGAAGGACAAAGACAAAACAACATATAGGTACAAGTCAGCAGTACAAATTGTACAAATCTAAGTCCCGAGAATGGTGCCATGATGGAAGAATGAGTATAAATAGAGGATTCTGTAAAACAAAAACTAATTTTTGTATCCTCAGTGCCTAGTACAATATATTGCATATCATGTTTAATAAATACCTGTTGAATAAAATAGGGGCACTATTAACATTCTGAAAGTGCATCCTTTGTTAGGGCTTCTCTTTGTTGTCAATTTTCGCACTTATTTTGAGAGCGAGCAAAATTTCTCACTTTTTTCAAATGTGAGAATAGATTTAGGCCACCAGGATTTGAATAGAACAGCTCAGCTGTATTCCAGATTTCTTCTACTGGGGCTGATTGAGCCTGCTCAGGGACAACAATCCAGCCCCCGCTCCCCACCCTTGACATCCTGATATGCCCCAGTCCATGTTGGAGCAGAAAACGAGCCATTCTCTAATTCCACAATCTCTTTGGGTGTACTTCAGACCCGGAGATCTGGAAGTCTCTTGTGCCAAGATATCCACTACTGGATTGGAAAGGACTCTTCCCAGGACGAGCAGAGCTGCGCTGCCATCTATACCACTCAGCTAGACGACTATCTAGGTGGCAGCCCAGTGCAACACCGGGAGGTTCAGTACCATGAATCAGAGACTTTCCGAGGCTATTTCAAACAAGGGATCATGTGAGTAGAAATCTGAACTGGACTGTTCTTGGACTTATCCTCTCTCTAAATGGACATTTAGTATGAACAAAGCATGGCACCACAATGGAAACATGTAGTGCATTGAAAAGGAAAGGGAAAGGCAAGAATCACAATGACATTTTTACCAGAACTCCTAACAGTTCCTTCCTTCCCCCAACTGATGAAGCTCCCAGGGATCCATTACAGCAATGATAACTGAGGAAAAGGCTGAATTGGTCTTAAGTACAGACAGACTAGATAAAAGGTATAAGTTAATCAAAGAAACTGTCCTGGAGGGTGTAAGCCATGAGTGGGCGGGAAGTCCATTCTTTCCCTCTTAGGACAGTGATGTCAGGGGAGCCTTGAAGGAGGCCTGATGTGACAATCATAGGAAAAGGCCTCAGCCACTTACTAGCTTTTTGATCTTGGGCAAGTCACTTAATTTGAATTGCAAAAGACAAAAAATTAGGGAATATAACTATCTCTTTATCCCTCAGCTATAAGAAGGGAGGTGTGGCCTCTGGAATGAAGCATGTAGAGACCAATACCTATGATGTGAAGCGTCTACTGCATGTGAAAGGCAAAAGGCATATAACTGCTACTGAAGTAAGTTTTCCACAAAGTCAAACTCCCCTGATGGAATGAACATCACCTAACCAGGGTTCTTAACCGGGGGGTCTATGAATTTGTTTTTTGGGGTTTTTTGGTTTAATTTTTTTATAACTATGTTTCAATATAATTGGTTTTGTCATCTTCTGTATTTTGTTTTATGGTTTTAAAAAAACATGATTTTGACAAGGAGGTCCATAAGTTCATTGGATTGTCAAAGGGACGCAAAAAAGATTCAAACTCAACTGACTGGCTCCCATCCTTTCTGCTCATTCTAAGAAGGCAAGATCCACTCACAATGTTTTAAGAGCTACAGGACTACTCTGAGCAGTGTCTATCTCTAACCTGTAGGTGGATCTAAGCTGGGACAGTTTTAACCTGGGTGATGTGTTCTTACTGGATCTTGGAAGAGTCATCATCCAGTGGAATGGACCAGAAAGCAACACTGGAGAACGGCTCAAGGTACTGTTGCTGCTCTTTTCCTTGGAGCCCCGGGGGGAGAAGAGGAGGAAACTCGGGTCTTTCAGACATGGTTTCCTTCTTTCTCAGTACTTATTACTAGTGTTATTATGATTATTACTGGTGTTTATTATCATCATTTCTACATGCCCATCTTCCTTGAGATTAAAATTGTACTACTTTTTTTTGGTAGGATCTGGCCTGGAGACAATAAAGTCAGATATTTATTAAATGCCTGCCGTGTGAAATGCACTGTGCTAGTGGAACTAGCAAACTACAAAGGCAAAAACAAGAGTTCTAAATGAAAGGCACTTAACTGGATGGGATGCATGTTTTAAGAGGAACATAAGGAAAACTGAGTTAGCAAGCACTATTATTAGTGCTGGGAGGAATGAAAGGAAGATAGAATCTTAGAATCTTTAAGAGGCAGAGATGAGGAATGAGTTCATTCTAGGCATCAGGCATATTTTTGTGAAAAGTCTAGAAGTGAGAGGTGGATTGTCAGATTCAGAGAATAACTAATAGTCCAATTTGGCTGAAATTTGACAAAAGAGAATAACATGAAATATGGCTGAAAAGATAAATTGGAACCAGATTGTGAAATCTGTATTTTATCCTAAGGACTTTGGAGTGCTTTGAGCAGGGAAATGACATGGTCAGACTTGGGCCTGAGGAAGATTAATTTAGCAGCTGTAAAGAAGGAGGATGGATTAGAGAGAGGATACTGGAAGCAAAGAGCCTAATTAGGAAGCTATGGCACTAATCCAGGAAAGAAGTGAGGAATGCTTGAATTAGGGTGGTGAACATGTAAGTGGAGAAAAGAATATGGATTTTATGAAGAGATTTTTATGGAGGCAGAACTGAAACCTAGTAATTGACTGAATATAGAGACCAGTGCAGAGGGAAAAGTCACAAATGACTAAGCTTTTGAATTTGAATCCCTAAGAAGATGATGGTACCCATAATAGAGAGATCTCTAGAATTTGGAGGGAGGATTTTTCGGGGAAGATGAGTTAATGGAAGGACATTCCTCCCAAGGAATTAATGACTCATTCCCAAGACCTTTAAGATATTAAAAATTCTTATCTCCTGTATCTGAGACTTGCTTCTTCAAAAGTACTCAAGTTCCTATGATAAGGCAGGCACACTGAATTTCTTCCTTGGACATGTCAGGCAATGCTCCTAGCAAAGGATATTCGGGATCGAGAGCGTGGAGGCCGTGCTGAAATCGGTGTCATTGAGGGAGACAATGAGGCAGCCAGTTCAAACCTGATGAAGATCCTTCAGGACACACTAGGTGAACGATCCTTGATAGAGCCTGCAACCTCTGATGAGCTCTTAAATCAAGAACAGAAATCAAACATCACATTATATCAGTAAGTGGACATTTCCTACTCCTGCGTGGAGAATGAGGGGTCCCCTCAAAAATCTAGATACTTTGGATTGTCCCTATTTTGAGTTCTGAAATTTAAAGCTCTTTTTCTGATCCTTCTAATATCTATAATAAATGAAAGTATTAAAATTCCTCCACTCAAGCATCTTTTTGTGTTGATATTCTTCAAGTCATAAAGAAGATAGCATCTTTACTTAAGCACCATGTAACAGACATTCAACATTCCTGGGGCTCTGGAAGGAACAAGATTTAGGGGAGAAAGGTGAAGAATCCTCAGAATAAAGGGAATATTTTTTAAAAGGATTTAAACATTAGCCTGCCACAAAATACTTACTCCCAAACACTGGAAGTAATAACCCAAATCCTGCAAAGAAACTGCCCAACAAAGAAAAGAGATAGTAAAGCAACATGCAGGCAGGGAGAGTCTTCCAAGGAAAGAGAACCCAAATCACACCACTGCCCCCTTCATTTCCCTTTTTCTCTAGTGTCTCTGACTCGGGTGGGCAGTTGACAGTCACAGAAGTATCCACAAGGCCCCTCGTCCAAGATTTACTGAATCATGAAGTAAGTATAACATATATAGACTCAGACTAGAGCAATCTAACTAAGAGTAATATCACTTATCCATTGGAATGTTTCAGGACTGTTACATCCTGGACCATGGTGGAAGCAAGATATATGTCTGGAAAGGAAGGGGAGCCACCAAGATTGAGAAACAGACTGCTATGTCCAAAGCTCTGGTAGGTGCAATTAATATACAAAAATGGCCTGATAATTTTGGGCAGTGGAGAGAAAGCTGGATTTGCAGTCAGACAGATATACTTGGATTCCTCACTTAATTTGTGACCTTGGGCAAATAAAGCCTATCTAGGCCTGCTTCTTCATCTGTAAAAATGATAGGCTTAGACTAGAGGACCTCTCAGGTTCTTTCCAACTTTATATCTACGATAGTATGACCCTATCGATCAATCAATTAGTATTTATTAAGCTCCTGCTAGTTACAAGGCACCATGTTAAGTGTTAAGAGATACAAAACCAAAATCAAAATAGGTCTGACCCTCAGAAATTTTACATTCTAACAGGAGAGTGATATTGACTTAGTGAGTAAATGATAGTACCAAAACTGTGCACAGAGAACCATTCTATGCACTACAGGATGAATGTTAGGACAAAGGGGGAGAGAGAAATATAAAGCGTATTGTTCTAGACCCCAAGGAAATTATTAAACAGAAAGGACACAAGTAGATACACCTCTTGAAAAACACAAAGTAATAAATGAGCAAGCAAAACTGATAGAGTACAAAGTCAGTAAATTACATAAATGTTGATGAGACAGTATAATAAAGGAGTTTGCTCACCATAAGCACAAAAATATTGCAACAGCCTAACAGAAATGTTTTCTATGAATACATACTGCGGGAAGGCAATTCAGTCTTCAATTAAAATGTATCAGCAAAATTATTTTTAAAAAGATGGCTGGGGGGGGGGGGAAGAGAGGGAACATGGGAAATTTTAGCTTATGTTCAAATAAAAGGTATCAATCAAATTTTATTTTTTTTTTAAAGTGAGTCAGCATGAGTGATTTCAGGAGGAAAGCTGTCAGCACCTGGAACCAAAGGGATGAGTCACCAAGCAAACAAGCAAACAATTCAGTAATCTATTTCTCATTGGGCTATAGGGCTTTATTAAGATGAAAGGTTATCCAAGCAGCACCAACGTGGAGACCATCAATGATGGAGCTGAGTCTGCCATGTTCAAGCAGCTGTTTCAGAAGTGGACAGTGAAGGACCAGATCTTAGGCTTAGGAAAAACCTTCAGCATGAATAAAATTGGTGAGATTACCTCTCCAAATCTTTAGCAGTGACAGGAATTCCCAAAGAGCAGCATTGTTGCTATCATTCTATGTTTGTGTCCATAACTGGTGTCTTACTTATATGACATTTCCTGAAACCTTTTCTACAGCCAAAGTCATTCAGGATAAGTTTGATGTGACTCTTCTTCACACAAAGTCAGATGTAGCGGCCCAAGAAAGGATGGTTGATGATGGGAATGGAAAAGTTGAGGTAAGACAAGCAACCTAAAACTGAAGGAAGGTAGCAAGTGTACTCAACAGTATACTTACATTGGAATGTAGGTTCTCTTCTGGTCCTCTGAGTCCCCCAGCCCAAACCCCTCTTCTCAACTGCAGGATCTTTGGCATTCCCTCCAAGAAACATCAAAATCTGCAAGGTAGTGGTTTTTCCCCCACAGTTCTTTTGGGTAAAGTGAGGTAAGCTGCTCAAATGTGTTGTTAGCCTTCTCCCTTGCAAAATGATCCAAATAATCTATCAGCCTTATAAAGAGCTCCACAACCATCATCTGATGCACCTAATAGCCCAAAGTACTTGTCTTAAGAGAGGAATGGTACTAAAGATGCTGGAAGTATTTTGAATGGTCAGTATGTTCTTACCCACCTCTCTGCTGGATCTCTTTTCACTGTGGTCTAATTTCTAATTTCCATCTAGTTGTACTAATTTACACAGCTGACTCCATATCTAACAATAGAATCGCTGTGTGACTTAAGCATCTCACTCCTTTGTCTAGGTCTGGAGAATTGAAAATCTGGAACTAGTCCCAGTTGAACGTAAATGGTATGGCTTTTTCTATGGAGGAGACTGTTACCTGGTTCTCTATACATATGAAGTGAACTACAAGTCACATTATATCCTCTACATCTGGCAGGTAAGTCTGAAAGATAATTTTCAGTCTGGAATTCAAATGAATCACTTGTCTTTTGAGGTGGTTATAGACAAGAGGAGTCCATCTCTCCCACGATGAATCTGTCCTCTCTTCTCTCGATGGTAGGGTCGACACGCTTCCAAGGATGAGCTGACAGCTTCAGCTTACCAAGCTGTGGAACTTGACAGACAGTTCGGGGGCACTCCAGTGCAGGTGTTGGTCAGTATGGGGAAAGAACCTCGCCACTTTATGGCCATCTTCAAAGGAAAGCTTGTCATTTTTGAGGTGAGAACTCTTTTTCTCCTCCCCTCCCTCTGAAACCCCTGTGAGTTGGTATGCTGAAAACCAAACTGGAGGTTCTATGAATGAAATTATTAGTCACTGGACACTGAGGAAGGGAGAAACAAGCTTGTCATTTTGCATACCTCTGCCCAATGAATCTAACACAATGGCATAAGCTTCAAGATACACTGGTTTCAAGTTCAAACTCCTCTCCCTAGCTTTGAAGGCTTGCCATAACCAAGCCTACCTTACTTTTCCAAACTTGCTTCATACTGTTCCCCACATGTACCTCCCAATCCTCAGACTGGTCTCTCCATACTTCCTTCCTATCCATGCTCTGCTCCCCATATCTTGGGCTTATTTCTCACTTCCTGGAATGTTTTTCTTTCTTCCTAACAAATTCTAAACATCTTTCTCTAACATGACAACTTTTCCAATTACTCCAATGCATAATTTCTCCTTTATCTAAATACCTTTTGCACTTATACCAGTACTTCTCAGTTTAGCATTATTCCTTGAATTGCATGTAAAGACTCATCTTTCCAGTTAGTCTCTTGACTCCTTGAAATCAAGGAATCCCCTTTTCTTCTCTCTGTACTTGTCACCAGTGATTTCATATATTCCCATGGTTTAATTATCACTTCTTTGAAAATAAAACAAATTAGGGCAGCTAGGTGGCTCAGTGGATTGAGCACCAGCCCTGAAGTCAGGAAGACCTGAGTTCAAATCTGGTCTCAGAGACTTAACACTTCCTAGCTGTGTGACCCTGGGCAAGTCACTTAACCTTAATTGCCTCAGGGGGGAAAAAGATAAAAAGAAAAGAAAAAGAAAATTAAACAAATCTTTATCCCCAGCCCCAAACTTTCACCTGAGCCCTAGTGCTACATTTCCTACTAGTTACCTTTTTTGTATCATTGGCACCTCAGACATACAACATTCAGATCTGAATTATCTTCCATCCATTCTTCCAATTTTTCCATAGCTACTCCTTACAGCTTTATGAAAAGTTCCATTCCTGAAAGAAAGAATCAAGTTGACAACAAGCTTTTATTTACCAGTACCTCAGCAGTTACTATCTAGTCAGTGAACAAGTATTTATTGAAAACTTACTGTACATCAGAAACTTTCCTTACTGCCAGGAATAAAAGTACTAACAAATACTAGCAATCCCTGCCTTCAAGGAATTTACATTCTACTAGAAGACAATATATAAGAGGGAGTTGATAAGATGGTGGGATAGTGTTTCGCTCCATCTGGAATAAGGTAAAATGAGTTATCTGTGTACCTAGAGAGAAAGTAAAACAAAACCCTGGGACTGCAGTCAGGAAGACTCATCTTGAATTCAAATTTGGCTTCAGAAATTCATTATGTGACTCTGGGCAAGTCACTTAACCCTATTTGCTTCAGTTTCTTCATCTGTAAAATGAGCTGGAAAAGGAAATGGCTAATCACCACAGTATCTTTGCTAAGAAAACCCTAAATGAGATCAGAATTTGAAATGACTCCTTAAATTGGAGGTTCTGAGAGAAACAAGCCAATCAAAAGATGAAGGCTAGGATTTAGAGAGTATGTTTAGACAGCTCAAATGAGAGAATAATTGTAAAGCATTTAACATAGTGCCTGGTACATAATAAGCACTATATAAATATTGGTTATTATTACTATGAGAAATACTGGAGATAAGACAAAGGACTCCGAAGTGCAGGAAGGGGGACTGAATTTCTTCCCTAGATACCCAAAAGAAGAAAATTAAACGTTTGGGGAACAAACTGAGGGAACCATCCACCTAAATTGTTTCATTCTAAGTCCTAAGATCCCATGGTCTAAAAGGCACCTTTTAATTGTAGCACCACTATAGCAACCTGTGTTTGCATTGTATGGCTTTTTTCAGAGAAACCTGGGAGGAAGAAGGCTGAAGATGGAAAGCCAAAGTCTCAGCCTCCAATTCTGCCTTCCAGGGTCCTGGCCCAAGCCTTCCTTGAGACTTTCTTCCCTACTCATCTAAGAGCTAGGGGGATTCCCCATTAGTGAGGCCATGTATGAAACCTATCTCAATATGTCTCCAACTAAAGCATGAAAAATGAGGGGCTACAGAAGGAACGGACATATAAAAGATTTTAGGAAGAGGAGACACAGAAGAAAAAAGATACCTACGATGTCTAATAATGAAGGAAGGAGGGATAGAGTTCACTGACCTTGATTGGCAAGAGACTACCACTTTATCTAATGGAAAGAAACCTCACTCATAGTACTTATTATTGAGGTCTTTTGAAAGCGGATAAGATAGTTGGATAGGGCAGTCAGTCCTGAAAACAAAAGTCCCTTTTACTTGATGCATTTAATGGAGGGCCACGTGGCTGAAAATGAATATAACCAAGGAAGCATAGAAGAGGAAGCAGTAGCAAAAAGGGAAGAACACTAAGAACTATGTACTTTCCTTCCCCCAAACTGGGACAGCAATCAGTGTCTCCAAACAATGGCAGTCTGCCAATCCTGGACACAATATTCATATCATACATTCAAACTAGGAATGGGTTGGTCAGGGAAGGGATTCATCCAATATCTCTAGGGAGCTGTCAGGTCAATTTTCAGGCTATGATAGAAGGAAGTCCATTGCCCAGTATTTAAATATAAATATTTTTATTGGTACAATATGATCAATTATAAATTAGATACTTCATACAATAACCTCCAGCATCCTTACTACTGAATCCTCCACAATGTTATTATCCCCTCAGAAGTAAAACAGCATAAAATTGATTTAGCTAAGAGGATATGCAACCCTTTGACATAGGTTTCCTTGTTAAAAGAAATGGAATGCTATATTAATAGCATTATTATGAAATTCTTTATGAGTTTTGCTGGCATTCAATGTTTTTTAAATATATAGAGCTATAATAATTTTGTATAGGGTTTTGTTGTTTTGGGGTGTTTGGGAGGTTTTCTGGTTTACTCCATACTGGTCTTCCTATATTTGTTTGACTTTATGTTATGACTTTATTCCTTATGGCACAGTAATATTTTGTGAAATTTATATGCTTTATTTTTTAGCCATTTTCCACATGCTAGGCCCCACACTTTTGTTTACACTTTGCTGTTACTAATACTGCTAGATTTTTATACACCTAGTTTTTTTCATGTTATTTCCTATGGGTACAAACAATAATGGGATCATTTTTCTTGAATATTCAACATTGAATTATTCTGCCTTTGCCAGTTTAATGAGTTTGTTTTAGATTAATGTTTTTGAGCACATTTTAAAATGGGCAGTGATAGTTTCTTCTTTTAACAATTCTGTCCATATCTATGGACCATTTTATCTGTTGGGGGAAATGGCCTAATTCTTACAGCTTACCAATAAGTTTTGGAATTCCTAAAAGATGTCTTGTGCTGGGGCAGCTAGGTGGCGCAGTGGATAGAGCACCAGCCCTGAAGTCAGGAGGACCTAAGTTCAAATCTGAATTCAGACACTTAACATTCCCTAGCTGTGTAACCCTGGGCAAGTCACTTAACCCCAATTGCCTCAGCAAAAAGTTTTAAAAAAAAAAAAGAGAGAGAGAGAGAGAGATGTCTTGTGCTAAGACCTTTTCCCCAATTCTCTATTTTTTCTTCTGAGAAGTTTGAGACATAGTGGTTAGCCTGGCTTCAGATATTGTCTCTAACATATACCATGTTCCTTAGACAATTCTCTAAGATTATAAATTGCAAAGGAGTTGCTGGACTGCATTAATAGAGGGGTTTTCCTCACCCAGAATTCCGTTCTACAGTTAAATCACTGGTTGAGTTAAAAAAAATAAATAAATAAATCTTACTCTAGGTGTTTTTACTTTTAGTGGTGTAAAAGCTTTTATTCTTACATCATCAAAGTAGTCTATTTTGCCTTTTATATTATGTAATGGCATCCTTTATCCATAATCATGATTTAACTTTCCATTCTCCTTTTTAATGGATTTTCAAATGTATAGCTCACTTATCTATTTGGAACTTACAGTTCTATTTGTTGTAAAATTCTAGTCTAAAGCTCTTTCTCATCAAATTACTATCTAGCTTTCCCAGTAGTTCTTGCTGAAGAATCTTTTCTCAAGTACTGTGTTCATCAGTTGAGAAAGATTATATTACTGCAATAATTTCTAAGATTTGCTGATCTAAACTTTTCCACTAATTTATTTTTACTACCAGATAATTTGATAATTATTGCTTTAAAATTTGAACTATGGTAATGTTTAATTCCTTTATTCTAATTTTTAAAATTTTCCTAGGTGTTCTTGACCTTTTATTTTTCCATATTTTTTTTTATCATTTTCCCTATTTCTAAAAGTTTCTTCTTGGTAATTGGAAATTCAATGATTGTGAAATCTTGTCCTTTCTATGTCCAGAATATCTCTTCTATACTATCCCTTAGTCCCTACTTATTTATCACTTTATTTTTGGCTCTCGTTTCCTCTTGCCTACGTTATTTTAATTATTTTTTATTTTGAACTTAACACACCAAATAAAATTAATATTTCCATATATGTAACAGAAAAAGATTGATATATAAAACTGTAAATCTCCATTGTATACAGATCCTCTTTATTTTTAAAAATATAATGAATTTATGATAGAATTTTCAAAATCTTGCCTGGATTGTTAAAAAAAACAAGCAATTCTAATTGGTCTCCCAGCCACAATCTCTCCCTCACACAACTACCAAAGTGATTTTTCAGATGTCCTAGTCCCTAACAACTGGTAGCTTCCTATTGCTTCAAGGACCAAAAAGAAACTCCTCTAACATATATTTTCCTATTGTTCTAGGATTTGATTTTTGACTTATTATTTAGAATGTCATTTAGTTACGCATTTTCAATTCTTTTGCAAGGATCCATAACCCAATGTATGTAACATTCCTGCCTTTTGTTGGCATGTTTTATGTCTTAGCCTATGATAAATTTTTGTGTAAATATTATTGGAGCCTGACAAATGTGAATTCTTTAAGTTTCATTCAGAAATCTCTTAAGTTTACCAAATCCAGTTTTTCTAATATTCTAAGTCTATAATTTCTTTTCTGTCTCTCTGATGGATTGTTTGTTCAAGACCTTGCAGAGAACATTACTGATTTCTAAAATTACTATCTCATTTCTAGGTCATTTGTTACATTTGTTTTTGCTTAAGAATTCAATTGCTATATAGTTAATGTTAATATTTTTTCATTATCTAGAGAGTACTTTTATTATTTACCTTAATTTTTAGGTCTCCAAATTGTACTTGTTTTCTATATCCAAAATCATAACTGCAAATCTTGCTTTTTAAAAATTCACCTTTAGAATAAAAGATTTTATTCTAATCCTTTGCTTTGAGTCAGAATAAATCTGTTTTAAATGTATTTACTGTAAGTATCAAGTTAGATTTTATTTTCTAATTTAGTCAACAATTTTTTTATTTGTATATTCACCCTCTTAACATTTAAGAGTATTGTTAAGATAAATTTTCTTTCCATTATATCCTATATGTGTGTGTGTATACCTATATATATAAAATTTTCTACCCCATCCCTCCACTAGATTTTTTTTTAATGGGTATATAATGCCATACTATCTCTTTTGTTTAATAACTGAGTCTTATTGCCTTACACTAACACTTACCACTGTTAACCACTCTCCCAAACTGCAACTTAGTAAAGCTCCTCTAACCCTCTGTAATAATTCTACATTATTATACAGTCAGTTCTTGCTTTACTTAAGTAAACCATTCCACAGACCTGTATATAAAACAATTTTTGTATAATGTGAATTTGCTTAAAGATGTGGGGGAGAAAAGACAGCAGAAAGGGAACTGTATGTTTATGGAAGGAGGGGACCAGTTCAAGAAACACAGTACTGTACCATAAATTTAATATAACTGGGTTTTTTTTTAGAACCTTGATTTCTTACAAAATTCTTTATATAAAATCAAATTTGCATAATGTGAATATACATAAAGCAAAAAGTGTCTGCATATTATAGAAAAAATATTCCCTAATCTTTAAAAAAAAAAATCCTTCCCTAGATATGTAGTTTGTTTAATCTTCACTAGTTGTACCCAATTTTTAAAAATATAATTTCTATTTTTACTTTTCCTTTTGTCCTTCAGATGATCTAGTTCTGTTCATTCCTATTTCAAAGGATTCTTTCCCCAGTCCTTATTTTCAATGACCCTTTTAGTAAGTATGACTTAGAAACTACCTCCTTACTACTTGTAAAGACTGTCATTCTCTACTCACTACTTGTATTCAAAACTAAATCATTGTTATTTAGCTTCAGGAGCTTACTCATATGATATGTCAAAGGCCCTAATCAATTTAGGCTCTCTACGGGAAATACATTTTTGAATCTCACTGAAGCATCATCTTTTTCCCATATGCTAGCATAGCCTCAATTTTTGGGTATGGGTAATCTGGGGTTGCAACCAATTTCCCTTTTTCAGTTTGTTCAGTTCCAGCCTATTCTCACTCATTTCTCACTGTTAATGAGTAGTTTTCACAACTCAAATTGGTACTTTTTGATATGTGAACTGCTCCCTCCAGGTAATTTGCAAGATTCTCTTTGACAATGAAGCTCTAGAACTTAGCAACTACATTTCTAGGAGAGTTAAACTTGAGATTCCTCCCTGTCAGTGACCTGTGGAATCTTATAAATTTATACTCTACCTTTTGATTTTAATAATTCCAAGACGTGTTTTTTAATTATTTCCTTCAATATAATATTCAGACTCTATTTCTTCATAGAGATCAATGATTCTCATATTGTCTCACCCATTTCTGTCTTGTATATTGTTTTGATTTATAGAAATCTGAAATCTCTTGCCAGTTTTACTGTTTTTTAAATTTTGGGGTGTATGTGTGTGTGTATGTGTGTGTGTGTTTTCCCCATTATTGCATGTTTTTATTCTTCCTGATCTACTCTGCTCATCAGAAATCCTTTGCCTCACTGAAATTTTCCATTGTCTTTTCTGTTTTCAGTTCTTCTGTTCATATATTGCATGCTCTCTCCATTGGCCTTTCTAATTACACATATGCTAGTTCTTCCCTTATATCTTATTGTGATTCTAGACACCTCTGTTAGATGTCTATTTCATCTTTTGAAGTTATGAATATTACTATTGTAGTTATATTCCTTTCTGGGGGGATTTAGCCTTACTTTCATTTCATACTACTTATTCATTGTATTGGTGTTTTTTCTTTACTCCTTTCTGTGAAATATGTCCTATAAGGTTGTTCTTTCATTTAATTTGGCACATTTGTCACTTTTCTGATAGAGTAGGGGGTCTGGGGTTAGTTGCAGCCACTCATTTTGCCAGAACTCTTATTGAATGTAACTTTTTTTTCTGCTGAGGTAATTGGGGTTAAGTCACTTACCCAGGGTCACACAGCCAAAAAGTGTTAAGTGTCTGAGGGCACATTTGAACTCAGGTCCTCCTGACTTCAGAGCTGGTGCTCTATCCACTGTGCCACCTAGCTGCCCCTTGAATGTATTTTAAAAGGCAGCAAAGCACAAGAGAAAAGGATAGTGGCCTTAGGATGGTGAGAGATATGAATTTGATTCCCAATCCTGAAATTTACAAGCTTTGTGATGCTTGTATCATTTAAATCAATTAAACTCTCTGAGCTTCATTTTTCTTTTCTATAAAATGAGATATTTATAGTATCTCAGAAAACTTTGAATGGAAATCACTTAAAACACACAAAATTACTATTATGCATCCCCAAAGATGCATAGTAAGTCACAAAGGAAATATTTAAAAAAAAAATGATTAAGGAATTCACAACTAGTTTCCAGCTAACAAACTCAACATTCTAAATCCATGGCTGTTCTCTCTGATATGCATTTGATCTCTCCTCTGTTCCTCATAATGCAGTCTAATTTTTCTCTATCGCATCCCTAGCTTAGAAGAACACTGTGTACTGAAAAGCATAAAGTATTTTCTTTTCTCTACAGGGAGGAACATCTAGAAAGGCAAGTGCTGAGCCTGACCCCCCTGTGAGACTCTTCCAGATCCAAGGGCATGATGAATCCAACACCAAAGCTGTGGAGGTACCAGCATTTGCTTCTTCACTGAATTCCAATGATGTCTTTTTGCTGCGGACACAAAATGAGCACTACCTCTGGTATGGAAAGGTAAAATGGCATTCTTCATCTTTTCTTCTTCACAAGGGCAAAGTCAAATGAACTCAAGGAAAGAAGGGACAATGAATAGAGAGCATTTTCCCTAAGGGATCCTAAAAAGAAATATAAGCATTTCATATAATTACTGTTCACCAGAACCTCACACCATAAAGGCAAGGGAAACACTAGAGCAGACCAAATTATATTCTGTGATCTTCATGCAAGCTGGACATGAAGATCTTTCCATCTCAATCAGTTTAGTAATTACTTGTACTCTACACTTAAAATTGTAAACTAATCATCTCCATTCCCTAATTCAAATTTGTATATTCATTCAAAAGCATTAAAAAATAACTTTAAAATAGAGCTATGATAACAGTTACTAAAATCAAACTGAAGTAAGCATAAAGCATGTCAGTCCATCCTGTAGATGAAAGAATCTTGCTATTAGACACAATTCTCTCTTTTCTTTATTTCTTTTTTTTTGGGGGGGGGGTATAGAATGCAGATTTCTTTCAAAATTCTTTACATAGTCGAATTTGCATAATGTGAATTCATGTAAAATAAAAACTGTCTGTATTCCTTCCTGTCCCTAATTAAAACAAACAGAATAACTTCCATATTCAATTCTCCCTCTTTCAAAGAACTACAAATAAAAATAATTATATTTCTAATCACTGGTGATTATAGCCTGTTACCTAGTTTATTTGAAATCCCAAAAGTTTCTCATTCTACAAGCAGCCCTTGGGAGGCTAAGGTTCTTCTATTTTCATTCTAACCTCAGGGTTCCAGTGGTGATGAGCGAGCAATGGCAAAGGAATTAGCTAGAGTGCTTTGTGATGGCACTGAGGACACTGTGGCTGAAGGACAGGAGCCAGCAGCATTTTGGGACTCACTGGGAGGAAAAGTCCCTTATGCCAATGATAAAAGGTAAACATGAGCACAGAATTATCATCCTTCTACTCCTATATTAACCATGAAGGTCTAACCAATAGTTTACCATACTGAGATGATACATTTTAAGTCCCATATAGGGCCAAAATTACTTTTCAAATAAACATGTACTGTATTGTACCTTGCAGGCTCCAACAGGAAATCCTTGATGTCCAGCCACGTCTCTTTGAATGTTCCAATAAGACTGGTCAGTTCATTATTACTGAGATCACAGACTTCACACAGGATGACCTGAACCCAAGTGATGTGATGCTCCTGGATACCTGGGATCAGGTAAGCAGCATCTGTAGGGCCCAGAACAGATGATAAAGATTCAGGCACTTTGGCTTGTCTATCCATGAGTCAGGAACAAATGACTTCAGAGCATAATTGGTTAACTACCATAGTCAATGGATAAGCTGCCCTTTTTGTATTTTTCTAAGGTAAGAGAGAGTAGTAAGATGCCTAGAAACTCATCCTAATAGCCTAACAAGCATGATGATTTTTACTGGTTGCTTGAAAAAGTTATCTTACAGAAAGCACTTTTTTCCACTAAAATTAACAGCAAGCCCAAAAATTAAAAAACAAAAAAACAAACCTATAAGAGAGAAGGGCTGGAAAATAATCATAAAATCAGTCTTCAAAGATAACTCACCATTCCTCTTCATTCCATTTATTTCATCTGTAAAGCATAGCTACCCAATAGCCTTTCTGATAAATAACCCATATTAGAAAAGCCTCCCAAGGCTATGAACTCTTGGAAGAAGGCTATGTTATATATAGATTTAAGAAGTGGTATAATATAATGGAAAGAGCTATGGATTTGGTGACAAAGATCCAAGTTAAAATTCCACTTCTACCACTTACTGCCTTATTGTAAAGTGAGGGTTTGGGACTTTATGACCTTTAAGAGTCTATCCAGTTATAAACCTGTATAATATAATAAACAATTTATATATTTTGGTCCAGATTTGTGAATTCCATCCATAAAGAGCATTCTTATGTATAAATTTCCTCCACCAATACAAATAAAAATAGTCAACTATCAATAACTTACAATCTTAGAAAGTTACCTGAGATACCAAGAGGTTTAGTGACTTACCAAGAGTCATCAGCTAAAATATGCCTAGGGCAGGTCATCCTGACTTCAAGGCTAGTAGCATATATGCCACTGTCTAAAACATAAAATACTAAATCTTTAATGCAACAGGTATTCTTATGGATTGGTGCTGAAGCTAATGCCACAGAAAAAGAGGGAGCCTTTACTTCAGCCCAGGAATATCTACGCACTCATCCCAGTGGCCGGGAGACTGACACATCAATCCTCATCATCAAACAGGGGTTTGAGCCACCCATCTTTACAGGCTGGTTCTTGGCCTGGGATCCTCACATCTGGAGTGTAAGAACCAAGGAAGCAGACAAGAGCTATGGGGAGTCTTTTGGGTGGGTGGATGTGACCATTGGTTTATGTCTCACTTCTTATCTACCATATTAACCAGTACAGTCCCCCAAAGTAGGCTCTATATATGCTTATAAGTTACAAAACAACTTATTTTCTACATGTTGAAAAATTATTTCTATATAAATGAAATAAAAATTACATTAAGCAAAATCTGTCCCTGCAAATGGATGAAAATAAGGATTCTTCTCTGGTCCATGTGTTTTCTCTGAATGTGTTCTGGGTGACAAATAACCTTTCCTTACGTCCTCACCCTGTCTGTTCTATATTCCCACAGGAAGGCAAATCATATGAACAGTTAAAGAAAGAGCTGGGAGACACTGATGCAATTGTGAGAATCACTGCTGTGAGTTGAACTTATTCTCAAAAATATTATAAAAGGAAAATTGCACAAAGCCAGTCTAGGCCAATCCATTTCTAACAAATCATATTCTCATTAGTTGGGTTTGTTTGTTTTTATAAGTAGCTAGCAATTACATAGCACTTTAATTTACAAGAGGCTTTTGCAAATATCTCATCTTCACAACCACTCTAGGAGAGAGGTGATACTATTATTCCTTTTTTGCAGATGAGGAAACTGAGACTGACAGGATTAAATGACATAATAGCCAGTGAGTGTTGAGGCTGGTTTTGAACACAGGCCTTCTTGACTCCAGGTTCAGTGCTCTATCCACTGATATCTATCAATGTATAATCTAAGGAGCACTCTAAGTTACTTCTATCCATTTAAAAGGATGAAAGAAATCCAATGGGATGAAATGATTTGCCACTATTTTAAATGTCAGGCTATGTGTTTTCAGAAGTATATATTATGCCCCACTACTCTCTTTTTCCCCTCACCAGTTCTCAAATGCATTTTACCATATACTCTATTTTAAAATGATTCAATGATTTAAATGATTTTAAATGATATTAAAATAGCAAACACAAACACTACCACTGGCAAAGGCTCTCAGGCATGATTCTTCCTGACCATGAAAAGTGTACTGTACCAATGACACATAGCATGCAAATGTGGTGTTCCCTGACTGTACCTGAAGCACTATGAATACGAGTCAAAGTACCACAGCAAATGAAGTAGTAATTCTAGGATTCTGATGAGATTTAATATTCCTGCATTTGGAAAAACTCCCCTCCTCTTTAGTAGGTAACACAATGTTCCCAGTGAAGAATTAACAGAAAAACATGATTGTTGGGGCAACTGGGAAGTTGGTTGCTCTGAACAATTCTTTACTGTAAACATATACAAATCTCTCTTTCTAGGACATGAATGGTGCTTCCCTCCTGAAAGCTGGTGGCAGTGAACAAAAATACTATCCTATAGAAGTGCTGCTGAAAAATCAGCAACATGAGCTACCTAAGGATGTAGACCCTGCCAAAAAGGAGGTCAGTGGCTATAGGATTTTCTTTTAGGTAGAAAAAAGGACCTGTTCTGCATAGTCTGGTTCTTCCTACTGACTATCTTTAAGAAGAGCTTCTGAATCGAATTCCTAGAATGAATACAATTTATAACCAACCCCTTTAAAGCAGCTGGAAGACCCAATTAGATTGGCATCATCAATAATTGGAAACATGTTGAGTTCTCCACTTTGTCCAATGTTTCTGGCTCATATATCATTCCTAACCTATTTTATGTTCTGCCTGGCACAAAGTTCCCTATTTGGCTTGGACAATAAGACAATACTAGACATTATGCTTACTTCTTCAGGCCAAAAATCTGATTCTGGGTTACTAGCCATTTACACCAAAAAGATTTTTTTAAAAATAGTCTAGATTTCCCCCCCTCAGCTCAAGGGCATAGCCTATCATCTCTCTCCCTCCAGCACTTATAAAGGAAATATTTTATTCAAACAAAGTACTTTGCTTCCACTCTAACATGTGTCTGATTCCCCAAAGCCACTAATCAGAAATTTCCATTTTCTCTCTCCTAGAATTACCTCTCTGATGAAGATTTTGTTGCTGTATTTGGCATCACCAGAGGGAAATTTGCTGCTTTGCCTGGCTGGAAACAGCTCAACCTGAAGAAAGAAAAGGGGCTTTTTTAAATGGAAGCAAATGCCTATTTGAGGTCATACTACAGAACAGATAGTGCCAATCATGAGGAAAAGAATTTATCTGTCTAGCACAATGTACTTGGCTACTTATAGTAGCAAGAATCTTGCAGAGTGCAACATGTAGCCTAGAATGAATATCTCTGCCATTATTTAATTGAGTACACATAGTAACTATCACTCTGATTTCTGCATGAATTTAGAGAAACCAAAGCAGAAAAACATAAGACATTAAGTTACATAGTTCACCTATCAAACTTTCCAAACCTAAAATATTATCATGAGGGCAACAGTTTAATTTTGGTGTTTGGATATCAACACCGTTAATACAAAAAAAAGGAGGGCAATTCAAAAGTCCCTGAAATCTGTAAGCAATTTTCATATACCTCCTGGTAACTCCCAGACATCTTTTCGAATCAAGGCCCCTCTCCAAGATGAAGGAACGTTATCAACATCCTTATTTGCTCATACAACAAATACAGCATATATTTCATACCTGTGGAATGTTTGTGTACTGGGAAGTTTGGGGGAGTAGGAATGAGAATACAGCAGTATCTATCAGAATAGAAAAAAGTTTGCCCATTAGCTGTCTAAGAAACAAGCATCTTGGCCATACCAAAAGGTTCAAGCAAGAAAAAGGCCATTTAGGGCCAGCTAGATGGCACAGGAGATAAAGCGCTAGCCCTGAAGTCAAGAAAGAAGCCATTTGGTGTTCATTTCTCTAACAAGTCCAATGTCACATAAGCACATGGGCCACTAGAGACTATCTTCAAAGGATACCATAAACATCCACAAACGAACATTTTCTAGCAAACTGTACTTTTAATTCGTTTCAGATAGAAAGGAGTCCTAAGTTTTAACACAAATTATATTTTCTTTAGTTTCTGATGACATAACTTCTGTAAACAGCTAAATCTGTAACTTTAGAAGTTGATGCAAATTATAAACAAAAGTAGCAAAATTGTTCTCCCACGTGTCCTCCACACAACTACCAAACTGTTTTTCTCAAAGCATGTATCCAATCACCTCATACCTCTACTTAAACCACCTATTACAAAATACAAAAAGGTCAGCCTGCCAATGAGGAGCCCATGAGGTTCCCACCCACCTTTCCAAATGTTATTTCTTACTACTACTCCAGAAACATGACATTCCATTAAACTAAATTGCATTAGCTATTCTAATTTGACATGCTATCTGCAATCTCTGTCTTTTCAGATTTTCAAAGCTATATAATCATAGTACAAATTGTCCTCTTGTTCTACTGCACTCCACAGTAATTCAGTCTTTTCAAGTTTTTCCTGAATCTGGCATTCAGAGAAAGAAAAATAATAGGATGTACTCCAACCCTACCTCTGCCACTTAGAATCCTAAAGGGCTCAACTCAGGGTATTACCTACAAGAAGTCTTTCCCAAGTCCCTCCAGGTCCCTAGTTGTTGGTACAGCTTTGATGTTACCTTGTGTGTACTCATTAAAGTTCTGATCACCTGGGCCAAAATGTAGTCTATATCCTGTCACCCTCACCAAAAAAAACAAACTCCACAAAAACTACAAGACAGCAATGTTTTCCTCTTTTTTGTCTCTATACCCTTAGCACCTAGTATATGGTCACGCACAGTTAATCTTAGCAGACGTAAATTAGGACAATTACAATAAGAAATGGAAGAGAAGGCTCTGGCAGCCCACAAAAAGATGTTACCTGAACTTAAGGGGAATAGATATAATGGGGTAAAGGAGAGAGCATCTCAGTGTCCTTGGAATATTTCTGGCAAGCTTCCTTTAAGATATTTGCTTGGAGCAATTTACTGGAGCTAAAACGAATGGGAATGGCCAGGGGGAAAATCGAAATTAAAACATACATAGGTCATGATTTCACTGAATGTAAGAGATAAGCAATTCCCAGTCAAAAGGCTTCACATTCCCAATATAGCTACTTGTTCTTTAATGGGCTCAGTCGGGGTTGTCATCTTCATAGTGATTTAAAATGACAATGTAAAAAGCTAAACCCACAATCTTACAAACATGGAAGAAGGCAAGATTCTCTAAGGAGGAAAGTATCTTTATTTAGAGCTCCTGCATTGAATAATCTTTTCAATTTTTCCATAAAATCAGATATATTACTGAAACAATGATTAAGCCAATCTCCTCAGAATGTGAAGTGACTCAGTTAATATATTTTTAAGGTCCAGAATGTCCCTGAAGCCTATTCTGTTTTTGCAGTTCCTAAATCTTCTCCACATTCAAACCTCAAAAAATCTACCACAGACACACCCTGGGGCTTTACATACTGCCCCAATGTGATACTAGGATCCAGCAGATAGGGCTGGGCAAGCATCCTTGTTTCTTCTTCTCCACTAGGCTCATCTTCCATTGAGCCTACAGACAAAGGTGCCATTCCCACGACATGCTGACCAAGTCGGCGGCCAAGGTCTTCAAGGTTTGATTTCTCTTCAGATGTCTGGCAGATGACTAGTGCACCATATTTCCCAAGCACCATGTTACTGAGAGAGGGACTGTGCACCACTCCATGTACATAGGAACCAATGTAAAATCCATTTGGTACAGTCACCCATGCAGCCCGCTTAAGAGTCAAGTTTTCTCCCAGTTTGCCTGCAGAAAAAAACAAAACGAGCAGAGCTATCAAAAGCATCATGTACACAGAAGAGATCTCCACGTGTTTTGCACAGATGGCCATTCATACCTGGAATATGGTCCCCTTACTTCTATCTAGCGGAATTCCTAGCCTTCTTTACAGTTTGGCTCAGGTACCACCTCTGAGGCAAAACTTTTCCTGAAATTATTGTCCTACCCTACATTAATGGAGCTCTTATTCTCTTGAAATCACCTTCGGTATAATTTTATATCATTGAGAAAAAGAAAAAATGAGATGAGGCATTTTTCACTTTTCAGGTTAGAAATTTTCACCAAAGAAAAGTGGATCAATCAAAGGAAATAAAATAGGTAACTTTTATGACATAAAACGGAAAAGAAATGACCAGAGTTAATATAGTAAGAATTAAAAGAGAAGTGGCAACACCTTTGCATCAAATTTCTCTAAAGCCTGATATCTGAAACACAAAGAACTAATGCAGATATATAACGATCTATTAAAAGTCAGTCAAAAAAATGCTTCTTAAAATTAGAAATATAAACAATAGAGAACTGTCTAAAGATAAGCAAATTAAAGCAATTCAGTAGTACCATCTCACCTCCAACAGATTAAGGAAAATGACAAAAAAAGGAAAGACAATTGTTAATGGAGCTACACAACAGGCACACAGTACTGGTGGGACTGGAACTAGGTCACAGTATTCTGGAAAGCAATATGGAATAAAACTATGACTGCTGAACCAGAGATATCAATATTATATACACATTCTTCAAAAAGCTCAGAGAAGGAAAAAACATGCAGAAACAAAAACATTTAAAGAAGCATTTTTGTGGTTGTAAAGACTGGAAACAAGATGGAAGTTCCCCCCCCTTTTTGATGCTTTTCAATAGTATTTTATTTTTGCAATTAGCATGTAAAGATAGTTTTCAACATCATGTGTGTGAGACTTTGATTTCCAAATTTTCTCTCTCCTCTTCTATCCCTCCTCCCCAAGACAGTAAGCAATCTGATATAGGTCATACATGTACAATCATTTTAAACATTTCCATATTGTCATGTTGTGAAAGAAAGAAATCAAAACAAAAGGAGAAAACCACAAGAAAGAAAAAGTAAACCCTCAAAAAGTGAAAATAATATGTTTGCTTCAAATTCAATCTCCATAATTCTCTCTGGATGCAGATGGCATTTTTCATCCTCAGTCTATTAGAATTATCTTGGATTACTGTATTGCTGAGAAGAGCTATGTCTTTCAAAGTTGATCATCACACAATGTTGCTATTACTGTGTACAATGTTCTCCTGGTTCTGCTCACTTCATTTAGCGTCGGTCCTTTTATAACTGAGTCACTCCAGCACCAGTCTTTTTGAAATCAGCCTGCTCATCATTTCTTATAGAATAATTGTATCCATTATGTTCCTATAACATAACAACTTATTCAGCCATTCCCCAATTAATGGGCATCCATTCAATTTCCAATTCGTTATTACCACAAAAAAGAGCTTCTACATTTTTTTTTTTGGGGGGGGAACATCTTTCATGATCTCTTTGGGATACAGACTCAGGAGAGACACTGGCTAGATCAAAGAGTATGCACGGTTTTACAGCATTTTGGGCATAGTTCCAAATGGTTCTCCAGAATGGCTGGATCAGTTCACAACTCCACCAACAATGCAATAGTGTCCCAGTTTTCCCACATTCCATCCAATATTTATCATTATTTTTTCCTGTCATCTTAGTGAATCTGAAAGGTCTAAGGTAGTGCTACACAGTGGTTTTAATTTGCATTTCTCGAATCAATAATGATTTAGAACATTTTATAATAACTATAGATGGCTTTAATTTCTTCATCTGAAAAATATCTTCATATTCTTTGACCATTTCTCAGAGAATGATTTTTATTCTTATAAATTCACCTGAGTGCTCTATATATTTTAGAAATGAGACCTTTATCAAAAATACTGCCTGTAACAATTGTTTCTCAGCTTTGTTTCCTTCTAATTTTGGCTGCATTTTGTTTGTGCAAAACATTTTTAATTTAGTGTAATCAAAATTATCCATTTTGCATTTCATAATGCTTTCTATTTTTCTGTTTGATCATAATTTCCTCCCTTCTCCAAAGACCTGACAGGTAAACTATCCTTTGTTCTCCTAATTTGTTTATATCACCCTTTATGTCTAAATCAAGAATCGACTTTGATCTAATCTTGGTATAGGTGTTAGATGCTGGTCTATGTCTAGTTTCTGGCAAACTCTTTTCTAGTTTTCCTAGCAATTTTTGTCAAATAGTGAGTTCTTATCCCAGAAGTTAGAGTCTTTGGGCTTATAAAACAACAGATTACCATAATCATTGTCTATTGTATCTTATGTATCTAACCTATTCTACTGGTCTACCACTCTTATTTCTTAGTATCAAATGGTAGCTAGCTTCCTACCTCTTAGCAAAGAAATGATAGACTACAGGAGATAAATGAGACATAACATTTTAAAATACGCTCTATGTGGGAATTTTTCTTGCTTGTCTATACTTATTATAAGAGAAAAATTTCATGGAGAAAAAGAAAAAGCTGTTGGGGGAACAGAGCAGGGTAGAGGGAAGGAAAGGAGTGTCCATGGAGTGACAAAGATACAAAAAAAAAAGATTATCAATTAAACACAAAATACACAGAACAGAGTAGCAAGAAGAACACAAGAGATAAATGAATCAATGTATTACCATGTTAAATATAGTAAATACTTTTTAAAAAATCAAACTAATTAAGAGTTAAGTTTCATAGCTTTCCCATTCCTCTTTTTGCATGGTTACATTCATGTTTGTTGAAACTTGTCAATTAAAAAAAAAAAAAATCTAAAAGCCCAGTTCAAATAGCCCCAGCTGATAGGTCTTCCCTGTCCCATCTCCATCTCCATCCCCATTAGTGCTCTTCTTGAAATAACTTATAGTGATCACACCACTTAGAGACAGAAAATGAGCTATTTTCAAAATTATGGTTAGAGGAAGAATTCTTTTTTCTTTCTTTCCTTTTCTTCTTCTTCTTTCTCTCTCTCTCTCTTTTTTTTTTTTTTTTTTGCTGAGGCAATTGGGGTTAAGTGACTTGCCCAGGGTCTCACAGCTAGGAAGTATTAAGTGTCTGAGACCAGATTTGAACTCAGGTCCTCCAAAGAACTGCAAATATTTAACTTATAAGGGATTGCTTGCTGTGTAGGAGAAGGAAGAGAGGGAGAAAAAAAAATGTTAATTGAATGGATATGCCATAAAAAACTGGGAATGACTTATATGAACTATTGCAATGTGAAGAGAACAAAGCCAAGAGAATACTGCACAAAGTAAAAGCAATATTTTAACAATGATCAATTGTGAAAGACTTAGCTATTCTGATCAATTTAATCATACAAGACAATTCCAAAGGACAAGGATGAAAAATGGTATCTTCAGAGAGAAAATTGATGGAACTCTGAATGGAGCATGACATGTCTTTTCTCCCCTGACTTATCCCTTTTTTTGAGCAACCTGGCTAATATGGAAATATACTTTGTATGACTTTCACATGTATATGAGGTGGTATTTTGCTTGTCTTCTTGATAGAAGAGGAACTGGAGGTAGAAAGAATATGGAACTCAAAATTTTCTAAAAATAATATTAAAAATAAGTAATTTTTTAAAAATATAAGTGGATATACCACTTTAAATAGAATCTTAAAGTGGTATAGCAGGGCATAGCAAAAATCCCAGAAAATTCCAAACTTCATTTTACCCAACAGTTTCAATATATGTTCTCCAATAAAATTTTTTTTTCCCAAAGTTGCTCATAAGCAACCCTTTTTATCAATACTACTCTCTAAAGAAGAAACAAAAGAACCAAAGGGGAGAAAGAGATGGAACAACAAAGAGATAAGAATAATTAGCTCTGATTTATTCAAGAAAATATAAACATGCATAAATATCTACAATAGAGAATTTTATCTTAAGGGTATTAAAAAAAAAAAAAAAAAGGGGGAGAGATAGCCAGAAATGAAAACAATTCAAGAAATCTATTTAATAGTTACAGTAATTCCCCCAGAAAAAAGACACAGCTAAAAAACCCAGATTCTTCCAGAATTACTTAACAAACCCCCACACTTTTGCCTAACCTGGTTCCTGATATGACTCACTAATAGTTTGCAGACAGTGTGAGACAATCCGGTAAAAAGAATTGTTCTCACTGGCAGTAACTTCGGAGAAGCATTTGATTTCCAGGATTCCACAACCATCTTCCCCATACCCTCAACTCCCCACAAAGGGAAAGCAAAATAAATCAAAATTCCCCTTAACACCACAGCAATCTGCACTGGGCAAACTCACTAGAAATATTCCCATAACTCCCTAACTTATCATTTTTTCCTTATAAAGAAGTATATTGTTCAAAAAAAACTAAACTACTAAATGCATATGGAGTCACATGTGTAAAAGTTTGAATATTTTATAATTTTACTCCCATTACGATAACTTTGATACTTTGAGAAATTCTAAGATTTTTTTTTAAAATAAGCCTGCCTAGTGGTGACCACTTCTTGATGTTGATTCTCAGCTTCAGCCTAGGGTCTACTGCCAGTACTCACCGATAAATAATGTTAACTGGTCCTTGAGAGAGCCTTCTCTGTTAGGTCCAGCTCTAAGTTGAGAAAGTTCATTTGTCTCAAGAAAACCCTGAATACACACAGAATGAAAACAAAGATCAATTTGCAAAACAAAGCTTACCTGACAACACTAATCTTTTCCGAATAAAGCAACTTCAGATCTCTTAAATGTAAATTTATATTAGTACTATTATCTCTGTTATATTGGTAATATTATATATTTATAACATTTTTACATGTGTTTTATTCTACCAGGAATGCCAATACCTTTGGAATATGAACTACTCTCAGGAAGAATTCTAAGGTAATTTCAGAGTTCAAATGGGTCTCAAAAATCATGCAGGTCAATGCCATCATTTTATAAAAGTAAACTGGCACCAAGAGAAGTGGAGTTGGGTCATATCTGACTCTTGATTCATATTCCTTTGCCTGTGCCAAAAGCTCTTATAAAATCCCACCTTTCTCTACATAAAGTAAATGTTTTCAGTTTTTACTAAATAACATTTTATTTCCTTTGTCTCTGTTCATGAAACAGTTTGAGACAAAAAAAAAAGGAAAAAAGTAGTATGGATAATTGTTTTGTCAGCTGAACTACATTAAGAACATACTACAACTGTATCTTTTCTAATCTATCTAGCAATTCCTTCCTCTTGTCATTTTAGATGCAGAGTCTGAATTGAACTGTGTGTGCTGGCTGACTTACCTTGCTGTATATGGACAGCTGCTCCCTCAGACTCTGACAATACAGCATGGTTCCAAGGGCCACTTGCTGGACTAGTTGTTGAAACTTTAAATTTCTAGAAACGAAATCTGTCTCACAGTTCACCTGTAGGCAAAAACTCATAGTGTAAGTAATGGTTTAGTGGCAAATGCATAAAAATGTGATGGGTTTATTTAGTACAAACCAAAGTAAAGCTAGGTTGTATTTTAGACACAACACCACCTTTCAAATTGCCATTCCTATGCCAGTGGAAGGCCAGAAACTTAAGTGGTTCTTGTCATAATGGGTTGGGCAACATATGCCACTTGAGAAAGTCTTTTCAGAATACTGCCAGTGATGCCTTAACTGTAAATTTATTATCAACATGGACCTTCTCCCTTTAATTGCATTTCCTCTTTTGTAAACCAATTAGTTTGTTCTCTCCTTTCTCTTTTTATCTACGACACAAACTATTTCCACGTCTACTACCCTTTCTACATCAGCTAATCTACAAATTTCTACCTTCTTCAGAAAATCCTTCAAGATTAGATAGAGAAGCACTAAATTCCTATACCTTGAATTAACAACTCAAACATTTAAGTAGCACCAGTAGGTGCTATTCACATATATATATATGTGTGTGTGTGTGTGAAAATCACTAAAGATCTAATCAGAATGTGGCACGGAATTAACACAAAGATCTTCAAGGCTAAGCCAGTAGGACAAAAGTTCTGCAAAGTCCTATACACAATCTGGAAAGGTTTCAAGTCTAGGCCAGTGATGTCTGTCATTTGTCCAAACTAAATTTGGACCAGACTGGCTGAAGGGCAAGGAATTTTTTAGCCAAAACAACCTTCCAACACAATTTGCTAAGTTATAGAGAAACAATGATTGGCAAGAGAATAAAAGACAATGACAAAAGTAAAGGTATGGAATACTTATGTTATGAGCAACAAACTACCTTTTTAATACGGAATACAAAGATGAAGTTGATAATCAACTCCTGGAACTTACAGTCTAGGCAATAGTAAAGGGCTAGGAATAGAGACTAGAGCTAAGAATTCATTTGCAAAAAGAACTCTTTGTTTTGTTTTGTTTTTTTGCTTTTTGCTTTTTGCTGAGGCAATTGGGGTTAAGTGACTTGCCCAGGGTCACACAGCTAGGAAGTGTCTGAGACCAGATTTGAACTCAGGTCCTCCTGACTTCAGGGCTGGTGCTCTAACCACTGCTCGACCTAGCTGCCCCGCAAAAAGAACTCTTAATCGAGGAAATTCCCTCAATGTAAGTAGGCCAACACATTCTCTGCAACTTATCTCAAGCAATTTGCCCAAAATCAGTCAGTCTGAGTCAGAAGTGGGACCTGAATTCCCATTCTTCCTGGCTCCAAGGGTAGCTCAATATCACAACACTGCTTTTCTGAGGTGAAGAGACAAATTAGAATAAAAGTGCACAGGAGAGATACAAAATAGAATGAGGGCCTCTCTTCAACATACTTTTGCATTTTTATATATCACTGAGACCATGTCTACTAATAACTTTTGATTACTGCCTACTTTAGTATCACTATTACTAGAGTTTATCATATGTGGTACAAGAAGAATCAAATATCTGAGGATAAAATTCCTAGAAATTGGTGCATGAGAGGGGCTCACCTCCACCATTACAGCTGAATTCCCTTCCCGTAATAATCCAATCAATCCTTCCTTAGTTTTTCTTCCCTGAAGTTTATTAGCTTTGCTCCATCCTTCTTTCTGGGCCTGTTTATGTAACCAAGCTTCTGCCTGCAGATTATAGGAGAAAAAAGACACACACACACACACACACACACACACACACACAAACAAAATCAGCATGTCTCACATAGAATTCTAGAACTGCAAAATTCTAAAAGTTTTGTCTTCTACTTCTCTCTGCTTCCTCTGAACCCCAAATTATTTACATGACTTCATGTGTTTAATAGAATGCTTGCCTTTCTTAATGGGTGGGGGAAGGGCTAAGGGAAGGGAATTTGGAGCTTAAAAATAATAAAGCTGTTCCTCCTCTCCTCTCCTCTCCCAGCCCCAAGAAAAGCATGTATTATGATCATTTTACAGAGGAGAAAACAGGCTCAGGGGAGTTAAGTGAATCCTTTATAGATGCACATCAAGACATATACATGTTTCCTACTACATCTCTTCCTCCTAGGAAATTGGGGGCTAGCAGTAGTCCTGAATTCAATTCTCCCTAAGCTAGGGAAGCATAAATTTTGCTTGCTATAGTGGCTAGAGTGCTAAATTTGAAGTCAGGATATCCATTTTAAATCCTGTCCTTAATCCTTACAGTGTGAACCACGAGAGTCCCACAACCTTAATTTCCTAGACAAAATCAGGTGATGTGAATAAAACCCTTGGCACACTTCAGAAGGCTATAGACATGTTAGCTGCTATTGTTTCTATTGCGGTTGTTTCCCTAGATGTGAATGCCAGCACAAAGCCTAGAACATAATAGGTTCTTAAATAAATGTTGACTGCCTTATTGAATAAGAGACATGAGTGAGTGACACTTCGGCCGTAAAACATAACCATTTCTTAAATTAGTCGCTTAAATACTGATTAAACACAATTACAGTGGAAAAAAGGAAGAGATTCCTAAAACTTCCAAAATTGTGACACAATCAACTGGCTTCCTTTATAATAGAATTATTTTATTCATGCATTTAAAAACATTCCTCTGAGAAAGCTTAATCGTTCATTCATTCAATGAACATTTATCCAGCTACATGCCAAATACTGCACTAAGCGATAGGAGTATAAAAGGAGACAAAAGACAGTCTCTGCCCTCCAATAAATTCACCGTAAAGCCAATGGGGTTAAAGAACCTCTTCTCTAAAACTGGAGAATCTGAATTCGGATCCGGCCCCGCCCCTTGCTCCGGGTTCGGCCGTGGACAAAGCAACTCCACTTCACCTAAGGGTCCAACTAAGAGACAGTTTCACTTCAATTAGATAGGCTTCCGTTTCCCTCCCGGTCCGAGGAGGGGCGGCCCCAGGCCTCCCTCACCTGGGCCAGATCGCCCCCACAAGTCTCCAGCGCCTTCTTGCAATTGGTGAAGGAATAGCCCGTCCTCCGCCTCAGCTTCTTCAGCAGCTCCTTGCTGGATCCGGCCTCAGACCCCACGACTCCCGCTTGAAGGGGGCGGGAGCCTAGGGGTACCTGGGGAGGGCGGAGCAGAATAGGCATAAGGTGAAAAAGAAGGGGTCAGGGGGAAGATGAGGTGAGGGGTGGGAGGATGGGAAGGCGAGAAAAGATAGAAAACGGAGGGGAGCAGCCCGTGGAATGGGGGGAAGGGGAGGCTGGAGGGCGTCAGTCTGGGGAGAAGGGAGGGATGTGAGGGAAGAACTGGGGCGGCCCGGGCGCTAGGAAGGACCCGAGCTCCGCCACTACAACCCCTTACCTGCCTGCTCCTAGACCCCAAATGCTGAAAAAGGCGTAGCGACCGAAAGAAGGACATGATTTTCTCTGGTCCGGCAGCACTCGACTACCCCAGAACGCATGCGCCCGAGGGAAAGCGGGGCGGGGGAAGACGAGGAACCTACGGAGCGACGACTGGGACAAACCCGCAGACCCTGCCCAAAACTAGCGATAGCTGAGGACAGCGTCACTTGTTGTCCAGAAGATCTCCGGCTTGTGGGGCATTCCGAGGAAGAGGAAATCGAGCTACGATTGCTGCAAAGGGGATGGGTCATGTCGTCAAGGTGACTCCTCGGCAATGGCTAACTGCAATGATAGCCGAAGGCTCCCTCCCATGAAAAATGGGGAGTGCTGGGGGCAGGAATAATAATTCACATTTATGTAACCCTTAAAACACTTTGCTTACAATGCCTCCAAAGAGTTAGGTGGAACAAATAACCACCCTCATTTTATAGATGAGTAAACAGAGGTTTAGAAAGGTACCTTTTTCCATGACGGATCCAGACACTGGCCTCCTTAAGAGCCTTTTGCCTTTGTGTATCCCCAGCACTTAACACAGTACCTGGCACCATAGTAGGTACTTTAAAAAAATGCTTTCCAAGTTCGACTTTCCACTAAACTACTTAACCTTTTTCGGGAAGAAGTAGGCCTACTGTACTCTAACTATCCCATCCCCCCAAAAAGGGAAGCTTAATCTGCTTAGGTACTCCATTCCCCTTGTATTATAAGTATAAAGTATAAAAGAGTCTGAAATCCTTTTTTCTGAAGTCTAAAAACAAACTTTAAGGCCTTAGATGAAGATGATACTTTTTTATGTTCTTGTTTTTCCTATTAAAAAAAAAAAAGAAAAGAAAAAGCAAGAGAAAAAAACAAAATAATAACAAAAAGACAAAAACAAGACAATTGAGAACATGAATGAATGAGTATTTATTAATTGATTATTATGTGGGAAGCACTATGCTAAGTGCTGGGGATACAAACATAAAAAGAAGAAAGCCCCTACTTACTCTGGAAAAAAAGAGTCAAAGGGAATTACTTTGCTGACCACCCACAATATTCCATCAAAATTCCTTCACTTTCCCCCTCCCAAAAGAGTCAGGTAAAAACTTTTCCCTACTCAGCCTCCACCTTCAAGAACAGGAATTGAGAGCCTTCTTATTGCTAATCCTATCAGAGCTTTTTGTGAAGGACAGTGTTTGAGGTTTCCAATAAGATGATACTCAGTATTAGTCTAAAAAACAATAGAAAAATTAGTAGGGAGAACAGAATTAAAGAAAGCAAGGAAATGAAAACATAGAACACCTCCCCTAAGACTTAGGAATTACAGTTTATCACATTTGGTCATTATTCATGTTTCTCCATTTGCTAATATTCTTCACTTCTTCCCAATACCAAGAGGAAGAGGACGAATCAGAGGAATATGTGTATGACCAGAAGGGAGGAAGAACCAGTAACAGAGGTACAGGGAAGTCTCTCAGCCTCCCCTGTGTGTAGCCCTATATATGTTAATGTTCTCTTCTTCATCCCGCTGTGCCAGCTCCAGCTGAAAATGCTGTGGTAACATATCGTGAAAGAAACTCTCTGTCCTGTGCTCTTCCCTCATCTTGGAGGCCAGATAGATAGTGCCATTTGGTCCACAGAGATGTCTAAGGGTTCCCAGGAGCAGTGGAAATGTCTGCTCCAGATACACGATATCAGCCCCTAACACCAAGTCATAGTCTTCAGGAAACACACCTTGGTCTAGCCCCCAGGCCAAAGCTCGGACCTGTGCCCGGCCACCAACTGGCACGTTAGCTTGCACATTTCCCTGAATCTGCTCCAGGGCCAGAGGCAGGTCAGTGATGGTGACATCTCCCCCTGAAAGAGACAAAACAGAAGTGAGATCTAAGGACCGCTGATGAATCATCATTCAGAAATGTCTAGGAAAATCTCAGTTCTTTGACATCTTCAGAAAAGTGGCTCTGCTTTGCCTCTCAAAATTTAATGTACATATGGCAGAGGGTGGCACTGATAAAACATTTTAAAGATTGCAAAGGCATTCCACACATATAATTTTTGATCCCTGAAACAATTCTGTAAGGTAGGTGTTATTTTACAGATGAGACACCTGAGGTAAACTAAGGTTAAACCCAAGTTACATGCCTAGTAAGTATCTAAGATTGACAGTGGTTAAGCAATTTGTCCAGGATCATACAACTTATTAAGTTAATAACAGACACTTATTAAGTGTCTGAGGCAGAATTCAAAGATAGATCTTCCAGATTCCACCATATCACCTAGTTATCTCAAGCCACTGTGCTAGATACTGAGGACACAAAATTTATATATATATATATATAGGAACTTAAAGCCTAATGGGGTTAGAGTGGGGATGGGGTAGGAAAAGGGTAATGTGATATGTACATAGTTAAGTATGGACAAAATGGCATCTTTCTAACGTAAACTCAGCCAGAAATTAAAATATTCCCAAACTATCTCAGCAACCTCATTTTTCAGTACTGTAAAAAATGGAACTCTAGCTAAGTCAATCTTCTCTATCTACCCTTTATATAGAATAGCCTATCCCCACCATACTTTTCAATCTTAGTACCAACTGCCCCAAACAGTTTATACCTATATTAGAAAGGAATGGGAGAGGAAAAAAAGTAGTTGAAGGAAGGATATAATAATGGTGGAATAAAGAGGTTAACAGCAGTTCTCAGTAAAATAATTAATAAATGGGGTTGAGGAGTCATGTTGGAGGATATTCTAATGTGGTCTGAGGGGAGGAGGAAGGTCTACCACCACCAACAACATTACTGATTTCATCCTTATCCTCTCAATTTGTATTCTGACTTCAGTTTCCTTACTTTCTCATCACATTGCCTAGCACAAGGAAAATAAATGTCAGTTGACTGAATGACTCAATCTCAAGAATGACCACTTCAACTATAGACTTTTCTCTAGACCTTTGTCTTCCTTTCATTGGTCATACTATATCAAACCCAATACATAAGAGGTTTCTTCCACCTTCTCCATTTATATTCACTACCTAATGACTATTGCTGTGAAGACATTGGAGAATACTGAGTTTCCTACAAGCTTATGTTATCAAATCTTATGTGTTTACACCGATGGAGGGTCCTCACAGTTGCACAAAAATCCTTTTTTTCTTCCTGACTTTCTATAATACTCTCCATACTTAGCATCCATTCCAAAACTTCTATATCAATACTCACTTAACATTTAACATTAGGCACATACTATGTGTCAGGCACTGAGTTTCTACAAAGACAAAAATGAAACTCCCTGATTTCAGGGAGTTTACATCTTATCAGGGAAGACAACAATAGTATAGTTTAAGAGATGACTATCCTGCTTATTCCTTATCCTACTATGGAACTACTGCCTAATTAGATTTCCAGTTATATATGTTTATTCTCCAAGCCTACTTATCTTTTTGTTAGCCCTGAGCCCCCAGCTAAAAATCAAGACATTGCTTCTGGCAAAACATTTCAGTGTTAGATCTCTGTCTCTTTTCTGGCTATGGTCCTATCCAACTGTATTCCAAATCAACAGATTGCAAAAGCAAATGCCACTGATTACCACTATTTATAAAGAAAAAGTAAACATTTAAAACAGAAAAAGGGGAAAAGTTCCAAACTTCATGAAGGAGTTCAAGGAGAGAAAGAAGTTACAAAATTACCTGCTTTGGGTTCTGTTGAGAGAACAGGGGAATTATTTAGCAAAACACAGTTTCTAAACTCCTATGCTGAAGTACGTCATGCTTGATCAACCCAAGAAATCTCAGTCAAAGACTCTTGATATTTTTCTTTGTGTTAATTGCCTCTGCAAAGCACTTAACACAGAAACTAGAACATATCAGGCATTATATCAATAGTTCCCTTTTTCCTTTCACTTGGATTTTTACATTTTCTTCTATTTCTTCAGCTCGAGGATTTTTTTGCTCCTCCAGTCAGAAGCTTAGTTCCTAACTTTTAAAAATCACCTTGAGATTTGGTCTATCATTCTTCATCTTATTCAGCTTGATTCACTTGAATGATAACTCAAACTTCACAAAGGGAACACAATCTCATTTCTGGCCTCTCCTCTGTGATTAAGAACTGAATTTTCAAGAATCATTCCCTTTCAGAAGCATAAAACAAAATCTTTGCAAAAGGAAAATAAGGTAATGGGAGAAGAGATACTAGCAGCTGGGGAGATCAGGAAGGACTTCATTTAGGTGGATATTGAGCAGAGTTTTGAAGAATACATGTACTAAGAAGCAGAGGTGAGAAAGGAATGATTTTAGGAATGGGAGATTGTGAAGACTTTGAATGACAAACAAAACAATCTGTATTTGATCTTGGAAGAAATAGGGAGGAGCCATTCTAATTTACTAAGTAGGGGAATGATAAAATCAAATCTTTGCTTCAAGAAAATAATTGTGACAAGTTTTGTGGAGGCTGAATTGAAGATGGGAGAGAAGCAAAGACACCAGTTATAAAGTTATGGTAATAATCCAGATAAAAAGGTAAAAATCCAGATAACAGTGCTTGAACTAGAGTGGTGGCCACATCAAGAGAGAAAAGGGGACATATTCAAGGGATGTTGTGGAAATATCCTCATCCTCAAAAAAAAAAAAAAAAAAATCATCTATCTGGGCAGTTAGGTAGCTCAGTGAATAGAGCTCCAGCCCTGAAGTCAGGAGGACCTGAGTTCAAATCTGGCCTCACACACTTAATACTTGCTAGCTGTGTGACCCTGGGCAAGTCACTTAACCCCAATTGCCTCAGCTACCAAAAAACAAACAAACAACAACAAAAAAAAATCATGTCTCCACTAGTTATCATTCTTATACCTCTCTTCCTTTTCAGGGCTAAACTTTAAGAAAGCCACCTACAATCAATGATTCCATTTTATTTTCTCTCACTCTTCTTTAAAAAAATATTCAAGGGGCAGTTAAGTGGCATAGTGGATAGAGCACCAGCCCTGAAGTCAGGAGGACCTGAGTTCAAATCTGACTCACATACTTACTACTTCCTAGCTGTGTGACCCTGGGCAAGTCACTTAACCCCAATTGCTTCAGCAAATATATATATATATATATATATATATATATATATATATATATTCAATAGTATTTTACTTTTCCAATTACATGTAAAGATAATTTTCAACATTCATTTTTGTAAAATTTGAGTTCCAACTTTTTTTCTCCTTTCCTCCCTTACCCCCCCTTCCCAAGACAGCAAGCAATCTGATACAAGTCATACATATGCAATCATTTTAAACATATTTCCATATTAATCATTTTGTGAAAGAAAAATCAAAACAAAAGGGAAAAACCATGAGAAAGAAAAAGCAAATAAAAAAAGGTGAAAATAGTATGCTTCAATACACATTCAATGTTTATAGTTCCCTCTTTGGATACAGATGGCATTTTCCATCTAAAGTCTATTGGAAGGGGGCAGCTAGGTGGTACAGTGGATAGAGCACCAGCCCTGAAGTCAGGGAACCTGAGTTCAAATCTGATCTCAGACACTTAATACTTCCTTGCTGTGTGACCCTGGGCAAGTTATTTAACCCTAATTGCCTCAACAAAAAATAAGAAAAAAAGAATTAAAATCTATTGGAATTGTCTTGGATCAATGTATTACAGAGAAGAGCCAAGTCTGTCATAGTTGATCATCACACAATCTTGCTTATTAACTATGTACAATGTTCTATTGGTTCTGCTCACTACTCAACATCAGTACATGCAAGTCTTTCAAGGTTTTTCTGAAATCAGCCTGCTCATTATTTCTTATGTAACAACAATATTCCATTACATTCATATACCATAACTTATTCAGTTATTCTCCAATTTATGGTCATCCACTCAATTTCTAATTCCTTGCTTCCACAAAAAGAATTGCTACAAATAATTTTTGCACATGTTTCAATCTCTATTAACTCTCAACATTCTGGCTTCCAAAACTATTCAATTGAAATTGCTCTCTCCAAAGTTAATAATTTTTTAATCACCAAATCCAATAACCTTTTCTCATACCTCATCCTTCATGATCTCTCTGCAGCTTTTGACACTGTCAGCCACTCTCTTCTTTCTTCTAAGTGTTTGAATATCCTAGTTTATCCTGGTTCTCCTGTCTGTCTGTTTCTCCTCAGAGTCCTTTGCTGAATGTTCCTCCAAGCTCTACAGTCCCTCTAATTTTGGATGTCCACTAAGGCTTTGTCCTAAGTCCTCTTTTCTTATCCCTCTATGCTTTTTTTATTTGACAATCTCATCAGCTCCCATGAATTCAATTATCATCTCTATACAAATGATTCTGAGAACTATTTATTCTAGCCCTAACCTCTCTCCTGTCCTCTGGTCTCAAATTTCCTATTATTTCAAATTGGATATTTCATAGAGACTTTCAAGTTAATATGTCCAAAACTGAATTCATTATCTTTATCACCCCCAATCTTCCCCTTTTCCTATCTTCCCTAATTCAAATGTCATCCTCAAATCCTAACTCTCTCTGACCCCCTTTCTCCTGCCATATCCAATTAGTTACCAAGTCCATTTGCTTCTTCATTCCTTGTATGTCTCCTTCTCTGATGCTGAACTTAGTATGAAAAGGCCAAGAATATCAAGGGAAATAATGAAAAAAAATGCAAAGGACAGTGGCTTACCTGTATCAGACTTAAACATTATAAAACAGAAGTCATCAAAACCATCTGGTATTAAGAATATAGAGTGCTGAATCAGTGGAATAGGTTAGGTAAGCAAGACACAATAGAAAATGACTATAGTAATCTGGTGTTTGATAAACCCAAATTCTCCAGTTTCTGGAACAAGAATCCATTATTTGACAAAAACTGCTGGGAAAATTGGAAAATAGTATGGCAGAAACTAGGCATAGATCAGCATTTCACACCTTGTATGTACTAAGACAAGATCAAAATGGATTCATGATTTAGACATAAATCATCCTTTATGATATTAATTAGGAGAGCAAGGGATCATTTAACTGTCAGAACTGTGGAGAACATTATGAAATGCAAAATGATTGTTTTGAATACATTAAATTAAAAAGGTTTACACACACACACACAAATCAATGCAGCCAAGATTAGAAGGGAAGCAGAAAGCTGAGAAACAATTTTTATAGTCAGTGTTTCAGATAAAGGCTTCATTTGTAAAATATGCAGAAAACTCAGTCAAATTTATAAGAATAGAAGTCATTCCCCAATTGAGAAGTGGTCAAAGGATAAAAACAGGCAGTTTTTAGATGAATAAATTAAAGTCATCTATAATCATATGAAAAAATATTCTATATCACTATTGATTAGAAAAATGCAAATTAAAACCACTCTGAGGTACCATCTCACACCTTTCAGATTCACTAAAATGACAGGAAAAGATAATGATAAATGTTGGAAGAGATGTGGGAAACCTGGGACACTAATGCATAGTTGGTGAAATTGTGAACTGATCTGGAGAGCAATTTGGAACTATGTCCAAAAGGCTATAAAACTGTGTATATCCTTTGATCCAGCAGTGTTACTACTAGACCTAAAGATCATAAAAGAGGGGAAAGAACCCACTTATACAAAAATGGTTTGCAGCAGTTCTTTTTATGGTGACAAGAAATTGGAAACTGGGTGGATGCCCATCAACTGGGGGGGGGGGGAATGAAGTTGAAACCCATCTTTACTTGTAATTGGAAAAAATATATACCATTAAAATGAAATTTTTTTTTTATAAAACCAGGATGTGCCAAGTACTGTGCCAAGCAATAAGAATGCAAATACAAAAGCAAAGATTGCAAAATGAATGGTGGAACTGTGTTTTTAGAAGTAAGAAGTCATTTGTAGTTATAGTGATGTTTAGAAGGAATTTTGATTATGATCATTCTCACAGCTAAAATACTGTAAATGATTACATCAGTTTTATTATTTCATTTTAAATACATTTGATATTCAGTAATTTCAATATTTACTCAAGCCTAGGAAATTTAAGGATTAAATTTAAAGAGATACGAGTATCTACTATGAAAGGATATTTTTCCAATTTATTAAATAATATTTGATGAACTGATAGAGGTTCTGAGGTTAGTTGACATTATGAGAAATATGTTGAAATTTTATTAAAGAGAAAACATACTGGGAAATGCTGACTGGCAACCAAAATGGTGATTGAAGGGAAGATTAAAGAGAGAAAAGAAACAGATCAGAAACAGCAGCTCCTCATCTGCAAAGTATCAGATTGGACAAGTAGTTAGCAGCTTGTTTCAAAACAAGCCCTTCAAAAGTGCCATGAGCCACCTGGTATCACTCTTCAGCTCCTCAGCTTCTCAGGTGCAACACCTTATTCTACATGACACCAGAGAATTAGTTTCTTTTGTAGGCCAACTATAAGAAGAGAAAACATAATAAAGATGAGATTGTTTTCCATATTCACAGAACTAGTGCTGCTGTTGAACAATTATAGTGAAGAAGGAACTCTCTGATGGAGATGAAAGCTTAGCAAACAAAGTGTTTTTATATCTGCTAATCTTGAAGAAAAGGAAGAAAAAATGCAAGCTAAACAAATGAAGAAAAGGAAATTTTCTCAAGCCAGTAATAATGACAAAATAGCAGTTGGTAAAATATTTGATAATTCAAATTATTCAATTGAAGAAAGTAAAAGACAATTCATGTCAGTGAGGCAGAGGAAAGAATAAAAAAAATAAAACTGTGTTTATGGAAAATTTACCTTATATCTATTAAAAGAAAAAAGGTCTTTTTTTAAAGAATGCAAACAAATAAAATGTGTGCACTTTTGTTCTTTGGTTCCATAAAGGAGTATTTTATTCAAAAAGATTGCTGCAATAAAACATGAAGTTCACCTTGAACAGATGACTATTAATGGTTATTTTGTTTTTAAAGAAGAGAGTGCTGCTGAAAAGGCACTGAAAAGAAATGGTACTCAAGAGTTCCCATTAGGGTTGAATTTATATCTAACACTTTTGAGGGGCAAGAGATCAGTATTTGTGGAGAACCTCCCTGGCAAAATTGAAGAAGCTGCTGTTCGATAGCACTTCTCTGACTATGGAAGCATTTTAGCAGCAAAAATTGCGAAAAATAAAGTTATTGGAGTTGGCCAAGGCTATATGCTCTATATATCAGCTATATACTGATGTTCTGCTATAATCATCTATGAGCAAACTCACAGCCATGCCCACCTTTCATATCAACGGTCCTTTAGTGAAGGTTGCTTGATTCTCCAAGCACTAGCAATAAGTATTTTCAAAACTCTCAGGGTAGGGACAGCCATCAAAGAGTATGAAGTTAAAAGTAGTACGCAGGTCCTCAGAAAAGATGGCATGCCAATGGAGAGGGAAGGGAATTTGTGTTCACTATTCAAGTAATCAGGGTTAGGTGTAAATACTTTGTGTTTTCAATCAATTTAAATACATTTTATATCAAAAGAAAAAGAAAGAAAAAGATGAGCTTGAAAAGAGAGAGAGAGAATACTGATACTCCAGGCAATGGTAAATTCCACCAAATTTAAACACAAATTTAGTTTTCCTCTTAAAAACACAGGAGAGATCATGAAATTCTGAAAATACATTTGCTGGGGGGGGGGAAGGTTAATCCCTTGAAAAAAGAAAAAAAAATGGAAAAAAAAAGTGGAAAAAGTAAAAAGTGAATGGAAAAACACAAGTAGAGAGTTTGAGACTTTTCTACACGTTAGATAATTTACAAATTAGTCTTCTATGTTGAGAGAGAGGAGGGGAAGAGAGAGGGAGAGATGGAGAAGGGAGGGGTAGGGAGAGAGAAACATACTCCTAGATTAATTTGGAGCTCACAATGAAAAGATTTAAAAAATGACAAGTTGAAGAGAAGGCTGAAGGGCAATTCACAAATGAAGTTGGTAACTATGTAATTTGGAACTTGGTTACACCAGTAAATCTTTTTCCTAAACCTGGATAAATCCCAAGAAGAAAAAAATAGAGCCTGTATATTACAAAAACCATCTCTTCCTCTCCTCTAAACCTTAAAATCTTTCTTTATCTCCCATCCACTGTTCCTTTGCAACAGTTTCTAATGAAGAAGAGACCCTTCTAGCCAGGGCAGCCCTTCTACTTTACATCTTTGATCCTATTCTTTCCTGTATCTCCTAAGTGCTTCCCTGCTTCATCATTCCTTCTCTCTCATCTTCAATATCCCTTTATCAACTGACTCCTTCCCAACTAGGTCTCTCATCTTAAAACAACAAATCTTCATTTGAGCCTGCCATCCCCTCAAGCTAATAATCTTTATTCTCTTTTTTTCTCCCTTCTCCAGCCAAACTCCAATACATCATGAGATTTCATTTCTTCACCTCCCACTTATTTTTCAGTTTTCAGTAATGAGGCTTCTCACTCTATTCAATTTAAACTTCTATCTCAAAGATTACAAGAGATGACTTAAATTCTAAATTCATTTACCTTTTTCAATCCACATTCTACTTAGCCTCTTTTAGAAGTTTTTGACATTGTGAACTAGGAAGAAGTCCCCAGGAAGATATGTCACATTATATAACATTTTAAAGAAAGTATAAAAAGGCAGAAAAGCCCCCCCCCCCCCTTCTTTGGCTCCCTAGAGTTTAGCACAGTGCTCTGCACATAGTTGCCACCTAACAAATATTTAATGACTTGAAAAGACTAGTATTGGATGGGGGACTGGCCTCTTACTCAAATAGCTGTGTGGCCATGGGGGAATCAATCTCTCGACATTTCAGATAGCTCTCTAAAAGTATAAATTAAAGCTCAGCTGACAACGGGCATTAGTGAAGGGACCTCCCACAATAGGAGGTGCCTAAACTGATGGAATCACTGATTGGAATGCCTCACTCTAACCCCAAAAGACAGTATAGGCTGTCGCACAATACAGAGCTGGGATTATATTAACTCAGATCCTTTGAAATTATGAGATCTATGATACCAGCTCACCTACCTTGCAGAGCTGCCAGAATGCCCACGATGCCAGTCCCAGCGCCCAGTTCAATCACTTTCTTGCCTCGGAAGTCGAGGTTTTTCCTCTCGAAGTATCTGCATAGACTCAGCGCCTATGGGGAGTGGGGGAGAGGGAGAAGAGAGATTTTTGGGAAGAGAATGCAGGTCGTTGCCTAATTAGAGGAAATTCAATTCGTGCCCACATTTAGTTTCCTCTGCCCGAACTAGGAGAGCCAGAGTACAGAGAGAAATGAAAACACTGCAGCCCCTTTGCTCTCCCTCCCCTACGCGTCTATCCTTCTGCTGACCCCCCAGTACACCCCGGGAGTCCTCACCGCATCCCACACAGGCGCAGCCACCCCAAGCCGAGCCCCAAAGCTCTGTTTGATGCTCAGCACATGACCGCAGAAGTGAAACTGAGTCTCTTCAGTGTAAGAATCAGCAAAGAGCCCGTCCTCCAGAGGGAACACAGACTCCGACTCCCACTCTGGATCGGAGTCTGACTCCAACATCCCGGGCAGAATATTTCGGGGAGCCGAACACCAGCCTCCAAAGAGACTCCTCTGGGCGCCGGCCAAGCTCAAGAGGAATAAGGTAGCTTCCACGTGGCCGGGCAGGATTGAGACCCTGCTGCCTCCAAATAGGACGAAGGGGAGGTCAGAGCCCCGGCATCCCCATCCTAGGAAGATCTCGCACTCTTGGGAGGCGGAACAAGTAGAAGAGACCTGGCCTCCAGCCCAAGCTCCTCCTACCCCACTTCCCCAAACTCTAAACCACCATCTGCTCGCGGACTGGCCCAGACACCTGAGGCCCGGGAATGGTTAATGCTGTACTACGTGGCAGGGCTGAGGAGGTGTCCTGGTCTTTCCCAGACAGTAGAGGGAACTCCTGTTAAGGGTTGTGACTGTAGAAAGAACACTTAGGGGCCCAGACCTCGGCAAGATACTGGCTCCGATACTTTGGTCACTTCGTGACCTTTCCGGATCTCAGTTTTCCCAACTGTATAATGGGAAAATTGGACTAGCCGCAAGGATTCTTAATTTGGAGGAGAGGGAGGAGGACAGGGGTCCTGGATTTCTTTGGCAGTGTGGTGAAGCCTATGCAGGAGCCTTTCCTTCTTAGAATTGTTTTTAATTGCATAAAATGCAAAAGATTAAAAGGAAACAATTGTTTTTAAAAATAATTTAGAAATATTTTAAGTTCACAGACTACACTGTAAGAACCCTGGCCTGAAGGAGGTCTAAAGTGATTTCTAGCAATTAAAAAACAAATAAACCCAAATTCTATGCTTTACCGTAGCAAACGAGTATTTAAAAGCTGGTAAAATACAGGGAGAAAGAGCCCTGGTAGAATACTCTGGAGTCAGAGGATCTGGGTTCAAATACTCAGCAGTGGGTTCTTGGATAAGGGACTTGCCTTCCTTGGGACTTACACAACTGCATAATGAAAAAACAAAACAAAATATTATTTTGGTCGATGCGGAATTTTCTTTTACTTGTTTCAAAGGTTTTCTTTTTCTCTCTTTTTTTTCCATGGGGAAAGTGAGGTGAGAAGTAATGAAAATACATTTTTTGCTTAGGAAAAAAAAATCTTATAAAATAAAACTCCAAAATGAGCTGTTATGTGGAAAATCTTAGTTCTAATTCCTTCTCGCTTCAGTCCAAATGATTTTAAAGTTCCAAGACGGATGCTTTTGCCTACACTGCGGTATCTTCCTTTTCTGGAAAAGCCAAACAAGGAAGACATTTTAGCCCCTGGCCCTTTAAGGGGCGTGGTCTGGCATGTCTCGTCTCTCTGACGTATGTTTGTGTCATCGTTGCGCGCCCCGGGCCGGCAAGCAGGAGTCTACACGTGAGAGTCGCGGAAGCTCTGGGACCTGGTAGCCATGGAGGACGCTGAGCTCGGCGAAGGAGCCCCGGCCCCAGTGCCCCAGAAGCGCTACTACCGACAACGAGCTCACTCTAATCCCATGGCCGACCACACGCTGCGCTAGTGAGTTAGGCCCTCCTCGGGAAATGGCTTCCTAGTCCTGGAGAAACCTGCTCCATATTCGGGCCCGACCCCCGAACCGGGAGGTCTTGAGAGATCTGGGGGTTCAGACAGACTGACAGGAAAGCGGGGAGTGGTTGATCACGGAGCTCCTGGGAACCCGCTGCCATAGGGGAGCAGGAGTGTGGATCTAGGCAGAATCAGGAGGCGGGTTGGACCTCCCCTTCCCCCATAGCGATAGCGAGGTACAGTAAACTTGCCTCAACATTGGGGGACGGGGGCTGAACCTCCCTTTCCCCCATAGTAATAGCGGGTTTCAGTGAACTTGACCCCTGCACTGGGGAGCCGGGACTGGACTTCCCCTTCTCCCATAGCAACAGAGGGATGCAATGTACGTGACCTCAGCTGCTAGGGAGGGGCTCGGTCTGGACTGCTGTGAACGTGCCCTTTAAAGCAGAGGGGCCGAGTCTGCACCTCCCCTTCTCCCATCATGGGGTAGAAGACTTAGTAACCCTGGGTTCCGTGAGTGTGACCCTAGAGAGCCACAAGTCAATTTTCTGTTATAATTTAAGCTGCCTCTCCAATTCTTCCATTTCCTAGATTGCTATGGTCAATAAAATTCATTACTTAGTGATATTCAGTACCTTTCTGATAATAGATCTTCTCCTACTTAACTAAACTGGCCCTCTGCCAGCAAACACAGCTTGGCAGTGACCTCAATTCAAAGCCTTTTCAACCTAGTAAAGTCAACTTAATGTTTATCCTATACTTTCAAGAATGTTGTATCACTAACACACACACACACACACACACACACAATAGCACTTCAGAGTAGAACACGTCCAAAAGGGTAATATATTTATGCCTTCTACCTCGGTGGGTTGAAAAGTGCTTTGTAAATTAAGGCCAATAATCTTTTTAATGAGATGTTATTTGTATTGCACTTTACGGTTCAGTTTAAGAGAAGGAAGGATAGCTTAAAGATAAGATACCAGACTGGAAGAGTTCAAATTCCGTTAAGAGGAAACAGAAGAGGATTCAGCATGTAGGGTCAAGGAGTAAGGTAGAGCAAGACTCTTATAGGGAGAGGGAGAGTCTGATGAAGAGAGAGTGGAAATAAATTGGCAGAGGTAAGTGAATAGGCTGCTGGAGGGCTGGTCCATTAAGCAGGTTTTAGAAGATTTGTGGCCTTGCAGGGGAATAAGAGGTTGTCACTGGGAGAAGTTTGAGTAAGGAAATAGAGGCAGGGAAACTTGATAGGTTAGAATGAATTTTTATACTCACCTAATAAATTTCATAAGAACAATTTTATGTGGGACAGATAATATAACCAGATTAAGACTCCATTGTCATTGTCAGATCCCTCCTTGAATTTCTCTCTCTCTCTCTCTCTCTCTCACACACACACACACACAGAGAGCAACAAAAGAAAGAAAGGATTTCTGCTTTTTGCTGCGAAAAGGAAACCAGACTAACCAGTGGTCACCCCAAGTGCTAGGCATTAGGATGGATGGGTCAGCAGGTCATCATGGTGTGGGTGGTACATTTTCTCAGAATGAGCCTGTGATTCACACTGGGGTTAAGGGTGTTTTCCATTGAATCTCCTTGAGACCAGAGAGCCCACTGTTTGTGGGAAACCTTCCTTTCACCCCACCCACAGTACCATTTCTGCAATTTTTTACTTCCCTACTCACACCACCCTCCCTCCACAGCCCTGTGAAGCCAGAGGAGATGGACTGGTCTGAGCTCTACCCCAAGTTCTTTGCCCCACTGACTCACAACCAGAACCATGATGACCCAAAGGATGAGAAAGAAGAGGGAGCTCAGGCCCAAGTGGAATTTGCAGACATAGGCTGTGGCTATGGTGGTTTGTTAGGTAACGATTTGCAGTGGCCCTGTCTCTTTGGGCAGGGGGAAAAGGGAGGTGAGACTAAGAGGGCCCAGGCACTTTTGCCTGTACAGCAACTTTGGTGGGGACTGAAGTTCTGGCCTTTCCCCTTCGGACCCAAATGTTGACTCTGTGACATCAGCGTCTACCCCCCACTTGGAGCCCATGGCCTTTGGCCAGGTACAGGAAAGGTGCTGCCTCAGATGCCTCTCTAAATGAGGAATGACCTGTCTGGCCCCTACCCTGACCACAGTCCCTCCATGAGGCATCTTACCTGCCAAGAATCGGATCAGTGAGTCGGTCAACATGAACGTCAGAGATCAGCCGCTGTGTCCAGTGATCCTTAACCATTTCTCTCAGGCCTCCCAAGAATTTTCCCTTTCTTTCAAGACTTCTCTTCTTGCCCTACCATCAGTAGTATTGTCCTATCCTCTCTTCTTTATTTTGTCCCAGTATTGATATTACACATAGTAACCACCCACACTATTCCTGATCATCTTTCCTCATTTGCCTGCAGCTGCATCCAGCTCTGTCTTTCTAGCTTTTTATTCCCACTGGGGCTCTGGTGACAATTCCCCATTCATTCAAAACATTTCCCCTTGGGCCCATTTCCTGTTCCTAGTCTGGGAAACAACCTCCCCTTTGGATTGGGGCTTTCCTTCTCACTTAGCTCTAGTATGAAATGATTCTGCACCTTTCATTTTCAACCAGTGGAACTATCCCCGATGTTCCCAAACACGCTGATCCTTGGCCTAGAGATCCGGGTGAAGGTCTCAGATTATGTTCAGGATAGGATCCGAGCCCTTCGATCTACTTCTGGGGGTGGCTTCCAGAACATCGCCTGTCTTCGTAGCAATGCCATGAAGCACCTACCCAACTTTTTCCACAAAGGGCAGGTGAGATGGGGCACTGGAGATAAGTTTCCCCAGCCTGGGTGGTGGAGGCTGATGTCACACCACCCTGTCTTCCTCACAGTTGACAAAGATGTTCTTCCTCTTTCCTGACCCACACTTCAAACGGACCAAACACAAGTGGCGAATCATCAGCCCTACACTGCTGGCGGAATATGCCTACGTCCTGAGAATTGGGGTCAGTGTGGGGTAAGAGGAAAGGATGAGAGATTGTGTTGGGGACTTCACTTTAAGTTTATCTGTCCTTAGAGTTAGAGATTGGGGTGGAAGGGTGGGATTTCCTCCCACAGAATTATCATTACCTTACCTTATTTATGCTTCCTACCAGCTATTTATAAGGTAAAGACCCAATTTTTATCTAGTCACTGACCAGTGGGATTGGGTCTCTGCAGGGGCTGGTATATACTATCACTGATGTGATGGAACTGCACAGCTGGATCTGCACCCACTTCGAAGAGCATCCCTTGTTTGAGCGAGTGCCACTGGAAGAACTGGTGAGTTGGAAGGCAGATAATGCTGGACAAAACAAAGGGGAAAAGATCCCTTGAGAGTGATCTCTTGAGCCCAGTACAGTACTGGGAAGATGGGTGGAGGTTTGTAGGAAGGCAGAGATCTTCCTGTGGGGAAGAGTCACTTAGAATCACCTAGAATTTTCATTTCCCTAGGCTGATGACCCTATCGTAGGACGACTTGGCACTTCGACTGAAGAAGGAAAGAAAGTTCTTCGAAATGGGGGGGAAAACTTTCCAGCTGTCTTCCGGAGAATTCAAGACTCTGCAGCCTAAGTGCTGGCCCTCGCTTCACTCTGGCTGGACATTGCACTCTGGGCCTGCCCTATCTAGCTCTGTTAACCCCTGTGTCTAGAAGCAGTGACAAAGGCTTCTCTTCTGGGTGGTTGTGGGCATCTCTGCTGCCCTGTTTCTGCTCCAGGCCTGAAAGCCTGGAAAAAATGAGAAGGGAAAGGACCTGGATGTTCTGAGAAGCTTCCTTGACTCCTTGATTCTTCTTCTGGCTGATTTCCACCAGGAAGTAGATGGAAAATGCACATTTCAAGGCTAAGACATGATAGAAAATGTTCCTGAATTAAAAGGGACTGATTGTTTAGAATCTCTTTCAGCCAGGATATGCTCTGTATTGCTGGAATAAGAAAACATTTTGCACTGCCAGCAAAATTCTGGCTGGGCTCAGATGATTGTACTTATTGTTTATTTTGCTGTGCGGAAGACTGTGTATGTGTGTGTGTGTGTTTCTGTCTGTCTAAACCTGCCAGTGCTGCTGTTCATGTAGAAGGCAAGCATCAGGTTTTTCTCCATCCCACCTCCCATCATCTCTGGGCTTCTGGCTTTTCAGTGGTCTAAGGCTATCTTAGTGACCACCTTTGGAAAGTATAAGAGGAAGACATTTTGAAACAAAGGTGATTGGCCCCTCTATGTTGATCTCTGATTATGTAGTGACCACAACTGTTGAGATTATTGGTTGAATTTGCCATGTTTCTTTATCTTTATAGGGATAGTCAGTAAATAATTGGATTCTGTTATGAAAAGACCCTGTGGGGCACCTGACCAAATGGTGATCCTCAGAGAGACTGACTAACCCCAAATCAACAGGCCTGTGCTGAGCTTGTTAAGATTAACCACCATCCCTCCAAACCCTACCAACCTAATCTCCTGTTTGTTAGGATGTCTCCTGGACTGTCCCCTAGCTCTCTCCTACCTCCTTGGGGAGAATGTACTGTCTAGGACTAGAGAAAATGGCTATTTCCTGAACGGGCTGGAAAAGGGGGAATTCCTTAGGGAGGGGGAAGGGATGGTGGGTTGGCTCCTTGGAGAAGGGTGAGAATGCCTGAGACTGGCTTAGATGTATTGTCTCCCTTACAGTGATTTATTTTTAGTTGTGGGGATGGAGGTAATGCATAGACCTGGAGAAGAAACTGAGGAAGAGGGGAAGGCCACCAAGAAGTGAGTAGGAGGTTTTCTGGGATGCATCTGTTGAGTTCTCTGCCCGCTTACGCAAATAGAGAAATTCAGACAGCTAAGGAGAGAAGGGATTGGCTGAGATGTACTGGAGGGAGGTGGCTCCTTTTCCTCCATAGATTTAAGTAGGGGCCAGAAAGGTTGGAGAAGATGCTCTGACAAAGTGTATGCTTGCCATTTGGTGCACCTCACCATGCCACAGACTCTCAAGCTGGTGACAAAGGTGTCACAGCTTACCCGATTGATTCCAGGACTAGGTGTAAAGCTGGGCTTGAAAGGCAAGGAAAGAAGTTCCTCGGGCTTGACAGATCTTCCCGGTCCTTCTACTCTCAGCTTCCTAACAGAACTTTTCTGCAAAGGGGGCCTGTCCCGTCTACATGAGCTGCAGGTAAAGATACCCCCACCTCTACCAGAGCATGTGCAGAGTGACTGAAAGAAAGGGTACTTGGGATTCAATTAAAGGGGCTTGTCGCTGGGGAAGCATTTCTTTGGCATTAACAGCACAAATTGATTCAGAACTTTGAAGGACTGGTTGAAATCTAAAAGGTTTGAATCTGCAAAATTAACCAGGTAGTGACTGGATTTTCAAAAGCAGCACCCAATTTTAGAATTTGTATGTGTATATATATACATACAGATATACATAACATAATTGACCAATAATTGGATGTAGGCTCCTAGGTTTGTTAAAAGATGGGAGACCCGAATTGACGAGTGCGTTTAGGAACCTTGTGGTAGCTTGCACTAAGTTTAGACTCCAGCTGCATTGTAAATATTCTGGAGATGTCCCTAGAACCAGCTGCCACACGAGTGGACCTCCAAAACTAGAATCGAATTGGTGTTTTTGATGGGAAGAAAATTAGTTAACGTCCGACCTCCACCCCCGCCCCTTTACTCTTGCATTTCCTGGGGTTGGGAAATGGCACAGAAGTTTGTAGAAAAGTCCAGTGGCTGCTGGGGAGGGGAATGCAGGAGTCTTGGACGACATAGATTCCTTCAACTCCTTACCGTGGCAGCCTAGGTTTCAGAGCAAGGCGGAGCGGGATCTCAAGGTTTACTCTCACCTTGCTCCAGATGCAAGATTCTGCTCGCTTCGGCCCAATATGGTTTGCTAGCTTCGGGCCGGTGCGGACCGTATATTTGGCAGCTCCTGCACTGATCGAGCAGCTGCTCCGACAGGAGGGTCCCTATCCGGAGCGCTGCAGCTTCTCCCCTTGGGTGGAGCATCGGCGACGCTGCCACCGGGCCTGTGGACTGCTCACAGCGTAAGTCTTCCCCCTTCTCTGTGGACCCCTATTCAAATCTCTCTATCTCTCAATATGCTTCACCCATGGCTAGCCCTCTTCAAATCTCCCTACTAACAAAGGATTTCCAAATGCCCCAATTCTGCAGTCTTTCTCCATTCCACTTGCACATTTCTGCCTTTTTATCCCCGTCCCCACCCCCAGTTCCCCATCCACCCAACCGAACTCCGGGAACTCCCCTGACTCTTTAACCTTCTCATTCTCTTGCCTCAATTCCCCTTGGACCTTGCTTTTTCTGTTCTTTCACTGCACTGGGCTGAGGCGCTGGAAGTGGAGGTGCACTCTTTCTGGGTGCCTGGTTCTGTCCTAAGGAGCTTTGAGAGACAGACCAGAGACGCTCTGACTCAGGGCGCAGGGGAACTGGGGTCGCCTGGAGGCAGGAAATGAGTAACCAGGGACTAAACGAGGAAGGAGGGAAAGTGTCCGGGAGAGAATGTATCTGTACCCTGAAGGCGCAAGAGTAAAGGAGATCACTACTAAACCCCAATTGCCTCAGGAAAAAAAAAAAAAAAAAAAAAGTAAAGGCGACTAGCTCCTGGTTCACCTCTCCCCACCTGACTATGCAATACTCTGCTGGGGGTAACTCACGCTCCAGTGTACGTCCGTACCTCCTTAGGGAAGGAGACGAATGGCAAAGGATCCGGAGCCTTCTGGCCCCGATTCTGCTCCGACCCCGAGCCTCCGCTAACTACGCGGAGACTCTGGATGGTGTGGTTTGCGACCTGGTGCGCCTGCTACGAAGAAAGAAGAGTCTTCTAGGAGGATCAGCCGACCTCGTCCGAGATGTGGCTGGAGAATTCTATAAGTTCGGCCTGGAAGGTAGCGCCTGGGGTTTGGGAATCGGAAGTTTCCTCTAGTGTTTAGTGATTGACCTTGGGAGGAGTAAAAGAGGAACGACCTTCCGGGCAGACGAAATATTCCCTCACCCTTTCCAGGCTTCGGGGCAGCAGGGGTGCGCCTGATTGAGGGCAAAGTTTGAGGAGTCTCCCAGGGTTCCCGGAGATTCTCGTTAAGTTGTAACATCTTCTCTCAGGCATTGGGGCTGTACTTCTGGGTTCCCGGCTAGGTTGTCTAGAGCCTGAAGTGCCCCCAGAAACGGAGACCTTCATTCGCGCTGTGAGCTCCGTATTTGTGTCCACAATGCTGACCATGGCAATGCCAAATTGGCTGAACCGGCTGGTGCCTGGACCCTGGGACCGCATGTGTCGGGACTGGGACCAGATGTTTGCTTTTGGTGAGGTGCCAGGACAGGGATGGTGGGAACTGAAGAAAAGGCCACAGAGAAGCTCGAAGGGGTCACTGTTTTCTTTTCTATCCAGCCCAGAAGCACATGGAGCTGAGGGAGGCTGAGGCAACTACGAAGTCCATAGGGGAGCCTAAAAATGCCAATGCTTCTAAACCTCACTTGACCCAATTCCTGTTCCAGAAAGAGCTGTCATATGCATCTATCCTGGGAAACATTACTGAGTTACTTCTGGCTGGAGTGGACACAGTAAGGCAGCTCTTCGGGCACTTTCTGATACCTACTAGCTGCAAGGGCACAGCTTTTCTCAGCTTCCTCATCTGGAAAATTAGGATAAGATACTATATTTAGAGCTAGAAGGGACCTCATAGATCATCTAGTCCAAACCCTTCATTTTACAGAAAAGAAAACTGAGGCCCAGAGAACTGATTTGCCCAATTGACATAGTAAGTAGCAGCACTAGGCAGTAACCCATATTCTGTGACTTTATATCCAGGCCTCTTTCTGCTAGGAATATCTGTAGTATCTACCTTACAATTATGTGAGACTCACATGATTTATGTAACAGTACCTTCTAAGTTTTGAAGTGTTATATGTCATTGTTTTATTTCTGAACCCTTATACCCTCTACAGAACAAGAGTACCCCCAAGCCTCCCCTCCCTTATAGATGATTAAGCTTTGGCCACTGAATTCTGGCCACCTCCACATCCTGCTGCTAGTTTAGGGTTGACACCTCCCAAATTACTGATACAAACCCTTACCTTGGATAGCTGATGACTGAATTCTGGCCTCTGGACTCTAACTCCTCTTGTTCATGTCACTTCCAGGTCTCCAACACACTTTCCTGGGTTCTGTATGAACTTGCACATCACCCAGAAGTTCAGACTGCACTCCATGCTGAGATCACAGGTGCCATGGCCCCTGGGTCTTCCAACCACCCACCAGCTACTACTTTGGCCCAGCTGCCCCTGCTGAAAGCTGTAGTGAAGGAGGTACTGAGGTGAGAGGGAGTAAAGCCCTGGGAGAGGCATTTTGGTGCAATGGTGGGAGATGATTAAGGAGGTAATAGAGCTGAGTAAGAACCCACCAGAAGAAATTGGGGAAATGGAAGTGCAGAAGGAAGAAGTCAATCATTCTATTAAAAAAGGTGACAGAGTGGTAGGAGACTGATAGGTGGGTAAGAAATATAACCAGAGGTAGTTTGCTTGCAAGTATTTTCTAAGCACATGTAGGGCAAGAAGGGAGGGTGGGGAAGATAAGAGAGAGACTGTCAGCCTTCAATTTTTTTTTCTCTTCTTCTCAACTTTATGCATCCAAGGCTATACCCTGTGGTACCTGGAAATTCTCGTGTCCCAGACAAAGATATCCATGTAGGTGATTATATCATCCCCAAAAATGTGAGTAAGACCAGTGAGATCCTCTTGACTCTATTCTCCATTCCACCTTCCCCCTTTACACCAGCTCTAGCCTGAACCCATCTCTGGTAGACGGGCTTTAGTTATTCAGGTCCCTGTTCCCCATTCTAAATTCCATGGAGTCCTCCCCAAAATGACACTGTCTTCCATTGAGGAGATACTGATTAGTTTGTTGATCTGAAGGTCATTCCCAATGACTGTCACATCTGGCCCAATCCTCATACATTTGTCCCTGGTAGCTAGTCCCTCCATTAATTTTTCATCTTTTTTCACCAGACCCTGGTCACACTGTGTCACTATACAACATCTCGAGATCCTGGCCAGTTCCCAGAACCAAATACCTTCCACCCAGAAAGATGGCTGGGGGGACAGTCAGCTCCCCACGCTTTTGCCTCTCTCCCCTTTGGCTTTGGCAAAAGAAGTTGTATAGGGAAGCGCCTAGCAGAGCTCGAGCTAAACCTGGCTCTGGCCCAGGTGAGAATTCTTGAGAAAGATTTCTCCCTACTGAACCTAATAGCTTTCTGTGCCCCTCCTTCCCACTTCATTCCAAGCCTTAGAAGGCCTGATAACCCACTTCATCCTTTTAGATTTTACTCCTTGGAATGTTAAGATCATTCCATAAAAGATCTCTCGAGGGATCCCCAGTACTCCTCTATCTCCATCATTATTAACAAAACAATCCTGTCCAATTCTGATTATTCCCTAGAAGTGACCCGTCTGTTATTAGTTTCTTCAGTGTCATCTATTCTTTGATACTGATTATCCCCAGAGCATATCACCTCAATGCTCATGAACACCTTTCTCCTAAGGATGACTATGCCCACAAGTACCAACCACCATCTACAGTGACTGTTTCCTCCTTCCCATTCTAGATCCTGATCCACTTTGAAGTCAGGCCAGAGCCAGGTGCTGGGATCATCAAGCCAATGACCAGGACAGTCCTGGTACCAGAGAGAAGCATCAACCTGAAGTTTGTGAACCGATAAAGATGTGATTTATCTGTTTTCCTTCTCCCCGATTCCTTGATAAAAAAGGATAAATAGATACAGGTACTCCAAGTGTCTAGAAAACACTTCTTCCCTTCTCTCCAAAGGGAGGACAAGGCCCTTTTGTGCTGAACTGGAGAATGACCAAATCAAAAGCCTTTAGATCTGAACAGAGGACAAGAAAGTTCATCTGTTGAACACACACTTTGCATTTGGTCTAGACCCGTGAGACAGGTGAAATATTGTGGACCACAAGGTTAATTTTGACCTTAAGCCACATGAAACAGAGGTCTGAGGAGCTGTCTGATTCCATCTTTTTCCATCCATCCTCTGAAGCCCTCTAAGCCCTGGTCATGTAGATACTTGTTCTTTGCCATTAAGCCTGGAGCCTCAGACTAATTCCCAACCCAAAATTTCTGTTTTATATCACTGACAACCCAAATCCTGCCCATACCCCTTCACACAACCTTTTTTTTTTTTTTTGCATTGTGATTTTTCTTACTTTGGTAATTAAAAAATAATAATAATATCCTCCTGCTACTAATTCTGGGTTTCTCTGTCTTGCTCACCACTCCTCCAACTTTATGGGTGGTAATTCTGGATCTTCCCACCTGAAATGGTTTCCCTGGCACTGGAAGTGACCTGATGAACACTGGGAGGTCTGGGCATCTGGAAGAGTTTGTTGCATCACTGACCCGGGCATGTTGCTGTCTGCCATGGGAAGCAGCCAAGCCTAGCTTCCTACAAAAAATAAAAGAGCAGGAGGGCCTGAAGAATCAAGCTTCTAACCAACGAGTTAGACAAATCAAAGAGGAACAGACTTGCAAGTTTGAATAAAAGTGTTAGGGTACCATAAAGATGAGCAGAGGATGTTGGGTGGTTTCCAAAGGAGGGATCTTTGGCAATAGGACAGTCAAAATCAAAGGGACTTTACAGAGTTACTCTCCAATTCTCTGAAATTATTTTGAGATAATTTCCTTCACAAGACTGACAGAGATCAAAGTATAGATGGAAATTGAGAATGATGGAAGGAATGACAAAAACAAAGACAAATACATTCATACTTTAGCACAGAGATGATGTATACTGAACATGGGGCCAAGCAGAAACCCTCAGGCACTGATACAGGAAGGATAAAGGCTGATTAGGCAGAGAAATCTCTAATTCTTTGACTCAGCATGCCCCCATCCCCTCAGATTCCAGGCATAATCCTCTTGTGATTTAAATATGGATTAACTCATCCTTTTGCAATAAATCTGTCAGTAATCTCTACCTGATTCCACCCTTCCCTCTCCCCCCACCCAAGGAGCCCAAAATCCAACCTAGTCAGAACTTGCCTCCCTTCTTACTACCACCCCAATTATCAGGCTGTGGATCAAGTTTCGGTTTCATATTTTGTCCTCTCCCAATCCACTAGTTACAACTCAATGGGAGATCCATGACTTGCAAGCTTCTGTATCACTGTGCAGAAACAAAGATGTGTGTAATTTCAATACCATTGTTCTTCTCTTCTATCCCCATTACTAGTATTTCCCAGACTCAAAAGCCTATGCATGTCAGGATCTTGACCAGACCAGACCACTTGTGCCTCTAGGTTCAGGGTTTTCCTCCCTTCCCTTCAAGTTCAAGTTAACCTAAACCCAGTTTCTTGTCTCCAAGCTCTAGCTACAAAGAGATGAGTATTCATCCTTAAACCACCTACCCTTCAGCCTGTTGCAGGATTACCCAAAATGGCACTCTTCCTAGAGGAGCAATAATTTTAAAAATACCCTAGTCTAGACAGGCACCCACTAAGTTAGAAAAGGGAGCTGTTCTGCCCTTAGCCCTTCACCCCCTGCCATAGTCTCACCTCAGCTGCTTTATTAGGCATTCTCTCAGAAACAGGAGGAAGAGGAAAGGTACTGACTCACTTGGCCCAGACTCAGGCCCTGAAGGGCAAAATGTATGAAAGGACTTGTATTTTGAGCCTCAATGTGGGGCCATTACTCACTGGGAGAGGGCCTGAGGTTGGAAATGATTTGGCAAATACATCCCCAAACCTGTATGTCTTTGTCTGAGCATGTCAGCAAATGTGTATGTGCTAGTGGTCACTTTCTGGAAAAACAGCTGCCTTGTGGATGATAAGGTTAACAGATGAGGGAGTACACATGCCCTCTCTTCAGGGAGGCAGAAGTGCCCATTAGGAAAGGAGCTCTTCCTTAGCCCCTTACCCACTTTGGCCTCATATCAGAGATGGTACAAAGGAGGTAAGAAAGGATAGAAGGAGATAATGACTAGGAAAATTAGTGTGGGTAGGAGGGCAATATTCTGCATGACTTAGAATAAAAGGAAAACATTTTCCTTCCAACTCAGTTCCCTATACTACTATCCCACTCCCACTGTCTAGTTAGTCTGAAAGACAGCACCATGGACAGCACCTAGGTTGTAGCTAAGAAAAGGAAGAACATCTCTCAAGCTGTGAACTCAGCTTACCATGAAAAGTCATGGTAGTCAAGGCAGAAGCATTTCCCAAAAACAACCCCTTGAGGGAGGCTCAAGGGTTCTCTAAAAGAAAGACTAATGATAATTGGGAAGGAATGATTTCAACCCTTCAAACTCTACTCTTGAGTCCATTATGTAACCTGAATATTCTCATTGCTGATGAATAATTCACTTAGCATGTCAGCACAGACTAGAGGGCACACAGTCCCAGGGCCTCTTGAGTAAGGAGTGACCAGGTCTGGTGTTGACACACATTCAAAACTAGCCCAAGGGGCAGCTAGGTGGCACAGTGGATAGAGCACCAGCCCTGAAGTCAGGAAGACCTGAGTTCAAATCTGGTCTCAGACACATAACATTCCCTAGCTGTGTGACCCTGGGCAAGTCACTTAACCTCAATTGCCTTAGCAAAAAGCAAAAAAAAAAAAAAAAAAAAAAAAAAACCTAGCCCATAGCAGCTACTTCATACTACTCCAGCATTGTACGTAGGCAACATCCTCTCACAAATGGTCAGTAATTCACATATAGATCCCTTGGGATAGAGGGAGGCACAATTTGACACATCTAATATAATTTATAGGAAAAGAATGAGATAAAACCCTAACCCTACTAGTTAACACAAACTGCCTGAGTAAGCCCAGGTCTGAACTGATACATAATTATTGGAAAGGCAACATAAATCAGAAGGAACTGAAGAACCAGAGGCTATATTCATGGAGACTGACCAGTATTGGTCTAAGTAAATAAGAATCCCTTTATACCATAAGCCATTAAAAACACAACCTGAAAGAAAATCTTCTGACCCAAAATTCAACAGCATAATTCCTGCCTTCACCCATCTCCCAGATGGAAGATAGGATACCTGATCAAACTTATCTTCAACCTTCATTTCCTCCTTATTCTTAAGCATTCTCACACTTAGAAAATGACAATAATTTCCCACATTTGTCATATTTTTTCTAAAGAATTTCTATGTCTAATAATATTTAATAAATAATCTAATAAATAATATTTATCCCATTACAAAAAATCCAAATGCCAAATTATTTCAATGTTCGGTGATTTGGTACGCAACCAGAAATAAATGCTCAAGGCTTGAACAACATTTGGCCATTGAGAAATTTTCTTTGCAATGGGAATTTACCTATATCTCATTTTCCTCACATCAATCCTGTGGAGTGAATAGGGAAATTAAAGCACAAAGGAGTAAAGTATAAGTCTTCTAACTTCTGTGTGATTTTTTTTCTCCATCAGCCATTCTGGGCCTTGCCAACTATACAATTAAAGTGAATTATTCACCAGCAAGTGCTTGCTAAACTTCTTGGAATAAACCACTATGGGTTGATAGGTAGAAAAAATGTTAACTTACTAAGTGCTTTGGGACTTGCAACCAGTATAGACAAAATCTCCCCCCAAACCTCAAATCTTCCCACAATCCTCAGAAGAGAAATGAGCCTTCATTTGCATATAAATGACTCTTTATGCCCTCCCCTCAAACAAGAGGGGGTAGGGCAGGGGTAGACCCACCTGCCCTCATGCAGGGAGCAGGAGGTGGATATACACTAGTCTTATTGCCAGATGCCCTGTGGCCATAGAGTAGGAGGGGTATGTGAGTTGGTAGCCCCTTCCTCCTGGCACTGGGCCCCCTTCACCAAATCATTTGTTGTGGAGTTGAGGGGGCCAGAGGCCATGTGAGCTGAGGTAAAGATGATTCCCTCCACTCTCTCCAGGGGAAAAGATGTTTCTCCCCACTTTCCAGGAGGATAAGCGGCCATCAACGAATATCGAAATTTCTTCCAGGTAGAATCTTTGCCCCAGGGAAAGATGAGTAATCAGTGGGGGCCAGATATTATCTCCAGTGGTCATGTCAACATCAGAAATCCCTTAATTTGTAGAGGCAGTTAGGTGTGGGAACAACACCTTGTCTTGGTAGAATCTCCACTTGTTTGGGAAAGATGCTCAGCAGGAGGTGGACCACATCTCCAGCCAATGTTACTGACTTTAGGGTCTTCCTTTCCTGAGAATTTAGCTCAGACAGTGGTGACCCTCATGACAACCTCTCGGCCAGATCGGGAGTTGGATCGGGCATCTGGTGGCCGGAGCTGTCCAAGCAGGTGCAGAATTGTGTAGCCACAGTGCTGGGGCAAGAGCGTCCGGACACGCTGGGCAGTTGGAGGGCGGCCAGTGGCCCCAGGTGGGGAACCTGTCCGTGAGGTCCTGGAGCCTGGCTTCCCTGCCATTCCCCCTCCTGAATCCCCTCCTAAGTCCTTGGTCTTGTCATAGTTCAGAACCTTCCACTGTTGGTTCACTGCCTGCCAGCGTTTGAAGATTCGGTACACAGAAGAGCCCTCATGGACAATGAGACCTGGTTAGGAAGGGAGTCAGAGGTTGGGTCAATTTTCAATGAATTCAGGGCTAAGGGGAAATCCAAACCTGATTTTTTTCCAGACTGAAATATTAAGAATTAATAGAGGCACTAGAATAAAACAAAAAAAATCAGTCATGGGGACATCAAGGGGGTCTCTAATTGATCACAGCCCAGTTAAAGGAGTGTTACATTTAAACTCAAATGATTTCAGTTCAAATTTTCACTCTGCAACTAGTAAGTGTAATAACAATAAGCAACAACAACAATAATAATTATAATTACGTAGCATTTTGACATTTGCAAAGCACATTATAAACATGATCTTATTGTATTCTCATAATACTCTTCTGGGTGGAAGGTGCTATTATTGTCATTTTACAGATAAGAAAATGGAGGCAGGAGAGGTTAGGACTAGACTTTAGGCAAGTCTCAATGTTTCTGAGTCTGAATTTCCTCATCAGTAAAATAAGGGGATTCTACTAGATAACTTATAAAATCCCTTATAACTCCAGCTCTAGCAGCCTACGATTTTTCTTTCAAATTGTCCTTAAATTGGAGGAAGGGGATAATTAATTAATTCCATATCTATTATTATTAAGCACCTACCATACAAGGTATTAAGGACCTATATGTGCAGAATATACATAGTTTAGGTATAAAAGATGGGTAGTTTAGATAAAACATAATTTCTAAAATTTCTAAAACCCCTGTATGTGAAAGAAATCTTGAGAATTTTAGGTAGATAGGACTGGGTGGTCTCTCACCAATGCAGACAACATCCATGAAGCCATACATGCCATAGCATATCTGGAAGAGCAGGTCCTGCCGCTGCCACTTGGCTGATGGACTGAGTGAAGACCAGATGAGCCAAGAGATGCTGGCCACAAGGAAAAGGGAGCCCAGGACAATGGCTGCGATCTGGACCTTCTCGATGACTGTCAAGGAGATGGCCTGCCACTAGGAAAGGAAGGTATTTTCAGATGAATATTTGGGGACACAAGGTCTTGATGGTTATGGGAAGCAGTCATGATAACAAGAGGCATCCATGATAGGGAGGGCCTAAGTGACCAAGTAAGAGTAGGGTAACTGAGTAACTGTTGTGGAGTGACACTGGGGAAAGTGTAGCTAGGACTGGCTTTTTTTGGGGGAAAGGGATATCTCAAAACTTCTACCTCAAACATTAGCCTAAAGCCCTTCCCCCTGTACCTCTCACCTGCAATGGGTTCTTGGTGCTTATTGCCAGGACCTGGTACTTGAAGTAGCAAAGTTCACAGCTCCAGGATCCCCGCTCGCTGATCCATCTGATGAGGCAAGGCTGGTGGGTACATCGAACAGAACCATCACACCTACAAGGGCTCAAGAGCTCCCCCTGAGGGTAGGGAGAGAAGGCAGGATCTGATTACCACTTCAACTGGATAGAGATCCCCTTTTCATGCCCTCTCCATGTCAAAGAAACTCTCAACATTAGAGATTCATATCAGAGATCCAAATTCAAGACTTTCAGTGGAAACCATTCATCCAGGACTGGATGAAGGGCATATACCAGAGTGGTGAGTCAAATCCTTAGATTGAAAAAGAGACTCTCTCAAGATCAGAGACACCAAGAGATAGAAAGGAGGTGCAAAGGGACTTAGAATATCTCTTCTCAGAATCTTGGAGAATGCAGTTTGCAAAAACCAAGGAGATAACAGAGTCTGGGGGTAGAGAAGAGCTATAGTGACTTTAAGTAAGCATCAATCACCACCTCTCTACCTCCCAAAATAATCTTAAAACACTTTACAGATCTGGCAGTAATTCAGAGGATTCTATTATTCTATCTCCATGGGATCCCAAAAGAAATCCTTCACACCAGACTTAGGTCTGCCCTCAATCAAGGAAAGGAAATTCCCTCTGAGCACTTAGGGATAAGAATCCAGCCTCAACCACCTCCCCACCCCCCATTGGGAGCTCCCTCCAGAACAATTTAAACAAAGAATAATCTTTTTGTGAAAAATGGAAATTGATGGATTTAAAGCTGAGAAAGAATTTCCCCAAAGGTTAAAGATGCTGAGGAATAAAGGAGGCATAGATAAGAAGCACCAACCCCTACAACCAAGGTTTGCTTTCCAAAGACCAACCCTTTCCTCAGCCTCCAAGAAGGATGGCCCCTCCCACAGTCTATAGAGATAGTAAAATGTTTGGAGCTGGAGACAAGAGACAGTCTACTGCTTTGCCCTGACATCTCCCCCCCTCCAAGACAGCTTCCCAGGCACACAATTTTTCATCCTCCTCTGGGCTATCTGACCCTTAACTTTAACCCATCCCTAAGCACCCTTTCCATCTGGCTTTTTCTTAGGGATCCCCTGCCAGTTTCTCATGCTGCCATCTCTCAGCCATTCTCCCAGGCCCTCTTCCTGGGTCTCCCCATTCTGTCCACCTTTTCACATCCTCCAGGAGGATGCTAGCCCTCTTCCTCCCGATCTCTCTTGGATTCTCCAGAAGGGTCCACCCAGGGCTCTTTTTCCCCCCTCCCCTTTTCATCTCTCTGGTACCCTGCTTCCAGTCTCCCCCCAGGCCCGGGCCTGACCTGCTCCGGCCCCTGGAAGCAGATCCGGCACTGAGGAGTTCGGAGCCCGCTGTCCAGGCTGCTACTCAGAGACAAGGAGTCCAGGCCGCCAGAAGGAGGAGGTGGAGGCGGAGGGGGCGGTGGCGGGGGACCAGCCCGAGCTTCCTTGTCCCCTAGGCCCCGGGCCCGCGGCTCCGACCCGTAGTACTCCTCGTCGTCGCCGTCGCTGTCCCGGGCCGAGCAGCCAGCAAAGGGCCCCCAGCCGCAGCCGGCTCCCCCGCCCCCCCGGGGCTGAGGATCGGGCCGGGGCCGCCCCCCGCCCGTCAGCACCAGCAGCTTCAGCTCGTTCAGGAACATGCGGAGCCGGGACTTGAGCATCGTCCGGGCGCCGGGAGCCGCCGGGGGGAGGAGGACCGCCGCTCAGTGTGGGGCGCGGGGAGGGCGGCGTCGGGGGGTCTGGCCGGGGGAGGGGCCGAGGCCGAGGAGGGGGCGTCGGGGCCTGCGAACTCGGCTCAGCACTGCCTTCTGCCCTGCCCCGGGGCTGGCGGCCCGGGGGCC
>JAJPUD010003160.1:254386-267634 GCA_023553655.1 Myrmecobius fasciatus | reverse complement strand
GATATCCACTACATGTTAATTATGTTAAAATATTGGCAAATCGAATATATGTATACATATATTCGATTTGCCAATATTTTAACATAATTAACATGTAGTGGATATCCTGCCATCTAGGGGAGGGGTGGGGAAGTTGGGGGGAAAAATTTGTAACGGAAAGCTATGTAAGGGTTATTATTGAAGAATTACCCACACATATGTTATGCAAATAAAATAAAATTAAAAAAAAAAAAAGAAAAGTTCCAATCTGGGACAGAGAGGATTCATAGAAAAGTTATCACTGACTGAAAAGGGAATTTGAAAGAATTCATAATAACAGGTTGATAACTTGGTGGGGGTAGGAATGGGACTTAGTCCTGTCTCCTTTCTCTTAACACTATTTCCTGATATCATTAAATTTCATCACATAACTTAATAAAGACCATTTTCTAGATTTAGTTTTACATATTTGACTCTTTCCCTTCAAGCTATATTCTGATACTTCATGGTATGCAGGTGATCCTGGTTTCTGGGAGATCATGCTAAGATAGCTCAAACTCTGAAATATCCTACCATGCTGGAGATTTTTGAAGAAAGTGGGGAAACGATTGCCTACCTGGTTGAGAAGTTTATCCCTAGAAGTTTAGCTACCAGCTAATCGAATTGGAGAGCTGGTGGCACAGTGGATAGAAAAACTGAAAAATGATTTAACAAAGATAGCCTGTTCCCCCTTGGACAGCTAAATTGGAACCAGGAAGAATCATCTTCATGAGTTCAAATCCAGCCTCAGACACACTTATTAGACCCTAAGAAATTATATTTACCTCAATTTCTTCACCTGTAAAACGACCTGGAGAAGGAAATGGCAAACCAATCAAGTATCTTTGCCAAGGAAACCCCAAATTATTCCATTTTATTCATGACTGAATAAAATGACTGAAATAGAATTGGCTGAAAGTAAGAGACAGCAAGAAGACTTTCAACTAATACATAGCATTTACTTAGACATGGGTTTGCATTCTTCATTGGAGGACAGAATATCCAAAGTACCAAAAGAATATCAATAATTTACTAGCATTAACAAAGTTCTGTGTTAAGGACTAAAGAAAATATATAGTTAAAATAAAAAAGATCAATCTCTGCTTTCCAGAAGCTTACAGTCTAATTGGAGGATCTGGCTACAGATATCAAATAATCAACAAATCCATTAAATTTCTGCATTGTGCTCAGCACTGGTAATAGAAATATAAGTATTGAAACACAATTTACACTCTATATGGAGGCATAGGTAAGTAAACAAGTATAAACACAAAAAAATAAAAGAAAAAAAATACTAAGTTGTCAAGGAAAGGTGTCATCAGTTGGAGAATCAGAAGTCTTCCTGTAGAAAGGAGTGTCTGAACTACACATTGAAGAAATAGAGAGTTTCTGTAAGACTGAGGTGAGGAGCAAGTGCATTCCAGTGCACGATTTGATGGGAGGGAGGGGAGGCTAAAGAGAAAAGGCTCAAAGATGCAAGATCAAATGTTGTGAGTGAGGAACAGAGAGAAAGCAGGATAGAAATGGGAAATAAGACCACTAAGATTGTTTGGGACCAGTTTATAAAGAGTGTCCAAAAGTAGTAAAGTCAACAAAAGTTTATATTTGACTCTAGAAAAAACAAGGAACTTTTGGAGTTTGTTACTTAGAAGAATGAAATAATCAAATTTGTGCTTAAGGAAAACCACGATGGCATCTGGACTAGAGAGGGAAGAGATGAGACAGAAGGATGAGGGATTGAACTAAGGTGGGAACTAAATGAGTAGAAGGAAAGGGAAGTGCACAATATTATGTAAATATGTTCAGGAAACATCTTAAACAGAACATGTCCAAAACATAATTCACCTTCTACCCTAAATCCTCCCCTCTTCCTGCCTTCTCTATTGCTGCAGAAGAGATCATCATCCCTTCAGTTCCTCAGACTCATATCAAGCTTGACCCTTCACTGTATCTCACAACCGCACTCCATATCCTGCTGAGACCCATTTATTTCACTTTGGAAGTATGTTCCCTAGTTACCTTCTTCTGTCCTCTGACACTGCTACTGCTCACCCTGACAATTGGTGAGTCTGTCTGCCTCAAATCACTCAGCAATTTTCCTAAATGGGAGGTCTGAATCCCCACACCCTCCACTGAATAACTTGAGTGGCTCCCTATGGACACCAACACCAAATACAAAATCTGCTGCTTGAAGTTCAAAGCCTGTCATAAGCTTTTCTCTTACCTTTCTAGTCTTTTACACCTTACTCCCCTTACCCTTGTACTCATTGATTCATTAATGCTGGATTCCTGACTGTTCCAGAAATAAGTTTTTCCTTCTTTTTGACCAAGACATTATTTCTTCTATGTCTGGAATGCTCTCCCTTCTCATCTCCATCTCCTCCCATCCTGGGCTTTCTATAAGTCTAGATTGTGAGCTCCTTGAGGGCAGGGACTGTTACTTCCTTTTTGTATCTACAAATTTATCATACTACTTGGTACAACATAGGAGCTCCATAAATACTGATTGATTGATTGAATTAATATCACATGTAAGTACAATAAGGAATTACAAAAATATTATTATATGAGATCTTAGCATAATGGAATTATAAAACTTCATATTCAACATATTAGGGTACCTTAGAAATTGCCAATTTATTTTATATCATCTCTTGAGTTGATTATTTTACCAAATCATTCTGCCCCACCTCGCTAAGTATCTTTCAGGAATAAACATTAAATATCTTAGTAAGTTTACATTTTATTTCTTCAGTGTTCTTCTCTTAAAATAAATTCTTCTTATATTCTCCAGCATTTCAAAACAAACTTTTTTTTTGTTTTTGTTCTTTCTCTTCTTGATATTTAAAAATTGGGTAGTGATGATTTCCCTGGTGTATGTTCATAGGTGTTATTTCTAACTCAGAATGAAATTTGACACCAAAATATTTTCCAGGAAGTGTTAGATTATGACTCAGTCATCACTAGGTCCCCAAAGTAAATTCCATTCCATAATCATACATAGTTCAAAGAGATATAAATATAACTTAGCATCTCAGGCTCTAAAAATACGTTTTGGCCACAGATGTCTTTAAATGTCAAATCATCCCCTAACCCCTAATATCTAAGGTCATGACAAAATATCATCATAATTTTGAGGATTATAAGATACGTGTTTCAGGATCTAATTTTTGAATTTGCTTAATTTCAATGTAAAACAGTTTCATATTGTTACAAAATAAAATCATTCTATGAAAAATGGCAAGATAGAGAATATAATTTAATTCTATCACATACTTATATAGTGAGAGGTGATTCAGTCAGCAAGTATTTATTAAAAGCTTTCTCTGTATCAAACATTGCCCTAAGCCCTGGGGACAAGAAGAAAGATGTGGAAAATTAAAACAACAGCAACTGCCAATCCAAGTCTCTGTTCTCAAGGAACTTACACTCTAATTATGGAGACAATATGCGTATGGTATGCATTGTTTAGGTACTTAGTATATACATCTTACATATATGTGTAACATTTATTATTGTATACATACAACAATAAATGTGTGTATTTAGAAGGTAGACTATAGTTAAATAATAAATAAAATAATAATCCTTTTTATTATATAACAATAGAAGTCAAGGAACTGCAGGGAAGGGTAAACTGAGTCTAAAAGGAAACTTGGAAAGCTAATAGACTTATGAATAGAATGCTTTCTTCCCATGGGCAGCTAAGGGCAGAATAGTCAGTGCAAATACATAGAATAGAGAGATGTATTATTGAGTTCAAGGAACACCAAGAAAAGCAATATTATCACCAGAGATGAGTGTGGGAGATGGGAGAGAGGGAACAGTGATTGTGATAAGGGAGGGAAAGAGTAAGAGTAAGATTTTTGAAAACAGGAAGGTGGTAAGATTATGAAGGACTTTAAATTTCAAAGAAAGCCTTTTGAGGACCACAAATCAGTAAATACCACATTGTTTATTTAACTGGATGATCCCATATCTGACCATGTTAGAAATAAGTTTAGCTGAGATTAAGGAAGAATTTTACCTTTTATGCAAATAAGAAGATAAAGTAAGAATTCATGTTTTCCTTTTATTTGCTTCACAACGTTGAGGATAAACTCTAAACTTACAATGAATACAATATTTCAAGGACCTGCTATCTCCTTGATATGTGAACTCCCTCCACCAAACAGATCTCAAACTTTGTACAACTTATTAATCAAACAACTTAATATGCATTTTTACCACCTACTAAATCTTATGTTAAAAGCTTGGATTATAATTTTAGAGAATTATCTGAAATCATACAAGTATCCTGTTTCTAAATTAAGTGTTAGAACTCAAGGCTTCCAGACTCTAAGAACATCATTCTACCCAAAACTATCCCCAACCCTCACCCATATCTAATACTTACATCTTCATCATAATTATCATCATTGCTCTTGTAGCCATCAACAATAAATATTTATTAAACTTCCCCCTTGTGCCAGGCACTATACTAAATACTGGGTATACAAAGTCAAAAAATAATTCCTGCTCTCAAGGAGCTCTCTGACCCTCTTTACAATTTATAATTTTAAAGAGTTTTCTAAAATACATAAAAATAAAGTCACTTGCTCAATTAGATATAATTATCTAATAATGTGTGAGTTGTAGATTTTAATCTAGTTCTTCTCGACTCCAAGATCATCATTCTATCCACTATCCCCAAGAAGCCTATATACAAAACAAGTTATGATTTTTATATGTAAATCCTATAAGCATTTCATGTTTTTCATATTTAGAAAAAGATTAACTTAATTCACTAATTCTTCATTGTCTTTAATCTGCCCTTGATATTATAAAATTAGTCATATTCATGAATGTTAACATAGCTTCTAGAAAATACTCCTTTTTTAGGAGGAAAGAAAAGTTATCTTGTACATGCACAGTTATTGCTGGTAAAGATTTACTTGAAAGAAAATCGATTCATCATATGCTTGTTCTAAGAGAACAATTCTCTTAAAACCAAAGAGAATGGAGGAGGACTATATGACAATTATGATTCCCCTTCTCTAAAATGACCTTTCTTAAGGCTGCTTGGTAACATACTCCAAACCACTATGGCTAATCAAAAACTAGCTTCAAAATTGTTTACATATTATATAGACTGGCTGAGAAAACAGCACTACAGATTCTTCCAACAAAGCACTGAGTATAAGAAAAAATGACATAATTTGGGGACACCAATGACTTTTTCTTTGAAATTCCTCATTTGGGGTAATGTGTGTCTTAGTACTTAATTTGCATAAACATCTGCTGCAGCTCATAAAAGCAGAAATCCTTGGTCTCCAAAAGACATTTATCAGCTCCTGTTGCTGACAATCCTTGAAACAATCCAAAACAAATCATTTTATTTTTCCTTACTCACAGTGAAATTCTGACTCTTTATTTTCAACAAGTCTTTTAACCAAAAATTAAAGCTTCCCTACCATTAAGTAATAGAATACCAAAAATAATAAACACATCTCATTTTGTAGAAATTATTTTATTCTTTGTTCTTGTATCCCCAATGCCTGAGACAGAAAGACAGAGATGGAATAATAAAATATTTTTAATAACTAATATTTATATAGTGCTAAATATGTGCCAGGCACTGCACTAAGCAATTTATAATTATTATCTCATTTGATTCTCACAACTCTGGGAAGAGGATGTTATTATTATCCACATTTTACAGAGGAGGAGCCTGAGATAAACAATCATTAATTGACTTATCAAGGATCATAAAGGCAATAAGTATCTGAGGTTCAATTTGACCTCAGATCTTTTAGTTCCAGGTAAGGTGCTCTATGCTCTGTGCCACCGAACTGCCCTTATAAGTACTTACTATGTGCCAAACATATGCTAAAGAATACAGTTCCCACGCTCAAGAAGTTTATATTCTCATAAGAAAAGACAAGGTTAAAGTGAAAGGCTGATGGAGAGGATATAAAGAAGCCTAGAAAGTGAATCAAATGAATTAGGTAGTTGGAATAAATGGAGTAAATGAAAAGTGAGAATAAAGTAAAAGAAAAAGAAAAAATAAAGAAAAAAGTAAGAGTAAAGAGCATCCAGGTAGTGCAGTGAATAGTGTAGGCCCTAGAGTTAGGAAGACTCGTCTTCCTGTGTTCAAATATAGACACAGATATTTGCTAGTTGAGTGACTCTGGTTAAGTCTCTTACACCTGTTTGCCTCAGTTTCCTCATCTGTAAAATGAGCTGGAGAAGGAAATGGCAAACCACTCCAGTATTTCTACCAAGAAAACCCCAAATGGGGTCATACAGAGTCAAAAATGACTGAAACAGCAGAACAACAATGAAAAGTAAACATGATTGAAACCCTTTATGAAACTGGAATCCCAGGAAAGTGCCTTAATAAATGCTTGCTGATTTCTTGATTTTATTGTGTTATGTTCTAATTCATTAGAATATTTTTACCATTATTGTCTTTTATTTTTGCTCATTTTTTATAAGTTATGGTTTGCTCTTAAGGCAAAGGGGAGATTGTCCCAAACTTTTTCTACAGCCACTTCAGGTTGCCCTGGGACTAGTGTTGCTGATTGACTTTTGGTGCTGGGTAGGCATGGCCAGGTGCCCATTTTTCTGGGGTTCAGAGGCTAATTATTTGCCTTTTGTATTTGGAGTGGATGACTCACAGCTAATCTACTGATGCACTGGCTTCTAACCAAGACAGAGTAGCCTAAGAGCCTCCCAGTGGATTCCTCAATGCACAGAGGGCACACTGCCCTGGCTCTCTGTGCTGTGTCTGTGCTCACTGGCGTCTCCCTCCTCCCTCCTGCCTGCCCAATTGAAAGAGACCTTTTCTGAAGTTCTTCCAAAGCATCTTCTGCTGGAAATTTGTTACTCTCCAAATATTTGTGGGTTCTGTCACTCCAAAGCCAGTTCAGAGGCTAACAATTTAAAACGATCAACTCTCTTGATATTGGGTAATTTTGAGAGAGGGTCCAAAATCTTCCTTCCTTTATTACTAGTTTAGGCAAATCAATGATATAACTGCATTAATTTTGCTGACAAAGCACTTCAAGCAGAAGGATGCTATGTAAAGAAGGCTAAATATGGAATCAGAGGACCAACTGCAAATTCACATTTTGGTCTTGTCTCTTATTTTTTGTATGTCTCTATGCTTGAGTTTGCTAATCCTTAACACAAGGGAGTTGTATTAACAGGTTCCTTTCAGCTCTAAATCTCAAATTGTTAAACTGATATTTAATACTTTTACATCTAAATGGACCTTTACAATAAAAAAGAGTCCCAAAATATGAATGTTTGGGGGAATTGAATCACACCCATATTTTCATCCTTTTCCATCTTTGCTATATATCTCTTCTATACCTTAGCTCTGAGCATAGAGGATCCATAAACATGTAGAAGAATGATGGGTAGGATCTAAACTAGTGACTTTAAAGTTTTATACCTTGAGAAAAAGACTGCTGAGAGAAAAGGGATAATCATCTGGCCTGGGATCATGTCAAGAAAACAAAGCCAAAAACATGAGCAGAATGAACTTTTCCCAGCATCGGCAAAATTCTCTGTAGAGAAAGCCAGAGGCCATTAGTGTTTTGAAGCGGTAAGAGCCTGGTTTCTTTCAAAATCAAAAATCAGCCAAACCAACTTTCTTCACATTCAGAGAGGAAATAGCACTCAGACTGACAACATGGATTCTGCTTTGGTCTAAAATTCATTTAAAATAAGTATATATGATTAAAAATTCAACTAACTTAAGTCAACAGACAGATAAGGTCACACAGAGAGGGTAAAAAGAAACACATGTAGATAGGAAACCTCAAGATACTGTTTGAGGTAGGAGGTATTGCTTATGAATGTAAGCAGTATTGCAGACTTGTTATGTAATCCTAAATCCATCCTGAATGGAAAAAGGAACTGGCAATAAATAAAAGCTAAGTGATTCTATAACTGTACATCAGCAAACAAAGGGATGGAGGGAGGAGGAAAAGGTGGACTTTTTCATGGTTATAAATGTTGGAAAACTGCAGATTTTGCTATGCATAAACATAGATTAAACACAAGTAATTGAAAACAAATGTATGGTGTTTTGTATGTTTGGCACTTTAAAACCTGATTCTGGTTTGAAAACATTTCCCCAGGAACAGTAAACAAGTGATTAAATAAAACAATTAGATCAATAGATTGTACCTTGTAGCCATGATTTTAAAAGTTTATGAAATCAGTTTTGCTCAAAAAAAAAATTAAAGCCAAGAATTTTAAAAAACATATCCCAAATAATAAACCCACAAATTCCACTCCTAAAATCTCTTTCTCAAACTGCCAACATCTCACAATCAGTAAGAAAAATTCACATTTTAGATAAAAATTTCTAGAAAACATGAGTCCATGTTAAACTGTGTGTTTTAAAAATGAGGCATTTACCACAAAATCAGTCCCAGATGGACTGATTTTTGTATGAGGTTTTAGTTTTGATTAGCAATTTGTTTTATGTTATTTTTTTCCTGACAAGTTAGGCCCCTCTTTTTCTCATATAGTGTTGTGTGTGTGTGTGTGTTTGTGTGTGTGTGTGTGTGTGTTTGGGGTTTTTGCATGTGAAACCATAGTTAAAGTTTCCATCAGTATTTTCTATATTTCATGTAACTTCATTTTCAAGAAACAACATAATATTTTATTTATCCTTATGCATTTCAGAACCTGAATGGATGTATTTCTAACTTTTTAACTTAGAAGTTGAAAGTGTGGTGCTGCCTACTGGACAGAGAATGCAGACATATGAGTCAAGAAGCCAAGAGTTGGAGTTTCACCTCTGAAACATTCTGGCTAAGTGATTTTGGGAAGGTCACTTAACTTCTCAGTGCCCCAGGCAACTTTCAAAGACTGTAAATTATAGACAAGTCACACTGGGAATTCCCCCATGTTGATGAAATCTCCAGTCCAGATTAATCACACTGAACTTACCAAATCAAATAGAAAAGTACACCATTATAAGCTATTACAGAAAATCTTTATACAAAGTGGGAAGTAGATAGGGCTTATCTTGCTAAACAGATAGCTAAACAGAAGAAAAAATTATAGAAAACAGAGACTTTAAATTGTGAACTAAAAAGTAAATTAGAGTATGATAGATGCATTAGGCCTTACTCTGCTCAGGACTTGATACCGGAGAAATTGTATAGTTACATGTGCTTTTTAGGACATGTTTAGCCTTTTATCAAGGAGATGTAGAACAAGGATAGCTAAATTCACTAAGGGCTGCTTTAAATGGAATTTCACATAAAGTTGTACCAAAATGGGAGTTTAGCTCTTTGCTTTTGATAAACTCTCCTCCTCCTACTCCTCCTCCTCCTGTTCCTCCTTCTCCTCCTTCTCCTTCTCCTCTTCCTCCTACTTCTCCTCCTCCTCCTTCTTCTTCCTTCTTTTTTTTCTTTTTCTTCTTCTTCTTTTCTTCTTCTTCTTCTTCCTTCTTCTTTAACTGATCTGATCTAAAGTATATCCCTGCCTAGGACTTAAGGATCTGCACCTACATATCCTTATGAAATATTTAAGTATCTTTGGTTTGTGTTTTTTTCTTAAGTATCACCACCGGGGGCTCACTTACCCAACACACATTATCATTTGTGTCCTCAAGGAAGTGGTTGTTACTACTTTTAAGTCTTCTCCTTCATTTGGCTTTTTCTCTACTCTCACCAGATATCACTCAGTCAATGCCTTTTGAAAGTACCCCAGTTTCAGCTCTACAACTTCAGCCAATCAAAGGCTCCTATTTACCTAATATGAGCAGATCAGAATAAGTTGCAGAACATCTATTCCTACGGCATATTTCTTTAAACCATTCCCATTACAAACCATAAGAATTAATAGTCTTCCTAGCCTCTTCCAGGTGGAGACATTCATCAGAGTAATTCTGTACATTTTTCTAAGAGAGATTCAGTGACCTGTCTCCTGTTCCATATAAAAGAACTATTAGGAGGATCAAATGAGACTATACATAAAAAGTACTTGGAAAACCTTAAAGCATTATCTTTTTAAAAGTTTTTTGTTTTCAAAACATGCACAGAGAATTTTCAACATTCACCCTTGCAAAACCTTGTGTTCCAAATTTTTTCTCTCCTTTTCCCCCATCTCCTCCCCTAGATAGCAAGTAATCCAATATATGTTAAACATGCATGATTCTTCTATACATTTTCCCACAATTATCTTGCTGCCCAAGAAAAATCAAATCAAAAAGGAAAACAAATGAGAAAGAAAACAAAATGCAAGCAAACAACAACAAAAAAGTGGAAATACTATGTTGTGATCCATACTCAGTCCCTACAGTCCTATCTCTGAGTACAAATGTCTCTCTCCATTACAAAAACATTGGAACTGACTCAGTCACCTCACTGTTGAAAAGAATCACGTCCATCAGAATTGATCATTGTAGAATCTTGCTATTACTGTATACTGGGCTCTCCTGATTCTACTCCCTTCACTTAGCATCAGTTCATATAAGTGTCTCCAGGCCTCTTTGAAATCATCATGTAAAGCATTATCTTTATAAGAAATCAATAAACATTTGTTAAAAGCTTATTATGTTCCAGGTCATTATAATTAGTTATTATCATTTATTTTGCCTCAATGATTAAATCTCTCCAGATGTATAACCCTCAATTTGAATTAGTGTGCAATTAATCTAATATAGTAGGCAAAAGCATATGAGTTGACTCATAAGTATGAAATGACTGGATCAAGTAAGAGAAGTGGAAAATTACACATGAAGTTATAATATTTCTCAATAAAAAGAATCATTCTTTCTTGGCATATTTCAACTTTTGATTTATAATTATTGTTTTAAGTTCTCGGAATGGCATTTATTTCATTAAACATGAAATTACCCCTTTTACTCCTTAATGATAATAAAAATAGATAATATTTAAATAGAAATTTAAAATTTGTAAAGAATTATATGTATATATACATATATATCTTTACAGAAAAACATGATATTTCTCCTTTTTTTGCTTATTTTAAGGATTTAATGTATCTAAAGAAAATTAATGATGTCCAATTTTAACCTAACCTCTATAAATTCAATCCATTTCCCTTCTCTTTGGGGCAAAGTAGAACAATTCTAAAACTTCTTCCACAGGCTAATATCTAAGATTATTTCCATATTTTAATGTCTTACTATCTTATTCTTCTTTACTTGAGACTCCATTTTCTTCAGCTGCCCTTCATGAGTCATGATCATCTCAAGATCCTTTACTATTTTAGTTGCTTTCCTCTGAACATTTTTGAACTTAACAATGACCTTCCTAAAATGTGTTACCCAGGACTGAAGACAATACTCCAAGTAATGCCTGACTAAGATGGAGTCTAATGGAAATTTTTCTTTACTTGATTTCTAGATTCTGTTTTCCTTAATTTTCTTAATGTGCCCTGATTGTTTCTTCAATGAATCTGTGACCTGTCCAAGCCTTTATACTATACTATCTAACTTGTTTACAATTTTTCACATGAATTACACTTAACAAACTGTTGGTTCCTTTTTTAATTTATTGTGATATCAGGTGAGTAACTAATGGAGCATGAAAGCTAGCCATCGCTTATCCTTGACTCTTTCTACAAGTCCAGCATACCTTCTTTTCTGGTCATATTGCTAGGTGATTATCCTTATACTTCTATTTCTGTCACCAATGGGCTAAAGCTTACTCCCATTCAGCATGCACCTCTCTATTAACGTTTGGACAACCCACAATTTTGATTCTTCTAAGTCGATAAAATTCTATGTTCATTGATTAGAAAACTTGCATAAACTGTGGTCTTGTTGGTCTTGGAGTAGAGATTATGAAACACTCTTATTCTCAATAGAGAGCTGGGGTGTTAAACATATGAAATGTCAGTTAAACTTTCAGATGTTTTTTTTCAGTTTAATTTAATGATTCCTCTTTTCTGAAAGGTTCAATGGTGAGAGAATATTGGGAAATTAATGTAAAAGTAATTTTTAAAAAAACTTAATTTTCATTCATAGAATATTACTTTAAAAATTTCTTATTCACTTTGAGAAAAAGATATATCACATAAGCAAGTATTCTGATTTCCTGCTTCTATAGTAATTAAAATATTATTTTTCAAAAGCTATTATCTTGCAAAGAAAACAACAACAATAGCACTTAATTTTCAGGTAACTGAATACAAAAGAAGAAACTAATTGATTGTGAGGAATGTGTGTCAAAATCTTCAATGGCCCACAAAAAAATTTGCAGTACTTCTAGAATATAGTGAGGAGCAGGGAATGTGTTTTAAAATATATCAATTGAAAGAAGATCCAGTTGATACAGTAATGTGTAGATTTGAACTAGAAGAGGTCTATGAGTGCTAAGAAAAATCAACAATCAATAGATTCAGATTGAAGAAAATAATGAAAGATATTATGCAGCAACACAAAAGGAATATAGAATAGACAGGCATGATAAAACAGTGACAGTAAAATAGGTGATGAACCATTGTTGAAGCATGAATTGTCCTACCCAAGAAAAATTAGTCTTTTTATAGTTGCTGGGTCACAACTCATCTGACTCAGCAGGCTTGTGATTAGAAGATCTATGTTTCATCACTACCACTAAAACTAGATTGTAATCTTTCATAACTGTCATGAAATTAACCTATTTTTTTTCTTACCACACAAAATTTATATTGGTCATGTCTAATTTAGTAAAATCCCAAACAATGAAGCATTAAATATATTTACCAATTAATAGTTACAGTTTGTATAAAACACCTATCCTATATTCTCTATGTTTAGATTATTACAGATAAATAACTTCATTTTTAGAACTAAAATTTTATTCCCTGCTAAAAATTGAATCCAATGAATTTCAATTTCACCCCCTCACACCTCCCACATATTTTTTTCCAAATGCAGAGTCCTTTTAATGTCAGTAGAAGTGTGACACATAGAACAGATACACGAAGGCATGGAGGTGGACAAGAATTCAAAATATTAATTATAAGCCATAGTATTAGAAGTAACTAAAACTTTCATATTATATATGAATAAAGTTTAAAGTTTTTGTTACCCTAATTTTCCTGCTTTTGTATCCTTGATACTCTATAAATGTCAAATAGTATAACCCTCTGGCTTTTTGTTTCAAGGAATACAAACCAGAGCATGGATATAAAAAAGAAAGGAAGAAAGAAGGAAAGAAGAAAGGAAGGAAGGAAGGAAGGAAGGAAGGAAGGAAGGAAGGAAGGAAGGAA
>JAJPUD010003160.1:232182-254286 GCA_023553655.1 Myrmecobius fasciatus | reverse complement strand
AGGAAGGAAGGAAGGAAGGAAGGAAGGAAGGAAGGAAGGAAGGAAGGTAGGAAGGAAGGAAGGAAGGAAGGAAGGAAGGAAGGAAGGAAGGAAGGAAGATAGGAAGGAAGGAAGGAAAGAAAAGAAAGAAAGAATAAAAGAAAGAAGAAAGAGAAAGGAAGAAAGAAGAAAAGAAAGACAAGGAAGGACTTTTGAATAATGGAATTCATCATTTTTTAAAAATGTTATATTAGCATCCTTGAATACAGGTCATAATATTTTTTTCTTAAGCTAAAACCAAGGCAAAACTTAGAGAACGAGTAGTGGAGTATTGACTATCTGTTTTTCTTTAGGGAAAATAATTCCCAGCGGAGATTTATTCTACTTATTGACCAGTTCTTACTGAGGAAAAGATAAATTAAATGGATATTCTAATACTTATATCTGGTATGTCCATTTCCCATCAATTAAAGACTACCATTAAGCAAACTTGACAACTGAATGCAGATTGCCTAAATGTCATACAGATATCAATTTAGACATTTTTTACAGTCCGTCATAAATAAATAATCAAGATTTTGAAAAGCTGAAAATAAAGAAGGCTAGTCCAATTTAACTCCAAAGTTCAAAGCCAAATAATTAGTCTTCTATCAATGAGCTTTTATTATTTACCAATATGTTGGCTGAATATCAAACTAATTCTTTTTATAAAGAAACAAAATTTTTCTTTACATTTTTTCTTACATTATCGCGCTCCTCATTTTCTTCTATTCCTTTGCAAAGTCCTACTCTCTTCACCCATAGTGCTAATAGCAGAGGTTGCTCCATATTGAGCCTAGATGGTTAAATCCTAGAGAGAGCTCCCATTGATTAAGAAAGAAAAGATCCAAAATCACTTAGTAGACCCACAAAAACAGAGATGCTCACATGGGAAGTAGAAAACTCTTGCATGCCCCTCCAAATGAAATTATTTTCCCTTGGAGCAAGAATACTTTGCACTCTCTGTCCAAGAGCCAGATTAGGTAATTCTTCCTCAGAGACGCTGAGAAGTTGTTCTCTTTTGGGATTTCAAACCCTAACCAGCTATATTCCCACTGCTGTGACTAGATCCTCCTTACAATCCCTTCTCAGATGTCTCATAGTAGTAATTACTATAAGTGAATCAATCATCATAATTAATATACTTCTGACTACTTTCTGGCATCTCTTCTATTGTCTTCATCTATTAGTTAAATATTTTATTGTCATTTATCATCTTTTTATCATCTATTTGGAGGGTAATTCCCTGCAAATCAGAAGATTTTATATAGACATGTAGTTAAGACAAATTCACTATCTCCCCGTTCTCTTTTGGATAGTTCTATTAATTAGTAATTAGTCTTACATTAGGCCTAAAATTTCCTTTCTTTGTGATCCTTCAAGTGTTTATGTTGTTTTTTGATGTCTTATATACTATCTCCTTGCAAATATCATAAAACATCTCTTGAAGAAATAAAAACATATTTTAAAGAAAACTATGTTCTTCCATATTAAACCAAAACTCATGTAATCCCTTGTATGCATATATAGATATGTGGAGATAATCTCTGAGTGAAAGCACTAGCATTAAGGTTGAACCTACAAGACCTCTTGCAGAAAATATAATTTTATTTGAAACTTGAAAAAAGCCAGATAAACCAGATCAGAAATTATGAGTTAGAGCATCCCAGTCATGGAAGACAGGCACTGAAAATAGTTAGAGTTGGGCAATGAAATGTCTTATATGAGAAATAGCACATGAGTCAGGAAAGGTAGGAAAGGATCAATTGATGAAGAAGTTAAATATTCAAACAGAATTATGTAATTTATTCTGGAGAAAATAATCAACGTTGGGGTCTATTTATTTAGTCCTAATCTCTGTCTTTGATTTCTAGTCTTGCATTTCCAGATGCCTCTGGATATCTCAGAGGAATTTTAAATTCAAGATTAGAAAATTAAACTAATTATCTTTTTCTTCAAATCCCACACACTTTCCAACTTCCCCATTATTGTAAAGGGCACCACTATTTTCCTAGTCACTCAATCTCACAAAAGGTGTCATTTTCAATTTTTCACTTTTCCTCACCTATTCTATATTTTGCAAAATCCTGTTGATTCTACTTTTTTAACATCTCTCCTATACTCTTCTCTCTTCTGGCACTTGCATCACCTGAGTGCAGCCCCTCATTTCCTCACATCTGTACTATTACAATAACCTGATCAAAGTAATCTTCATAAATAATCATTCACTCTGGCAATGAGCAAGAGTTGAAACAACCTACTACTTAGAACCTAGCTACCTGTACCTTGTCCTAGTCAAAATTTTCAGTCCCAGGGTTTTCCAAGCCTCCTTCTCCCCCAAAAAGAAAAAAAAATTAAATCAATATCTTAGTAGGGACATAAAATTGAGCAGTATTTATTTACTGGCAAGGGAAAATATTTACCTTTCTATAACTAGAAAAACTGTCTTCCTATTCTTATCATCCCCATGATTCAGAGTTGAAGGCTACCTAGATAGGTTAACAAATTCCTTCCACAAAACCAAGACCTGATTCATAATCTCTTTCACTCTAGTCATGATCCTCTGGAATCCCTCATTTTCTATGACCTCCCTTTCCATTTTGCTCTCTGAAATTCCATTCTATTGTAAATTGTCTGCTATGTCAAATCTCTTCCTTTTAAATGATTTCTGTCTTTTTAAATTCAAAGAAATCTTCATTCCAAAAAACACTTCTTAGGACATTCTTTCAAGAACTAAATATATCTTTTCTGAAGCATTTCAACATATTGGCAGAGGAAGGAGGTCTTCACTTGCTACTTCAAGACATTCTTTTTTATCACCAGCACTTAGCAACCACTACTCTTTTGAGGTTTTTTCATCAATCACTACCATACTATTCAATTGCTGGTTGAAATTATCCACCCAACCTATACTCCCAGTCAGGTCAACAGATTATTCTCTTCCATTTCTCAATAAGTCTAGGAATAAGCTCTATTTCCTATCCTTCATATTTCAATATTTCAACTTAGATGATTTCCCCATATCCAAATATTCCAATTCTTTTGTCTCTTCAACTTCCTTGATTTGAACTTTTATCTTTGATCTCACCATTATTAATACTTGTTTCATCCCCATGATTCATATGCCTGAAATTCTCTTTTTAAACAATAATCTGTTTCCTGTTCATATCTTCTTCTACCTCATATCTCCTAAAATTACTCTTAATCTTCAATAACATATAGTTATCTTAACTCTCCATCCATTTCCAGTCCACCATTCTTTGTCTGGCCTCACTTGTTTCCCATGATATGATAATGGATTTAGAACTGAGAAAGACCCAAAAGAGACTTCTTTTTTTTTAATTAAAGCTTTTTATTTGCAAAACATATGCATGGGTAATTTTTCATCATTGACCCTTGCAAAGCTTTCTGTTACAAATTTTTCCTTCCTTCCCCCTACCTCCTCCCCTAGATGGCAGGATATCCACTACATGTTAATTATATTAAAATACTTGACAAATCCAATGTATGTATACAAATTTATATAGTTATATTGCTATATATATATATAGTTATATATATAATATATATATTACAAGAAAAATCGGATCTACCAGAAAAAAAAACCTGAGAAAGAAAACAGAATGCAAGCAAATATCAATAGAGAACGTGAAAATGCTATGTTGTGGTCTACCCTCAGATATTATAGGCCTCCCTCTGGGGGTAGATGGCTTTCTTCACTAATGAACAATTGGAACTGGTTTGAAACATCTCATTGTTGAAGAAAACCATGAACATCAGAATTGATCATCATATAGTCTTGTCGTTGTTGTGTATAATGATCTCCTGGTTCTGCTCACTTCACTCAGCATCAGTTCATGCAAGTCTCTCCAGGCCTCTCTGAAATCGTCCTGCTGGACGTTTCTTATAGAACAATAATATTCCATGACATTCATATACCATAATTTATTCAGCCATTCTCCAATTGATGGACATCCATTTAATTCCAGTTTCTAGCCACTACAAAAAGGGCTACCAAAAACATTTTTGCACATGTGGTCCCTTTCCCTCTTTTAAGATCTCTTTGGGATATAGGCCCAATAGAAACATTGATAGGTCAAAGGGTATGCACAGTTTGATGACTTTTTGAGCATAGCTCCAAAATTCACAGTTCCACCAACCATCAGTGACACCATCAGTGTCCCAGTTTTCCCACATCCCTTCCAACATCAGTCATTGTCTTTTTCTATCATCTTAGCCAATCTGACAGGTGTGTAGCAGTATCTCAGAGTTGTCTTAATTTGCATTTCTCTGAGCAATAGTGATTTGGAGCACCTTTTCATATGACTAGAAATAGTTTGAATTTCATCCTCTGCAAAGTGTCTGTTCATATCCTTTGACCATTTATCGATTGGAGAGTAGCTTGAATTCTTATAAATATGAGTAAATTCCCTATATAATTTAGAAATGAGACCTTTATCAGAACCTTTAAATGTAAAGATGATTTCCCAATTTATTGTTTCCCTCCTAATCTTCTCTGCATTAGTTTTGTTTGTACAAAAACTTTTTAACATAATATAATCAAAATTATCTATGTGGTGTTTAATTAAGAGTTCCAGTTCTTCTTTGGACACAGATTCCTTCCTTCTCCACAGGTCTGAGAGGTAAACTATCCTGTGTTGCTCTAATTTGTTTATAATATCGCTCTTTATGTCTAAATCATGAACCCATTTATGTCATATCTTGGTATGTGGTATTGGGTGTAGGTCAAGCCCTAATTTCTTCCACACTAGTTTCCAATTTTCCCAGCAGTTTTTCTCAAATAGTGAGTACTTATCCCAGAAGCTAGGGTCTTCGAGTTTATCAAAGACTATATTGCTATAGTTATTGCCTAGTTTGTCCTATAATCCTATCCTATGCCACAGATCAACTACTCTATTTCTTAGCCAGTACCAAATGGTTTTGATGACCATTGCTTTATAATATAGTTTTAGATCTGGTACAGCTAGGCCACCTTCATCAGCCTTTTTTTTCATTAATTTTCTTGAAATTCTTGACATTTTGTTCTTCCAGATGAACTTTGCTACTATTTTTTCTAGATCTGTAAAATAATTTCTTGGGAGTTTGATTGGTATGGCACTAAAGTAGATTAGTTTGGGTAGTATTGTCATTTTCATTATGTTCGCTCAGCCTACCCATGAGCACTTGATGTTTTTCCAATTGATTAGGTCTGACTTTATTTGTATGGAAAGTGTTTTGTAGTTTAGTTCATATAGTTCTTGACTTTCCTTTAGCAGATAGATTCCCAAATATTTTATACTATCGACTGTTATTTTGAATGGAATTTCTTTTTATATCTCTTGTTGCTGAACTTTGTTGACAATATATAAAAATGTTGCTGATTTATGTGGATTTATCTTGTATCCTGCAACTTTGCTAAAGTTGTGAATTGTTTCTAGTAGTTTTTTAATTGAGTTTCTAGGCTTCTCTAAGGATACCATCATATCATAAAAGAGACTTCTTTTAAAAGAAAAAAAAACTTATATGTTTAAAAATATTTATAGCAGCTCTTTTCTCAGGGCAAAGAATTAGAAATTGAAGGAATGTCATTAATTGGGGAAATGACTGAACAAATTGTAGTATGTGAGTATGATGGAATGCTATTGTGCTATGAGAAATGAGGAGCAGGATACTCTCAAGAAAACCTGGAAAGATTTCCATGAACTTTTGCAAAGTGAAATAAACTAAGCACAAAGTAACTACAATATTGTAAGATAATCAGTTGTGAATGACCTGGATATTCTCAGCTGTTAAATGATCCCAGAAAACTCTGAAGAATTTATGATGAAAAATGTTATTCATCCCCAGAGAAGAATTGAATGTGTCTGAGTACATACTGAAGCATACTTTTTTACTTTATTTTTCTTCAGGTTTTTTTTTGGGGGGAAGAGTCTTATGTTTTCTTTTACTACATGACTTCTCTGGAAATATTTTGCATAATTTCACATGTGCCTTCTCAGTGAGAGGGTCTGGGGAGGAAGGAAGCATCTGGAACTCAAAGTTTTAAAAACAAATGTTAAAAAGTGTTTTACATGCAACCAAAAAAATTAAAATACTAAATAATGAAAAAAGTACTGAATAGGACAAAAAGATATGTCTAATCAAATTTTATACATGTGAAAAACAGTGTACTAGACATGCACATAAATATCTATCAGGTTATAGAACCCAAAGAATGACAATGTTTTGATTTTCTATTTAACCACTTCACCTTTATGCTGTCCTCTACAGTTTAATGCCTCTTTGTAATCTCTCTCTCTCCCTCCCTCCCCCCCCCCCCCTCTCTCTCCCCCCCCCTCTCTCTCTCTCTCTCTCTCTGTCTCTCTCTTTTTTTTTGCTTTTTGCTGAGGCAATTGTGGTTAAGTGACTTGCCCAGGGTCACACAGCTAGGGAATGTTAAGTGTCTGAGACCAGATTTGAACTTAGATCCTCCTGACTTCAGGGCTGGTGCTCTATCCACTGTGCCCCTAGCTGCCCCTGTAATTTCTTATAACTTTCCAAACCCCAGCCCAGGATTTCCCCCATTATCCAATTCTTGTCATTTGCCTCTCTTGACACTGGCAACCAGAATATCATTGAATTAATTATTTTTATTAGATTTCAAAATACTACCTATACTTATCTTTTCAGATCTTCTCAAGGTTTCTTTCAATGAGTATGAAAATTATAAACCAAAATTATCATGATAGTAGAAAATTAGATGTGTAGATCAGTAATTTTTCATAGTCTTGGATGTTATTCATTTCTTAATGCAATCTTAAATCACATTATCTTTTCTGGATGTATTACCATAGAAACCATAAATAATAGTAAAAGAAAGAAGGAAGCCAAATTAAGGGAAGTCATACAGTCCATTTTAGAAAAGTAATTTGTCAATGGTGACAAAGAACTGGAAATTGTAGGGATGCCATTCAATTGGGGAATGGCTGAAAAGGATGTGGTATATAATTATGATGGAATACTTTTATGCTGTAAGAAATGATGAGCTCAAAGATCTTAGAAAAACATGGAAATATTCAATGTAATGAAGAGTGAAATAAGCAGCACTAATAAAACACTATATAGCATCAACAACGACATTGTTTTAAGAATGACTAAGTTATTCTGACTATTAAATACCCAGATTTACTATATAAAGGACACATGAAGACACTACCTGCATCCAAAGAACTAATAAATAGAAATATGTATAGAATAATTGTGTGTATGTGTGTGTGTGTGTGTGTGTGTGTAATGATGGCCAACTCTAAATTAGAGAGGAATAAAAAATGGAACAAAACAAAAAATAGAAATTTATATAATAAATTTGTAGTATATTTAAAAGGAGTAACAAGTTACACATGGTAAATTTGCATGGTAAAATTATCTTTTTATTATGCTATTATGAAAATGCTTTTTACTCCATAAATTAAAGAGAAATAATTTTTTTAAATTTCAGTGAAAAACATAATATTATAAGATTTTTTATCATCTCATATTGTACTGCTCAAGAAAATTATTCACAAAAAGATCACTGTGAAAATTGGCCTCATCTGAAGCAATAAATTGGGAAATCATCTTTACATTGAAGGGTTCTGATAAAGGTCTCATTTCTAAAATATATAGAGAATTGTCTCATATTTATAAGAATTCAAGCCATTCTCCAATCGATAAATGGTCAAAGAATATGAACAGACAATTTTCAGAGGATGAAATTAAAACTATTTGTAGTCATATGAAAAGGTGCTCCAAATCACTATTGATCAGAGAAATGCAAATCAAGACAACTCTGAGGTACCACTACACCCCTGTCAGATTGGCTCAAATGACAGGAAATGATAATGACGAATGTTGGAGGGGATGTGGGAAAACTGGGACACTGATACATTGTTAGTGGAACTGTGAACAGATCCAACCATTCTGGAGAGCAATTTGGAGCTATACTCAAAAAGTTATCAAACTGTGCATACCCTTTGACCCAGCAGTGTTCCTATTGGGCCTATATCCCAAAGAGATCTTAGAGGAGGGAAAGGGATCCACATGTGCAAGAATGTTTGTGGCAGCCCTTTTTGTAGGGGCTAGAAACTGGAAACTGAATGGATGCCCATCAATTGGAGAATGGCTGAATAAATTATGGTATATGAATGTCATGGAATATTATTGTTCTGTAAGAAACGACCAGCAGGACGATTTCAGAGAGGCCTGGAGAGACTTGCATGAATTAATGCTGAGTGAAGTGAGCAGAACCAGGAGATCATTATACACGGCAACAATACTATATGATGATCAATTCTGATGGACATGGTTCTCTTCAACAATGAAATGTTTCAAACCAGTTCTAGTTGTTCAGTGAAGAGAGCCATATACACCCAGAGAGAGACCTATGGGATCTAAGTATGGACCACAACATAGCATTTCCATGCTCCCTATTAATGTTTGCTTGCATTCTGTTTTCCTTCTCATGTTTTTTTCTTGTAGATCCAATTTTTCTTGTACAGCAAGATAACTGTAAAAATGTTACATATATTCGATTTGACATATGTTTTAACATAATTAACATGTATTAGACTACCTGCCATCTAGGGGAGGAGATAGGGGGAAGGAGGGAAAAATTTGGAACAGAAAGCTTTGCAAGGGTCAATGTTGAAAAATTACGCATGCCTATGTTTTGCAAATAAAAAGCTTTAATAAAAAAGGATCACCTTCTATATAAGCCTCTCTTTTTCCCCAACAGCTGCCTAATGTTCTTCCTTCATAAGCACATCATATTTATTTTCTATATTTTCATTCACAGAATATAAGTTCCTTGAAGAAGAAAACAATTTTGTTTTGTTTTGTTTATTTTTTTTCTCACCGGGGACCAGTATGATGTCTTGCAGTTACGTGCCTTGATTAGCTTAGCCTAATCAAAAATTATTAATTAGGCAACTAATATGTTCCAAGGTTTGTGCTAAAATGCCTTTCTAATAACAAAAACTTATTAAGTGTTTGTTATTTGAGTGATTGGCTGCTTGGTTGATTTAGTAGTTTAATTTATTAAAGGTTATCTTCCAATAAAATATTTCCCATTCATACATCAAAATTATACAAGATATCTTGAAAGACATAATATCAATAGTAATCTTATTAGACAATTTTTTGATCATCAATGTTAGACAAGGAATAAAGCAGGCAAAGGTATGCCAGCTAAAGGTATTCACCTTAATCATGGAAGAAATCTGATAGAGAAAGTTAATTGTTAATAGGTATATTCTATAGAAGATGTGATCCTACAGAGGTTTCTGTTTATAGGTAAAATTATGCAGGTTTTTTCAATCCTCAGAGCACTGCAGAACTTCCCAAATAAGATGCAAAATGACAAAAACATTTGGTCTAGCCATTCATACCGAAATAAAAAAATCAAACAGATGGAAAATTTTTGTCTAGATTATTACAGTCAGAAAGACAAACCTTGAAGCTCATCTATCATTGTTGATATGTAATTAGATACACACACAATATGTAATGTATTATATTGTGTATTATGGTTTTCTGAATATATTGGACATTTAATACATAAAACTCAGAATTAAATAGGAGAATAGAATAGTCTGTAATGCATTCAGGAAATTGCAAAGCTGTTTTAATGACCTTAAATTTCTCCCAAGACCATCTTTTTAAAAATAACAATATTCTAAGACTGCTGCTATATGATCATGAACTGTGGAACACTGAGGTCTGAAAGGAATTAAAAGTGATTGTCACTCAGAGGACAAAAGAAAGCCCATGGTAAGTTTCAACTTACAACACATGAAACATAAAGAAACAAAAGAGATCTATGATAAATGATGTCATCAAAGAAACTTAGGATCAAAAAAGATGGATTAATCATGTGACAATCATGAGGATCAAACCATGGCTCTGTTATCCTCTCCTTGTTGGTATCAACAAATATGTACAAATTGTGATCTGAGTTGTTAGAAAATGCATCCATATTGATGAGCTCATAGATCTATATGCTATATAGATCTATGAGCTGATCAACACACTGATCAACATTGAGTTCATGACATATTAACCCCCCTACAGATATGCTTTTCAGATCGTTATATCAGCATGTTTCTCCAGTCTTTTATTTATAGAGTTGTTTTTTGAGCCCTATGTTCAAACATCTTGCAAGTCCTTTCTTTTGTAAGTTTTTGATATATTTATCACAGATTATAGTCAATTATGGTTATGTTCATCTTTGTTTTTTAAAATCCTTTTCTCCTATTTTTGCTATAAGACAACAAGGATCAAACTTATCACAGCTGCTTGCTCAATAAATATGTGCAATAAATATTTGTTAATTGTAATTAATGAATAAATACATGTTGTTCCATAAATCTCAATTTTTAAAGTAAAATGGATTTAAAAGTTATTTTGGTAAATCAAGGAAATTTTTAGTATTTGCCTTCTTTTTTTGTTTTAATTTCAACAAGTGTTTATTAAGTATTAATTTCAGGACAGGCATTATTCTAGGCACTGGAGATAGAAAGATAAAAAACAATCTAATGCACACTACATTTTACTGGGAATTATTAGGTACAAAGATATACAATCTAGGTAATAGTTGGTTAACTATTGGTAGAAATGACTTGCTTGTTCTCTACATTGTTTTCCTAAATGGTAGCTTTGAAACCTGACCTGTAAACAAGACTAGTAGACTGGGATGTGGGGGGACATATACTGACCTTAGATCAGAAGTTGTTGCTTGTGGTAATGAAAAAGATGGACCCTTTCTCTATGATTTCTCTGTTCAATGAGGGCTCTGGGGGCTAGAATAGAGCAAGCCTGGTAGTTTGGAGTATAATTATTCCTAAAGCCCTTGGGTTCAAAGTGTCTCCTTGGAATCTGAGGGGAGATCGTATTCAAGTTGAAGTTAGAGACGTCCTACTTTCAATTTTTGTGTGGACAGCAAATGTAACAAAATCCTTTCTCTTTTTAACCACTATTATGACTAACAAACATGATAGTTAACAGAAAGAAAGTTACAAATGAAAAAACTGCATTTGGCTATATTTTGTCCCATAGATCCAGTTTAGATAATTTAAAAGGCATAATGAAAAGGTTCTTAGATTTGATGAGAAAATTTAACAAGAGTGCTCAAATCCTGACTCTGCTATTTATTACATGGGTGGGCTTAGGCAAGCCATTCAACTTTCATGAACCTCAGTTCCTCATTTATAAAACAATCTCTGTTGCTTCCTTCTTGCTCTAAAACTGTGGTCATATGATGTTTTAACTCAGAAAGTGCCATTGGTCAGAACAATCCTCAAAATCATATATCTATTCACAAACTTTATGGGAAATACTTTGTCCAGTGCTTATCTGAGGTTCTGCTCAGTGGTTGTCAGACGCAGAGGAGTCAACAGATCCATTATCAGGACAGTTTTAACTGCAGTTTTTCCAAAAAAACTCAGAAAATCTTGGGCATTTTGAAAATATATTACATCTCTCTGCTTCCATTTGAATTGAAAGGAGTAGGACAACTATTTTGAAAATGTATAATTAAATATTAAATTATTGTTTGTTATGTCAAGATCACAGCATCAGATGAAAACTAATCCTTTAGTGAAACTGGAGAGACTCTATTGCTTGCCTCATTGGACACTCTCTGGGGTTAATAGATAAGTCATGTAGCATATGGGATCCTGTCCGCTCAGCTCATTGATAATAGTCATTCAAAGTAAAAATTGGATCATTAAATAGACCTCACTGTACTCAGACAACTGCAAATAACAAGCCTTTGAAGAAAAATGAGAGAATGAAAAATTAATTCCTCTCCGAACAAAGAACAATTCAGGAAAAACTCTGACCCTGAACTCACCTCAACCAATTCCTTGGATGGGAGAAAGGGATTAGGAGAAAGGAGAGGAGGAAAGAAATAAGGGATTGTGTCCAGTGTTAATTTTCAGACCTATTCTTCATTATATGAGGTACACTACTGAAAAACAAATTGAATGAGCCATCCCCAGTTCATTTAATTTTCTTATATCCTATATAATTTTTATCAGTTGTGTCACAGTTAGGGCTGACTTCAGCATTATATAAATTAGCCCAGAGAGCTATCATTGTATGCCTGTCAATAAATCATGTGGCAGGATTCTTGTCTTGTTATTTTCACATCATTAAGTAGATCAGGAACATTATGGAGTGAGGAAAAGGCACTGAGTTGGAAATATGTGGGAGAAATCTTTCTCAATTTGCCACCTGATCTCTGCTTGTTTTTATTTCTATTTCATTTCCTCTCTTTTGTTGAACCTTCGAAGCCCTTAAAAGTTCTTTCCTTAAACTAGCTACTGATCTCCTTGGTAACGCTTATCACCGTATAAAGGGCTGCCTAAGATTACTTTTAAGATTGTTAGCAGAAACAAGTTTTAGGTGATCACAATCTAATAAAGGAATCTTTCAGGAACCAGGAACTAAGGGAGAGGTATTCTGAGTACTAGAATAGGAATATTTTTTACAATATATTGATATATAAAAATGGAATCTAGTACCAGCACCTAAATCTCATTCCTAGATGTTTCCCATGGCATTTGAAATCTCCACCATTAAATTAATTCCTTTTCCATTATGACAACTCACCCTCTCTGAGCTTGTTATTTCCATTATACATAGTGTTTTCATACTGTTCATTTGAACTTAAAAACTTAGTTGAAGAGAATCTCAGAAGTATTTAATATGAGAAATAGTTTAAGGAATTTGACATATTTCTCCTTAAGAAAAGATAATGACAGGAGCCAAGATCACACACAATCATGTCTTCGATGAGTTAAAGGGTTGTCATGTAGAGGAGTTTAAATGTATTCAATGGGACCACAGAAATCAGAAATAGAAGCAATGAGTAAAAGCTACAGGTAAGAAATTTTGGATTCATTTTTGAAAAGATTTCTTCATAATAAAAACGACATAAAAACTAATAAATTATTTCATGAAGGATTGAGTTGGAGAGGATAATGAACACAAAAGTTGGCTTATCCTTTTATTAAAATATTAACATGTTTTGGTTTTATATCACAAGCATTGCTATATTATCTTAAAATCCATGAGACCTCTCTTAGTAAAATAAAACAATACAGCAAAACTAACAATACAATGACTTCATCTGAAAGTGCATATAGAATTGCATATCTATAGCATTCTACCCCAAACTCTCCATTTTACTGGGGTTTTTTAGTTAGCAGAAATTTATTTTTTTCTTCATGGAGGTTAACAAAAATGTTAGAATTGAGAATCATGTCAAAGGAGATACTTTGAGCGTAAGGGCCTTGGGAATAACTGTCCTCCAAACTACCACTGCTTCTATTCCAGCCTCCAGTACCATGATTGAATTAATGAGAGCACCAAACGAAATAATAATACAGGGAGAAGAGAAGAGGGCGCAGGACAGAGCACTTTGGGACATCCATTATTAGCAAGTATCATCTTTATGAAGATCCAGCAAAGGAGACTGAAAAGGAGTGGTCAGATAGTTTTTCTTCAGTTTATTCTATTTGCATCTTGTCTCCCTCACTGGGCTTTAAGGTCCTTGAGAAAACAAGGACTGTGGGAGTGGGGACATTGCCTTTCTTTGTACCCCCAGTGCTTACTACAGTGCCTGGCACATAGTAGATACTTAATAAATACTTCTTGACTTGATAAAGTTGTGAGATTACAGAATCCAGATTCAAGCCTAAGTGTTTCAGATCCAGTATTTTTCCCATTCTCTATGTTGTCTTAACTCTGAGATCCCTTCTACCTTTAAGATTAAATGTCTACCTCTATCCATAGTTCTTATATCCTAATCTTTTTATTCTATCAATTTATTGGAGTTTTCTAAGTCCCTCTATAAAGATGTACAAGTACAACCAGCATCTGAACTGCATATTCATGTTTTGGTTTGGTAATTACTACTTAAATAATCTTTGGTATTATTTTGGGACTCATATCAACACGTAGCCCTCTGGGACAAAAAAGATCTCCCCCTGCTCCCCCATCTGCATCGTAGCCTCTGTTACACATGGAGAATGTGACTTTACTAGTAATTGTCCCTTATCCCATCTGACTTATTGACCATTGCAACTGCAAACTTTGAGTGAAACTATTATGTGATTCTGTGCCTCTTTTTCCCACAGTCTACCAAATGTCCTTGTTTCTTTAAATCACTACCAACATTTTTCAGCATATACAATACAGAAAAATGGATTTAAAAGATTACTTCTCCCCACAACTCAAAGTGGGTGGGTTTATTTTATTTTTTTTTAAACCTACAATATTGTATTTACTAGCCCACATCAGAGAGTTAGGATTGGCAAGCACACAGGAATTCCCTCTAAAACAATGGTATGATTTAAGTGAAAGTAATACTATCAGTCAGCGGTAGATCTCTCCTAGGTTTTTAAATAATGAAGTACAGAATAATGAATAGCATATTTAAAACTGAAATTTAATGCAGAGAACAAAAATGGTTACTGCTAATCTGAGTGCTCAAGATTCCATTAACCATTTCTAACTTCCCCTCATAGGGTCATAGCTTTAAAACTGGAAGAAAATTTAAAAATATCTGATCCAACTACCTAGATTTCCAGATGAACAAAAGGAAAGGTTAGTTGACTTACCCAAAGTGACAGAATTCTAACGTGGTAGCTAACATCCTTTAATAATGTACTATGCTGTTTCCTTTGTGAAAACTTTCTAACCTCATGGCTTCTCCATTTCTGTGATGGCCAGTTCCTCCCTGGACTATTACAATAATCTCCTACTGAGAATCTCTGTGTCAAATCTCTTACCTCTCTCATTCATCCTTCCCACAGATGCCATTTCGAAAATTCAAAAATACAGATATGATTATTTAATTTCCATGTTAATAAAGCTTCAGACACTCTCTGTTGTCCCTAGGATAAAATGTGATTTCCTCCATCTAGCACGTAAAGCCTTTAAAAGTCTTGTTCTATATGTACTTCTGGCGTCCCTGGCTTCCTGAGTCTCAGTTAAAATTGTAACTTTTACAAGAATCCTCTCCTATTCCCTTTAATACTAGTACTTTCCCTCTGATATCTATTCCGAGTTGTTTGCCCAGAGTTGTCTGCTGCTTGTCTTCACCATTAGACTGTTAATTCCTTAAGGATAAGGACTAGTTTTGTCTGTTTTTGTATCCCTAGTCTTAGCACAATATTTGATACTTACTAATTTATAATGGTGGTTGACCTTGCAGTTCCCACATAGCCCTCCTGAGTAAAAAAGTCTCCCTTCTCACAGTCTCTTTGTTGAACCCTCAAAACTTTCCTTAGAGCTTCTTTTAAGTTCCATGTCTTATACCAAGGCGATCCTGGCCTGCCATTTTTTCCATTCCCGAAATCATTCTATATTATATATGTATGCATATATAGTATTTATTCAGCTATATTTTATTGTTTTTCTCCAACAAATTAATATGATTTTTTTTTTGCTGAGGCAATTGGGGTTAAGTGACTTGCCCAGGGTCACACAGCTGTTACGTGTCTGAGATGAGATTTGAACTCAGGTCCTCCTGACTTCAGGGCTGGTGCTCTATCCACTGCGCCACCTAGCTGCCCCAATTAATATGATTTTTTAATTAAAACTTTTTATTTGCAAAACATATGCATGGGTGATTTTTCAACATTGACCCTTGCAAAGCTTTCTGTTACAAATTTTTTCCCTCTTTCCCCCAATCCCCTCCCCTAGATGACAGGAAGTCTAATACATGTTAATTATTAAAATACTTGATAAATCCAGTGTAAGTATACAAATTTATACAGTTATCTTGCTCTACAAGAAAAAATCGGATGTACAAGAAAAAAAAACCTGAGAAGGAAAACATAATGCAAGCAAACATCAACAGAGAGCATGAAAAAGCTATGTTGTGGTCCACCCTCAGATCCCACAGGCCTCTCCCTGGGTGTATATGGCTTTCTTCATCACTGAACTAGTTTGAAACATCTCACTGTTGAAGAGAGCCATATCCATCATAATTGATCAGCATATAATCTTGTTGTTGCCATGTATATTGATCTCCTAGTTTTGCTGATTTCACTCAGTATCAGTTCATGAAAGTCTCTCCAGGCTTTTTCTTGGGGAGTTGATTAATAACTTGTTCTATTTCTTTCTCTAAAATGAGGCTATTTAAATAATTTATTTCCTCTTCCGTTAACCTGGACAATCTATATTTTTGTAGATATTCTTCCATTTCATTTAGATTATTAAATTTATTGGCATGAAGTTGGGCGAGGTAACTCTTAATTATTGCTCTTATTTCCTCTTCATTGGTGGAAAGTTCGCCCTTTTCATTTTTGAGACTAACAATTTGATTTTCCTCTTTCCTTTTTCTAATTAAATTAACTAAAGGCTTATCTATTTTGCTGGGGTTTTTTTCATAAAACCAACTCAGTTTTATTTATTAATTCAATAGTTTTCTTATTTTCAATTTTATTAATATCCCCTTTTATTTTCAGAATTTCCAATTTGGTATTTAATTGAGGGTTTTTAATTTTGTCTTTTTCTAGCTTTTTTCATTGTAAGCCCAATTTATTGATCTTTGTTTTCTCTATTTTATGCAAGTAAGCATCTAGAGGTATAAAAATTACCTCTTATAAGCCCTTTGGCTGTATCACACAAATTTTGGTATATTGTCTCATTATTGACATTCTCCTGGATGAAATTATTGATTGTGTCTATAATTTGTTGTTTCACCCATTCATGCTTTAAAATTAGATTATTTAATTTCCAATTAAATTTTGTTCTATTTTCTTCTGGCCTTATGCTGCATGTGATTTTTATTGTATCATGATCTGAAAAAATGCATTTACTATTTCTGCTTTTCTGCATTTGATTTTGAGGTTTTTATGCCCTAACACATGGTCAGTTTTTGTATTAGTTCCATGAACCACTGAGAAAAAAAGTAAACTCCTTTCTGTCTCCATTAAATTTTCTCCAAAGATTTATCATAACCTAACTTTTCTAACATTTTGTTTACCTCCCTAGTTTCTTTCTTATTTATTTTGTGGTTTGATTTATCTAATTCTGAGAGAGCAAGGTTGAGATCCCCCACTAGTATGGTTTTGCTATCTATTTCTTCTTGCATCTCTCTTAACTTCTCCTCTAGAAATGTGGATGCTATACCACTTGGTGCATATATATTTAGTATTGATATTGCTTCATTATCTATGGTATCCTTTAGTAAAATGTTTCCTTCCTTAACTCTTTTAATTAGGTCCATCTTTGCTTTTAGTTAATCTGAGATCAGGATTGCTACCCGAGCTTTTTTTTTTTTTGTTCACCTGAAGCATAATAGATTCTACTCCGGCCCTTTACTTTCACTCTGTATATATCTCTATGCTTTAGATGTGTTTCTTGTAAACAACAGATTGTAGGATTCTGGCTTTAATACGGACCACTTCCATTTTATGGGAGAGTTAATCCCATTCACATTCACAGTTAAAATAACTAATTCTGTATTTCCTGCCATCTTATTTACCCAAAGTTATGTTTTTCTGTTTTCTTTCCCCTTTCTCCCTTCTCCCCCCCCAGTATTTTGCTTTTGATGACCACCTCCCTCAAACAGTTCTCCCCCCTTTAGAGCCCCTCCCCCTTTTTTACACCTTTCCCCTGATTCTTCTATTTTCCCTTCTATTAGTCTTTCCCTTTCTTTTTGTTCTTTCCCTCCCACTTCCCTATAAGGAGTGGCAAGTTTCTCTGTGAAACTGAATGTGTCTGATATTCTCTTTTAGAGCCCAATATGATGAGAGTAAGATTCACACAATGTTCATTACCCTCCCTTCTTTTCCTCAATTTATTAGGTTTTCTTTGCCTCTTCAAGAGATTTTACCTTATTTTCCCCTTATTTTACCTCCTTTTTCCTCTTTTTCTAGTATGATCTCTCTTCCACCTCTAATTTCTTTTTCATATTATCAAAGTAAAATCAAATTATACCCCCATTTTCTAAGTATACCCATAGTAGAAATATAGTTCTGAAGAGTCCTTTCCTTTTTACCTTTTTATGCTTCTCTTGACTTCTTTGTTTGGAGGTCAAATTTTTTGTTCAGATCTGGTCCTTTCATTAGAAACAGGTGAAATTCTCCTGTATCATTAAATGTCCATCTTCTTCCCTGAAAGATAATGCTCCTTCTAGCTGGATAGCTTATTCTTGGCTGTAATCCAAGTTCCTTTACCTTTTGGAATATCTTATTCCAGTCCCTTAAATCCTTTAAGGTGGAAGCTGACAGATCCTGGGTGATTCTCATTATAGCTCCTCCATATCTGAATTGTTTCTTTCTAGCTGCTTGCAATATCTTTTCCTTGGTGTGATAATTCTGAAATTTAGCCACAATATTCCTTGGGGATTTACTTTTAGGGTCTCTTTCAGGAGGTGATTGGTGAATTCTTTCCGAGTCTATTTTACCTTCTGATTCTAAGACATCAGGACAGTTTTCCTTTATGATTTCCTGTAAGATAGGGTCTAGGTTCTTTTTTTCATCATGGCTTTCAGGAAGTCCAGTAATCCTTAGGTAGTCTCTCCTAGATCTATTTTCCAGATCAGTTGTTTTTCCTAGGAGATATTTCATATTTTCTTCTATTTTTTTCATTTTTTTTGGTTTTTGTTTGACTGATTTTTTAAGTCGTATTGATTCATTCACTTCCATTTGTTCAATTCTAATTTTTAGTGTATCATTTTCTTCATTTACCTTTTTTAGCTCTTTCTGTAACTGGTCAATTGATTTTTTTGTTCATTGCAGTCTTTTTCCATTTCACCAGTTTTGTTTTTCAGTGAATTGGTGTCTTTTTCATATCTCATTTGTAGAGCATTTTATGCTTTTTCCTTTCCTTCTTGCAATGATTTCATTTCATTTCCCCATTTTTCTGTGAAATAGGGACCAGCTCATGTCTCCCTTTGAGGCTTCCTCTGGAGTTGCTTTGCTTTACCTTTATTTACCTCAGGATCTGAGGTCTGTTCTTCTCTCTCTCCATAAAAGCTGTCCATGTTGAGTGATCTTTTTTTGTTTTTTATTCATTTTTTTCAAGCTTGAGGTCTGTTCAAAGCAAAGGAATGACAGCTGCTTTAATTTGCCCTGGGGCAGTTTGGCTGATTGACTTCCAGTGCTGGGTTATCTGGGCTACGTCCATCATTCTCAGTGGTTTATAATCTACCTTTTACAAAAGGCAGATCTGCCAAAGCATCTGCCTGCACCCAGGGCAGATTGGCCCAGGAGCTTCACAGGGACTTTCCAGGTGCTTAGAAACTGCCAAGCTAAGTCCCAGCCCTTCTTCCTGCCCTATCTCCCAGAGCTGCCATCTGAGCTCAGCAGACTATCCCTCTGCCCAACTGAAACAGACCTGTTCTGAAGCTCCTCCAAGGTAATTTCTGGGAATGTGTTGTACTCCAAATATTTGTGGGTTTTTTGACTTCAAAATCATTTTAGAGGCTTAATCTGCTATTGGTTTGAGAGAAGGTCAGAGGAGGTCACAGAGAGTCGTGTCTGTATTCTGATATCTTGGCTTTGCCCCCCCCAATATAATTCTTGAAGTATAGGATTGTTTTATTTTCACCTTTGTATTTCTATCACCTAGTAAAGTGTCAGATTTTGTCTTATATAAGATTCTCATTACTTGTTTTTTGTATTATTTTGGTAACCACATAATTGGTGTCCTTGCCTCCAGTTTCTCCCTTTTCCAATCTATTTTTCACATCTCAGACAAAATAACTTTTCTAAGATGTGAATTTGGCTGTGTTCACTATGCAGTTTAAGACAAAAATGTCTATAGCTTCCCTTTGCCCAGGGAATAAAATGCAATTTTTTGTCAGTCAACACAACCCCCATACACTGGATTCAACTCCAGTCTATTTCACAAAGCTTCCCTACATTCCTTCTCCATTCCAACCAATGTCAAGTTAATGTCCCTCTATCCTGACTCTCTGTATTTACATACTCTCCCCTTCACTTAGAATTGGATTATTTCAACATCCCATTTATTGAAATCCTCCTTTTTCTTCAAGTCTTTACTTAGGGGATATTTCCCCCCTTGAAACCTTCATTCAGTCTTTGACCTCAAGTTATATTATTACATCCCAGAATCTCAGTCCTCTCTTTGTTAATTCTCCAATGCACCTTTGTTGTTCTAACTTGTATCAATTGTACATATATATGCCTAATCCTATTACATTGTTAGCTCCTTTTAACAGATTATACCACTTAAATTTTTTGGCCCAAAGTTCATCACAGTACATTGAACAAAGAAGGTGTATCGCATCATATAGACCCAACTTTAGAATCCATAGAAACAGGAAAATGTTCCTACAATTCAACCCATACATTTTACAAAGGCATAAATTGAAATGCCCAGAAATTAAGTGAATTCATTTAAGTCACATAGCAATTTAAGGACAGAGTTTAAAACTAGGACCCAATACACTAATTTCCATTTAAATCCTCTTTCCACTAAATTACTTTTTTATAAGTTTTGATTATGAAGTTCAGGCTTCTATTTCAGTTGATGGTACAAAGTATAATTAACTTTTTAAAAATTGTCTAAAACATTTTAAAAGTTTTAAAATTTAAATATATTTTAAAATATTTTGGTTTCCTCCAATTTCGTGTTAAAACAATTTTTAATATTTGTTGAGGGGTTTTAAGTTTTGAATTTCAAATTCTATCTCTCCCTGAAATAGTATGCAATCCAATGTAGATAATACTTGTGAAATCATGTAAACATTTCCATATTAGTCATTTTGTATAAGAAGACTTGAAAAAAGAAGGAAGGAAGGAAGGAAGGAAGGAAGGAAGGAAGGAAGGAAGGAAGGAAGGAAGGAAGGAAGGAAAGAAGGATGGGTAGGAGAGCTCCTTTGAGATTGTCTTGAATCACTGTATTTTTGAAAGAGATAAATCTTTCACAATTCTTCAATCGTACACTATTATTATTTCAGTTTATATAAGTCTTTCCAGGTCTATTTGAAGTCATACTTACCTTGTCATTTCTTATAGCATAATAAATATTCCATGAAGATCATATATCACAGCTCTGAACCAGACCTATTTTTGAGGGGCCAATTGGTGGGGAAAAGATTTGAGGTGGACAAATCAAGCAGATGAACTTATAGTGGCATAGAAAGAGTCAGTGCTTTCCTATCAGAAGACCATTATCCAAATTTTGGACCTATCACTTAATAATTGTGAGAGTATAAGTTCTTAATAAGTTCTTTCATCTTTCCACGTCTCAGCTTCTTCCTTTGTAAAATAAGTAACTTTGTACTTGATGATTTCTAAGATTAAGCAATCAAGCAAGTCTTTATTTTTATGATCTATATGAGAAGAGATCAAACAAAAAATGAAAGTCCATGTCCAAATTTCTATAGCAAATTCTATAGTAAAATCAGACAAGATACACTCATATATACAAAGTGTTTTCCTGGGAAAGGCATTGGTAATTGGAGAGAGGGAACTCTAAAGAAAGGCCTTAAGAAAGAGTATTGATTAAAGCTAGATCTTGGCTCCTAAAATCCCTAAGATGCTGTGATTTCTTGAAATAATCACTTTAATTGAGTAAAGCTATTAAGGGATCCAACTGCACTCCCCTGAGTACTATGGATCAGTTCATGCAAGGAGCTAGAAGAATTTTAATGAATAATTAATTTGCCAATTTCTGAAAGGTTTTTTTTAGTTCATTTTAAGTCACAGAGGGAATCAGACAGAGTTATGCCAAGTTTAGGCTGCAGGACTTGTCTTTCCTAGCTTCCTATTCAGATCTACAGAATATGATCACACTCTATTGTTACAACATTAATACCAAATCTTCTCTTTTTTATTATTTATATAAGTTCTCATTCTGTAAGACTGACTTTTTTAACCTATTATTGATTAGATGTGGTCTAGCATAAGTTAATTTTAGGATTAAGCAATAAAGCCATCCCTTCACTTTCACAAGTGAAGGGATCACTTTCCTGATCTTCCTTAATTCTAGGGACTTTTCTCCATTGATTATCTCCATTTTATTCTGTAGGTTGCATATAGATAGATAGATAGATAGATAGATAGATAGATAGATAGATAGATA
>JAJPUD010003160.1:193228-232172 GCA_023553655.1 Myrmecobius fasciatus | reverse complement strand
ATAGATAGATAGATAGATAGATAGATAGATAGATAGATAGATAGATAGATAGATAGATGTTGTTTGCATATTTCCTTCATTAGACTGTGAGCTTCTTGAAAATAGGAAATGTCTATTTCCTTTCTTTATATCCCCAGGGCCTAGCACAAAGTGCGGGGTAGGCATTTAATAAATGTTCATTGTCCAAATGACTTATGCTTTGCACCTACTTAAAAGTAATTCAAAACTTTGTGTAACTTAAAGCCAGGCTGATATTTTGGGAAATGACTTACTTCTCTCAAGGACTGTGCAAAGATAAAAGCCAGAAAGCACCTGAAGAGAGGGGCCATTTGGTACAGCACCAGATTAAGCACTGGCTCTGGATTCAGGAAGATTGAGTTCAAATCTAGCTTCAGACAATTGCTAGCTGTGTGATCCTGAGCAAGTCACTGAACCATGTTTGCCTCAGTTCCTCATCTATTCAAAAAATGAATGAGGAAATACATCTTTACTAAGAAAATCCCAAATAGGATCCAGGAGAGTTGAATACAGCTGAAACCACTCAACCACAAAATTCTGAAGAGAATTCTGCAAGAGAAAACTACATAATTTTCATTCACAAAATGAAGTGTTGATATTCATCAAAAAAGCACTGAGGTTTAGTATCTTATCCCAGTTTCAAAAGGTTAGTTCATGAATGCCATGTAACCTTCACACCACTCCCCAAAATTGGCAGTCTTGGTTGACACATGAACCATGACCAGAATAGTCCAGAAATGCTGGATGAAAAGTGCCATTGGACCTCCTCTTGCCTTCCTAACCTTATGCTGATTGTTTAAAAGATGTTTTCAAGGAAAAGGAGGTCATAAAGCCTCAGGAACCCAATGGAAAATACAAGACTTTTTCTCTGCATGATTTTTTAAGAAAACTTAAATGCATTATTATAAAGTGTTTTAATAATTGCATTTAAGATAAATAATACAAAAGAAATCTCAGAAATAGGACTTACAAACTCTCAAAATACATACAGAAATAAATATTTCTGAAGCAATGCATAAGTTTGCTTTTCTTCCCAGTATTGACTAAAGCTGGAAACTTGAGTATCTGTTGCTGGAGGTCTTGGTATCTTGAATACAAGGACCAGCTTTAATGTAAAATGTTAATTAACAGCAATTCATAGTAATAATGTATAAAATGTCAGACACTTGGCCAACAGCAATATTTGGATTTTCCTAACCATACAGTTGAGGTAGATAGTTAGTCTAATTGGTTCAAAAATCTTTGCCCTAATTGCCTTCAATTCTAGCTACAATGAGAGGCAGATCCTGCCTTCCATTAGGAAACATTTATCTCTCATGAGACCTTTCTGTAAAACAACAAAAAATTTTCTGCATGAAGAACTTAAATCACAGTCACAGGTCTCCACCACAATGAAACCACATAGTTAATCCTCTGGGAAGGGTAAGAGAAATTCCTTTTAAAAGTAATTTAGTAAAATAAGGTCCCCTTAAATATTTTATTTGCCTTTTAAAAAATGAAATAAAATTCTAAATTGCCTTTTGAGGATGGTAATTTTCTACACATTTTAGTCAAGAATGCATTTAATTGTCCATTCTGTGCTAGGCAGTGGGACATATAGAAATGACCTCACAGTACATTCTTAAACATGATCCTTAAATTCTCAGGACCCCAGACTTGTCTTTATGACAGAAGGTTGCAAGTAGTTGCTCATCTAATTTGTTATAGAGAGAGAATGTTTTTTTTTAAATAAAGCATTTTAGAGTTATGCAAAGTGACTGAAATGTCTATATCCTTTTATCCAGGGATTCTTTTCCCCAAAGAAAATTTTGTCAAATACTTTTACCATTTAATTCCTCAACTTGCTTACTTCCCATGACCTATTCCCCCATCTATCCTCATCTACACACAAAAATTTTCATACCCCTGATCTTGCTATTACCTATAAGAGTACCACCTTTATAGTCTAGGATTCTTAAATCTACTTACCTGACCTATCTTAATTTCTTCCCTTAGAAAGAACTCTTCATCCAATATATGACTGCTAATCACTCAAAGCCCCCTGTTCTTTCCTAGGCCATCAGCCTTATATTAAACACTCTCTCCTCCCTCCCTCATCTTGATTTTTTGTTGAATCAGTTCAACTCTATGCTATTTTCTTCTCTTAAGTCCCTGGCCTCCTTATCATATTGTCAATTCTTCCCTGCTAAGCTTCAGTCTTGGATCTCCCTCACTATCCACTGTCTTAATTCCTACACATGTGCTGCTTTACCAAAAGTGGAGAAAAATCACTAAAAATTTATGTTAAATAACTTTCTTGTAGGCAATTCTTCTATATCTCCCTCAACAACTTAGTATCCCACAGCAGCTCTTTCAAATTTTTTCATCTTTTCTCGAATATGTCATGGTCCCTGTCCACTCATTCTATCAGCTGAGTACTTTGTTTTATATTTTCCTGAAAAAAAAAAATGATGCCATTGTCCATGAGCTCCTTTGTCTCCCCTCCTTATCTCATACCATTTTTGTGCTTTCTGTCATTATCTCCTTTGACCTTGTCTCACACAAAGAAGCATCCTTCTCCTTGTCAAGACAAACTTCTTTAACTACACAAATATTATTACTCCATCCCATCTCCTCCAGTAGACTGCCTGGTCATCTCCACTTTAACATAAATCTTCAAGCCCTTGCTACTTCCCCACTACTTACGTCTCTCTGATGATAAAAAAAAAACCCTCATTTGATTGTTCCATCCCTGCTAACTATCAATCTATATCTCTTCTGTTTTTTTGTAGCTAGAGAAGACCTTGAGAACACCCTCTACATTAGGTATCTCCAGTTTCTTTCCTCTAACTCAACTAATTCTTACAAATTAGCTTCCAAACTTATTCTACCAAAACTTTTTTCTGGCATTAGCAATTCTTTCTTTCTTTCTTTCTTTCTTTCCTTCCTTCCTTTCTTCCTTCTTTCTTTCTTTATTATTTTTAATTGTTGTAATTTTATTTACTTTAAATATACACTGCTTTATGGATCATGATGGGAGAGAAAAATCAGAGCAAAAGAGAAAAAACATGGGAGAGATTAAAAAAAAGCAGAAAAAAGAAGTGAACATAGCATGTGTTGATTTACATTCAGACTCCTTAGTTCTTTTTCTGAATGTAGTCCAAAATTTATTGGGATTGCTTTGGATCACTGAACTACTGAGAAAAACCAAGTCTTTCATATTTGATCGTTATATGTTTTTGCCATTATTTGTACAATGTATTCCTGGTTCTGCTTGTTTCTCTCAGCATCAGTTCATGTAAACCTTTCCAGGCCTTTCTATAATCAGCTTGTTCATCATTTTTTAAAGAATAATAATATTCCATTACCTTCATGAATCATAACTTGTTCAGTCATTCCCCAAATGATGGGCATCCACTCCTTTTCCAGTTCTTTGCTACCACAAAAAGAGCTGCTACAAACATTTTTGCACATGTGGGTTCTTTCCCCTACCTTATGACTTCCTTAGGATAAAGACCGAGTAATGGCATTGCTGGATCAAAAGATATGCACAGTTTGATAGACTTTTGGTCATCTAGACTACATCTAGACTACAGTTCTAGACTACTCTCCAGAATGGTTGGATCATTTCACAACTACACCAACAATGCATTAGTGCCCCAGTTTTCCCACATCCCCTTCAATATTTATCATTATTTCTTCCTGTCATCTCATCTTAGCCAATCTGAAAGGTATGAAGTGGTACCTCAGAGTTTTTTGATTTTCATTTCTCTAATAAATAACCATTTAGAACATTTTTATATTGCTATGAATGACCTTAATGTCATTATCTAAAAATTATCTATTCATATCCTTTGACCATTTATCAACTGGAGAATAACTTATGTAAATTTGATACAGCTCTTCATATATTGTAGAAATGAGACTTTTATCAGAAACACTGTCTATAAAGATTTTTCTCAGCTTTGCACTTCCCTTTTAATCTTGTTTCTATTGGTTTGTTTGGGCAAAAACTTTTTAATTTTTGTAATCAAAGTTGTCCATTTTGCCTTTCAAAATATTCTCTAGTTCTTTCATCACAAATTCCTCCCTTCTCCAAAGACCTGATAGGTAAATTATCCCTTGTTCTCCAAGTTTGTTTATGGTATCCTCCTTTATGCCCAAATCATGATATCCATTTTGACCTTATTTTGATATGAGGTGTGCCATGTAGGTCTATGCCAAGTTTCTGACATACTATTTTCCAGTGTTCCCAGCAATTTTTGTCAAATAATGAGTTCTTATTCAAGAAGCTGGAATTCCAATTACTTCTTGATTGCCAAATGAAATGATCTTTTCTCAGTCCCAATTGTTCTTAACTTCTCTGTAGCCTTTAACAAAGTTGATTATCCTTTTCTCATTCATACTCTTTCTCTCTAGGTGTTGATGATATTACTTTCTCTCCTGCCTCTCAGACTTCTCCTTCCAGATCTCCCTTAGTGGGTCCTCATCTAGGTAATGCTCAAGATATGATTGCTGTCCCACAGGGCTCTGTTTTGTGCCCTTTTCTCTTCTCCTTCTATACCACTTCTCTTGGTAACTTGCTCAGCTCCCGAGGAAATAACTCAAATTTATCTATCTTGTTCTAACCTCTCCTACTGACCTCCAATTTTACATTTCCAGCTTCTTTTCAGATATCTCAAACTGAATCTCAACCTATCCAAAAGCTCCCTAGTTGATTTTCAGGGGGTCACAAAACTTTAACTTGAAAGAAATTATGAAAATTCCAGTTAGACTAAATAAATCAATTAGACAGAATGTCTTTTAAAAAGCTATAAACATGATTGTCAATACTCTGTTAACCTTTAATCAAGATATTTAATTAGATAAAGAAGGGTTCAGCAAGATTGGTTAAAGACTCTGAAGTCTTTAAACAAAAATAAATTTTTGCAGTTCAATCAAATGGACAATTTGAGTTACATAAGATTTCAGTACAGAAGATTCTGACTAAACCTATCAGAAGAGATAGCTTTTGAGACGCAAGGATCAGGTCTCAGTCTATTTTTCTTTGTCTCTGTTTCCTTCTTTGTCTCTATTTCTGTCTCTGTCTTTGTTTCCCTCCTCAACAATGACCATATAATTAAAGAGATTTGACCAGTAGTTAATAATACATCTAGAAAACGTAAGTAGAATCATAAACATGGATGGATCTAAGAAGATAAATATATAAGGGAAGAATCAGTTTTAAGGAGCATAATTTCTTGCACAAGAGGAAAATTTCAACTATGGATTCAAGAAAGAACTTCCTTTAAGCAGGAATTCAAAATACTTGTGGAAGAGAGTACTCTAAGCAGTCAATTGTTTTTATTGTGTCATCTCAGTGAGTTTCTTTTCTATAAACTAATACAAATCTAGCTAACTGATTTTAGTAGGAGCTTATAAATACTAATAACAGAAAACTAGACCCTCAGAGTCCTGGTAAATGCTGAGAGTAGTAGTTACCCTTCTGGAAATGAAACCTGTGGATAAAACTGCAGGTTGGAAGGTGGACCTCAGAGATGATGCTGATTCAAAAGTAGAATAGGTTTCCATTTGGGAAGGAGTGAGTTTTCTGTCACTAGAGGTCTTCAATCAGAAATTGAATAAATACTCATTGAGGACCTGATAGAGGTTATTCCTACTTAAAGAATATCAAACTATGTATCTCTTCCAACACTAATTTTCTATGATCAGTCCTTAATATTCTTACTCTTCTTTCCAAAGCAAAACTATAAAATGGTTCAGTGTCTTGGTATCAGCTCTTTACTGCTTATCTGGATGGCAATATGAAGTTAATTTTCAACAAACTGTGATGACTGCACACTTTGTTCCCAGTACTAGACCCAATTTATTTTTCTGTCTACCAAAACCCAATGTCTGGTCAAAATTCCAAAATCTAAGTGAAAAGGGCTAAAATAATTTATTTAAATGGAAACAGACCTTTTAATAACAAGGTAGAATATGATGTAGTTAGGCTAAAACAATCAGATGGAAATGTGATATAATAGCAAATTAAGTTTAATTTAATATGCAATGAAAATAAATGATGAACTTGAAACTGACACTAAGAATGTTTTCCTAGGCCCACTATCATAAATATGACTAAGAGAACTGACTCTGTATGTGCTTATGTATAAGTATATAATTGTTTATGCTTCTCTCTACATTAATTTCACTATTTCTGTCACTCTTTCTCCTTGATTTACCATCCTCCATCCCCATTGCATGCAAATGTTTACATGGAGAAAATATCACAATCTACACTTTAAATATATAAATGAGTATTTGCAATATGGTCAAAATATTTGTTTTAGTAATCAAACAAGGCATAAGACAACATGAAATATGAAAGAATAATATTTAATAAGTCAACCTGAAAAGGATATATTTGCTTAGGACTAGATGAAACCCACAATGATATTATGAGTGTAATAAAAACCCTCAAGACTTTGTTTACAAACAAGAAAAAATTGGGGGTTTTTTTAGGGGAAATGGTACAATGCCAAAATGAACAACTCATCTCTTCACTGACTATAATTTTTACTGGAATAACAATTCCAGTCTATTTCTTATGGGACATTAGGTATGAGGGAATAAACTCCTCACAATAATTCTTATTTTGGGAGGGTGTGAGATCTACTCATATCTTTCAAAAAAAAGTGGAACTGGGAGCACTCTTCAGGTTCCTTATTGAGATAAAAGTTGACATTCAATGAGGTGAATTTGGGTTTCCAAAAAAAAAAAGGCAGACATAATACCAGAAAACTATAATATTCCTTTTACCAATCTCTTGTTGGACATTGTTTATATTTCCCATTCATTGACTAAAATTAGAAAGAAATGAGAATTTTTATATGCAAGGTCTTCAACAACATTTTAAAAGGTGAAGGTAGAAGAATCCTGCACTACATCATTTGAAAGGGGCTAACCTCAAATTTATATAATTAGCCTCTGTCTGTTAAAGTATCACCCATAGTAAATTACACTATCCACTATTTTCCTTGTAGTCCAGGTGCAATGAAATGCAAAATTACAGCCCATCCACATTGGCACAGTTATTTGGTATGGCTAACCATGATTTATGAGTTCTGCTGTTGGTTTATTTTTCCTACTTTAAGTATGTCTTTCAAATTTGTCCATGTATACTGAAACGTCTATGATTGGCACTTTTAGAAAAATAGGAGGTTAAAATAAGTGGAGACCTTCTTATGGATTTGAGAACAGTCAAGGCTAAATTTTGAATCTTATTTTTTCATTTTTTATCTATTTAAAGCTTTTTATTTTCAAAATATGCACAGATATTTTTCAGCATTCACTCTTGCAAAACCTTGTGTTCAAAAATTGCTTTCTTCTTCCCTTCCCCCCTTTCCCTAGAGAGCAAGTAATCCAATATATGTTAAACATGTGCAATTCTTCTATATTTCCACAATTATCATGCTGCACAAGAAAAATCAGATTAAAAAGGGAAAAAATGAGAAAGCAAAATGCAACCAACAACAACAAAAAAGTTAAAATACTACGTTGTGATCCACACTCAGTCTCCACAGTTCTCTCTCTGTGGGTACAGATGGCTCTCTCCATTACAAGACCATTGGAAATGGCCTGAATCACTTTCCTGAAAAGAGCCACATTCATCAGAATTAATCATCGCATAATCTTGTTGCTGTGTACAATGTTCTTTAGGTTCTATTCACTTCACTTAGCATCATTCATGTAAGTCTCTCCAGGCCTTTCTGAAATCATCCTGTTGATCATTTCTAATAGAACAATAATATTCCAAAGCATTCATATACCATTACTTATTCAATATCATTTTAAATAAATATTCCGAGTTTTCCAGTGGAATCAAATTTTTAAAAGCAAAATCTCCAAAATTTGTAATTTTTCCACCCATATTATCCTCATTATCCAATCAATCAATAGATATTTACTAAGTGCCTGCTACATGATAAGTCAGGGGACCTAAGTAGCATAGAGAATAATCAGGAAAACTCATTTTATTGCATTCAAATTTAGCCTCGGACATTTGTCAGCTGTGGTGACCCTGGACAATGCAATTCTCATTATTTGCCTCAGTTTCCTCATCTATAAAATAAACTGGAGAAAAAAAATGTCAAATCACTCTAGCATCTTTGACAAAAAATAAAAAAAACCCAAGTGGTGTCATGGAAACTCAGTTATGACTAAAACCACTGAGTAACAAACAACATGTGCTAAGTACTATGCTATATATTGGAGATAAAAAGACAAAAAAAAGGAAAAAAGTCCCTGCCCTCAAGAAAATTATGTTCTATTAGTATTAACACATTGCCTATATATAAATAAATGTAACATACATACAAGTTAACACAAGGCAATTCCATGACAAAACTCAGCATTATAAATTTCTGGGGCTCAGGAAATGATTCAGGTAAGTCCTTGAGTTCAGCTCTATATTAGGTGCATAATGAGACAATACAATGTAGTAGGATTTTAAAGTGATTTGCCTTTGAGTAGGGAAAATTTCTGAAACCGAAGTGTGAATTCTGTAAATTATAAACCTGGACAGAAAGAATGATCTTCCTACCCTGGAAGGAACTATAGCTGTCAGTAGCACAAAGCCAGCACTGGAATGTCATTGTGCCAAGAAGTTTTAGTCTTGGACTGGGCAGAGAAGAACACTTGACTATAGCTGAGGTTGAAGCAGTTGGCAGCACCAGAATGAGAGAAAGGAGCCATTGCAGGTGTTTTGTGATTTAAAAAAAAATGTTCAGAGACTAGAGTCTGAGTAGTACAGGCTTGAGTCCAGCAGCCAGACCTCTGGTCTCAAGTAAAGAACCCTGCTGGGAGTAGTTGAAACAGATTGATCATCCTGCACTGAATGCTCCTTGGGATGAAGGGAAGGACAGTAAATGTGTAATTCCCCTCCACCAACATCTGTAACTGGCAGGCAAGTTTTACATTTTAAAATGATTTTTAAAATATATTTAAGTTATTTCTATTTCCTAATTTTTATAAGCATTATGAACCATGACTATTTATAAATGATCTACTATTCACATTCTTTAATTAATTGAAGGGTATGGTAAGTAAGGAAAAGGTAGTTTAACAAACTAGTGTTTAAGACACAAAACTAAATAGGTCAGAGGTTTTAATGTTTGAATGCTCTGTTATTTTTCCTAGTTGGAAGCAGATCTGATTCCAGAAATTTTTTTTTAATTTTTAAAATAATTCTTTATAAGTTAGTAAATGGTGGACATAGACACAGACCATGTAACCTGGGATAATAAACTCATTGGTTCATTAGATTCATTTCACTTCATATTCACTCTAGTTCAGGCTTTTCAAGGAAACTTTACCATCTGACTTGAGGAATACAATAGGAGGTTGTAACAACAGAATACCATTTATTCTCAACTGCCTAATGGAAGAAAGGTATGATCTGGAAATAATCTCCCTAACTTCCTAAAGTAGAAGAGAGGACACTTTTTGGCAAAAACTGTTGGGAAAATTGAAAATTAGTATGGAAGAAATTAAGAATTGATCCACATCTAACACCTTATACCAAGCTAAGATCTAAATAGGTTCATGATTTAGATATAAAATGATATTATAAGCAAATTAAAGAAACAAAGGATGGTCTACCTCTCAGATCTGTGGAGAAAGAAGGAATTTGTGGCCAAAGAAGAACTGGAGTACATTATTGGATACAAAATAGATAATTTTTAATATATAAAGTTAAAAAGGTTTTGTACAAACAAAACCAATGCAGACAAGATTAGAAGGGAAGCAATAAACTGGAGAAAAATTCTTGCATTCAAGAGTTCTGATAAAGGCCTCATTTCTCAAATATACACAAAATTGACTCAGTTTTATAGGAATACAAGCCATTCTTCAATTGAAAAATAATCAAAGGATATAAATAGACAATTTTCAGATAAAGAATTTGAAATCATTTTTAGTCATATGAAAAGGTGCTCTATATCACTATTGATCAGAGTAATGCAAATTAAGAGAACTCTTGAGTATCACTATACACACCTCTCAGATTAGCTAAAATGACAGGAAAAATTAATGACGAATGTTGGAGGGGATATGGGAAAAGTGGGACATTAATATATTGTTGGTGGAGTTGTGAACTAATCCAACCATTCTGGAGAGCAATTTTGAACTATGCCTAAAGAGCTATCAAACTGTGTATACCCTTTGATCCAGCAGTGTTTCTATTGGGCTTATATACCAAAGAGATCTTAAAGAAGGGAAAGTGACCCACTTGTGCAAAAATGTTTGTGGCAGTCCTTTTTGTAGTGGTAAGAAACTGGAAACTGAGTGGATGCCCATCAATTGGAGAATGGCTGAATAAATTATGGTATATTAATGTCATGGAATATTATTGTTCTGTAAGAAATGACCAGCAGGACGATTTCAGAGAGGCCTGGAGAGACTTGCATGAACTGATGCTGAGTGAAACGAGCAGAACCAGGAGATCATCATACACAGCAACAACAGTATTACATGATGATCAATTCTGATGGACGTAACTCTTTCAACAATGAGATGATTCAGGCCAATTCTAAAGGTCTTATGATGAAGAGAGCCATCTACACCCAGAGAGAGGACTATGGGAACTGAATGTGGACCACAACACAATATTTTCACTCTTTTTGTTGTTGTCTGCTTGCCTTTTGTTTTCTTTCTCATTTTTTCCCTTTTTTGATCTGATTTTTCTTGTGCAGCATGATAATTATGGAAGTATGTATAGAAGAATTGTATATGTTTAACATACATTGGAGTGCTTGCCATCTAAGGGAGGAGGGGAGGGGAAGGGAGGGAAAAATTTTGGAGCATAAGGTTTTACAATGGTACATGTTGAAAATTATCAATGAATATGTTCTGAAAATAAAAAGATTTTTTAAAAAAAGATAGGAGAGAGGAAACAGAAAAATGTCTTTATCTTGTTTTCAATTTCTACCCCCTTTCAGTTTCTAAATTAATCTTGCTAGGAGGTGGCATTTTTCTGGGATTTTTCTTCCTGTTATAGTAGAAAATGCATTATCTCTAGATTCAGAGGACCTACATTGAAATTCTGTTGCCAGAGTTCATTGACTATATGGTTGATCTTAGGCAAATCATTAATTTTTTCTTGTCCTCAGTTTCTCTATAAAATGAAGGTGTACTCTAACGTTCTTTTCTATTTAAAGAGAAAGGCAAAAAAGTCTGAAAAAAAAAGAAGAGAAGAAGGAAGATGGAAGAAGAAGAAAGAAGGAAGAAGAGAAAATGCTGCGGCAATGTTGCTCTTGATGATAATGGAGAAGAAAGAAGACAACTCAAGTAGCACTTTAAGGTTTGCAAATATTCTATTTTATTCTCATAACAACGCTAGGAAGTAGATGCTATAATTATGCTAATTCTATATATGAAGAAACAGAGGCTGGCAATAATTAAGTAACTTGGATCAGATAAGTATCTGAAGTTGAATTTGACTAAGGTCTTCCTGACTCCAGATTCAGTGCTCTATCTATGGTGTCACTAACTATAATTTTGAGATATATATGTGTATATGTAGATATAGATAGAGATATGGGATTGTGTGTATATCCATGTATGTGTATATACACATAATACATACATTCACATAACTTTTATATATATATATATATGTATATATATATATATATACATAGATCTCTGATCCAGTGTTCCAAAGTGCCATCACAGCAACTCAAGGAGGACAGGAGAAAGCAAAGTGATAGAACCACAAAAATAGAGTTAGGGTAGGAAAAGTTAAATCAGGAATTGATGCTTTGGATTCTATGAAAGTATGAGAGTCTAATTATTGAAAAAAAAAACAAATAGTTACTACTGAGAAATTGAGATCCAAGATTGGAATTGATTCTGAAAGACGAGATAAGCCAAGTGTGTAAATGTAATATTGTTCTTTCAGGCCACAGTTCATAAACCATCTACTTTAGTCATTGCTTTTAAAAACTTGGTGTTTTGTAATATTCGAGAGAAAATGCTAGGGCTGCTAGGTAGTGCAGTGGATAGAGCACCAGGCCTGGAGTCAGGAAGAACTGAGCTCAAATCTGCCCTCAGACACTTCACACTTCCTAGCTGTGTGACCTTGGGCAAGTCACTTAATCCCAATTGTCTCAAAAAAAAAAAAAAACCTTCCTCATATTAAAGAAAAAGAAAAGAAAAGAAAATGCCATTAAATGTTCAGAAATATGTAATACTTTGACTAATTTCTCAAAACACTCCACACTTAGCAGATGTTCTCATCCTTTTTTGAGGTATGAACCTAAATTAAAAATGTCCTCAAACATTAAGCACAGAGTATTTTGTAAAAATAGCTGAAAAATGCTTAATTCTTGAGCACTTTAAAGCAGGCATAAGAAGAGGAAATAGTAGATACAAAGATGCTTTAAAGCACCCAGAAGGCTTTTCAATGACCTTTCTTGCCCTTTAGTGGGAAAACAAGTTGCTTCTGATTAGAACTCCATCAGCTTTTGGCCAACTGCCTTGAAACTGGAGAATATAGATTAGCATATGTAAAAATAGGAAATTTAAGTTTAAATTACACAAAATACACCAAAACTGAGGGTGGAAAGCAGCTGGATATTGATTATATGATCAAAAATCTATCATAAGTGTTTGACCCTTTGCAAATATTCAGTGCATGAACCCAAACTAGGGCACTCACTTTGCCCCTTTTAGGATCTATGCCAGAGGCATTGGTCCCAGCATCTGTTTTCATTCATAATCAAGATTAATAAACTATGTCCTGAGGATCACAAACCACATCAACGTCAAATAATTCTTGAAAATTAAATTTTAAATCCCATTTGCCTGTTCCTTTGCCTTCTGCATTTTCTTTTATATTTATCTTTAAAGGAAAATTCTACATTGACCAGGATTGTGGACAGTAGGAAACTTTAAAAATTCCATGAAATCCCCTGTACTCCATCTCATTCAGACAAGAAATTTTGTTTCTCTTTGTCTCACTTATTATTTTTAATGGGAAAGAATTTTAAATTCATCTATCCCTCCCAGGATCCTCTCATTTAGCAACTAAAAATACAAATCTCCAATATAATATATCATTCAAAGTCTGGCAAAGCAAATTATCACATTAGCCTCATCAAAAATGTATATCTCTTTCTGTTTTTTTTTTAAGTTTATCACCTCTCTGTCAGGAGGTAAATGTTTCATCTTCATTCTTTTCAATTCATGGTTTATCATTATATTGCTCAGTATTCTAAAGTATTTCAAAATTGTTTTTCTCTATAGTGTTATCACCATGAAAACTGTCCCATTTCTGTTCAACTCACTTAGTATCAATTCATACATGTCTTCCCAGTTTCTTCTGAAATTGTCCATTTCATCATTTCTCATGGCACAATAATGTTAGATCTACATACCACCGTTTGTTTAGTATTGTGTAATAGGAGGATACCCCATTAGTTTCCAATTTGAGACTACCAGAAAAAAAGATTCACAGTGGAAGATTATAAAGTAGTTAGATTGGGACTGAGGGATTTAGTGGGCAGCTCAAACTTTCCAGAGAAAGTAAATTGGACATTTCTCAAAGAGACTAACAAATTCTTCAGGAATATGTGAAGTCATAGAGACAGCAGTCAATGACAAGAATATGATGACAGATTTAAAACTGAAAGGAATATGAGAAGGATATCTAAGTACTTTTTATCATGATCAGCACTACAGAATACAGAAATATAGAATATGATACCTGTCTTCAGGGAGTTTATAATCTGGAGGGATTTAAGACAGACTTGCATAGTACAGCAGCAAGCAGTATGAAAAAGTGTTATAATAAATTGCAAAATTATGTGGTGTGGACTAAAATACTTTGAGAATTTAGAGAAGAGAATAGTAAGTGAAGATTTCATGGAGGAACTTGATCTTGGACTAACAGCCTGAGGGAGAATCAAATAAGTGAATTGGAGTAGAGAGAAAATTCCAGGTGAAAGGAGCAACATCAATAAAAGCAGGGTAATAGAAATTAATTCCCATGGAAAATAGAAGTTTGTCTAAAGTGATGACTTTGGGTTGGAGTCTATTAGTAAAAGTAGATAAAATGTGCTAAATGGAGCCAGATTTCAAAGGGTCATGAAAGTCAGACAGAAATTTCCATTTGGTTTGGTAAGAAATATGGGGCCATGGAAGATTTTTTGGTAAGTACATTGTAGTTCAATTATTTTTCAGTAGTTTCAACTCTTCAAGACCCTATTTGGAGTTTTCTTGACAAAGACGCTAAAGTAATTTGCCATTTGCTTCTCTAGCTCATTTTTACAGATGAGGAAACTAAGGCAAAGAGGGTTAAGTGACTTCCAGGGTCACACAGCTAATATGTCTGAGGCCAGATTTTAACTCAGGGAGGACTCCAACTTGGTTCAATACCCCTATAGCACCTACCTGTCTTTAAGTAAGTATGTACCTCAATAAAAAGTGATGTCATCAGAAGTTTAGTGTGGCAGTATGTGAGAATAATTTCATAAGGAAGTAGGAAAGACTGGAGTCAGAAAAGCTAAGTATGATATAATTCAAGAATTATAACAAACTGCGTATTAAGGCATGGTTTAGCTGCTGGAGATGCAAAGACAAACAATGCCAGTCTCTTTCATCAAAAAGTTTACAAGAGAAGGGAGATAACATATTTATAAGTAAACATGACATAAAATAGACTATGATTAAAGCAAAAGAAAAATTCAGAAAAAGTCCTAAAACAATTGTAAAGGAGTAAAGATCACATTCATATGTAGAAATCATAAAGAAAATATTGATGGAAATGGGCTTTGAATGAAAAGAAAGTTTTCAACGGAAAGAGGTATAAGGGGAGTATATAATGACTTGCTCTGATGCATGGAGACTGGAGTATGCAGGGCAAGACTGGGAACAGCTAGTAATCCAATTTTTCTCCAACATTAAACATATGAAGGAGAACAGTGTGAACCAAGACTGCAAAGTTAAATTGAGAACAGATTCTGCAGAACTTTAAATGCCAGGCTAAGGAATTTGTGTTTTATCCTATTAACAGTAAGTACACATTGAAAGTTTTACAGCAGGAAAGTGAGCTGGTTAATTTGGCAGCTCTGCAGTCTTATATAGAAGATATAGAGGCAGGGGACTAGTTGGAAGGCCATTATAATAATCCAATCCTACTTCTGACTTGGCCCTTCCAAGCATCATAAAGAACAGAGTTCTTTCTGGAGAGGGAACCTATCTTTCTTACTACCACTTTACTACCACCAACCACTGAGCCAATGGAATCAATGGGCATATATGTCCAAGAGTCTTGGGCATGGTAATGCTTCCAGAATTTCTGGTTCTACTTCCAGCTTCAAAGAACAAGTTTGTAAAGTATAGACTTTATTATGTAATCCTCCTTCTTGTTCTTTTTCAAAATATTAAAATGTTTATTTATCCTTGTATTGCATAATTATGAAAATATTCTCCCAACATAAATATAAATAAGATCAAATATTCAGAACTCAGCTGATTACATCACTCATCAGGATTCTGTGGATACTTCTGAGGGGCTATAGATTTCTAACTATTTATGCAAGTCTCCATTAAAAGTTTCTTTCCCACAAAGCTAGGGAAAAATTTTTATAGCCAGTTTTTCAAATAAAGATCTCATTGTCAAATATATAAGAATACAAGTCATTCTCCAATTGATAAATAGTCAAAAGATGTGAAAAGACAATCTTCAGATGATGAAACTAATGCTATTTATAGTCATATGAAAAATGCTCTAAATTACTATTGATAAGAGAAAAGCAAATTAAAACAATTCTGAGGTACTACCTCAAATCTCTCAGATTGACTTAGATGACAGGAAAAGATAATTATAAATGTTGGAGGGGATGTGGGAAAATTGGGACACTAATGCATTGTTGGTGGAATTGTAAAATGATGCAACCATTCTGGTGAGCAATTTGGAGCTATGCCCAAAGAGCTATCAAACTGTGCATACCCTTTAACCCTGCAGTACCAATACTGAGTCTATATCCCAAAGAGATCAAAAAAAGGGAAAAGGACTCACATGTGCAAAAATGTTTGTAGCATCAATTTTATGGTAATAAAGAGTTGGAAAATGAGTAAATACCTATCAATTGGAGTATGGCTGAATAAGTTGCATATGAAGTAATGGAATATTATTGTTCTATAAAAATGATAAATAAGCCCATTTTAGAAAGGCCTATAAACATTTATATGAAGTGATGCTGAGTGAAACAAGCAGAGCCAGAAATACATTGTACACAACAATAGTAAGATTGTGTGATGCTCAATTATTAAAGGCTTGGTTCTTCTCAGTGATTCAGTAACCAAAGTCAATTCCAATAAATTTTGGATAGAAAAATGCCATCTGCATCCAGAAAAAGCACTATGGAGATTGAATGTAAATCAATACATGCTGTATTCACTTCTTTTTTGTCTGTTTTGTTTTTTCTCTCCCATGGTTTTTTTTCTTTTGCTCTGATTTTTCTCTCCCAACATGATTCATAAAGCAATGTGTATTAAAAATTAATTAATTTTAAAAAGTTTGTTTCCTCCAACATTACTGCTTTTTTCCACTTAATATTTCCTCAGCATAAATACCAACGATTAGCATTCCACCATCAACTTGATCAGTTGATTTCTTCCCAAAACATTCATACTGATTTGTTTTTGAAAAGGTTATTTGTTTTTAAAAAAGGTACAGCATGAAGAAAAAAGATAAGTGAGTTCACAACTTAATCTCAGTTCTCTATTAATCTGGAAATAAGGTAATATGAAGAAAGAAGGGGAAGGGTTGGAGATGGGAGAGTTCTAAATCCCAGAACACTCAGTAAGGACATAATGCACAGTTTGTCATTCATTTCTGAAGATTTCTAGTAACTATTTTGATTAATCATTATTTAATTAAATAAATGAAAGCTGTAAAAACCTTTTGGAATCAAGCTACATCTTAACCATAAGACTTTTTCAAAAGAAAAGTTTATATCTTACTTTCAAAATTGTATATGCATGTGGCTAGAGAGACATCTTTAAAAAGATTCGATTACTTTCTTTCTCACTCCTTCAGAGTTTATGTCATATCACATGCAGATAACTTAGTCTTTGTGTTAAGGTGAAAGATTAGCTTTAGGATTGACTAAAAGCAAATTATCATAAATTCCTGGAAGGATGTTGGACTTCTTTTTGGTCCTTCTTTTGTACAAAGACTTAGAAGTATTTAAAGAGAATAGTTTTGATAGGGCTATTTGGACTTGTTGATTTGCATGAAGCATAGTAATAGCAGTAGCAGAGCAAGTCAAGGCAAATTGAAAAGTCACTTTGTTTTAAGGTTCATACAACTTTCATCTATTTAATTAAATAATGATTGATCAAAATTGTTACTAGAAATCTTCAGAATTAAACATCTCCATTCATCCTCCCAAATTCCAAAATCATGAAATGAATGACAAAGTATTCATTAAATATTTCCTGAGTTCTGGATGTAAAAAATAAAAATGCCAGACAATCCCTGCCCTCAAGAAAATATCATTCTTGATAAATGGCCAAAAGATATGAGCAGACAATTTTCAGATGAAGAAATTGAAACTATTTCTAGTCATATGAAAAGGTGCTCCAAATCACTATTGTTCAGAGAAATGCAAATTAAGACAACTCTGAGATACTATTATATACCTGTCAGATTGGCTAAGATGACAGGAAAAGAAAATGATGAATGTGGGAGGGGATGTGGGAAAACTGGGACACTGATACATTGTTGGTGGAACTGTGAACGGATCAAACCATTCTGGAGAGCACTTTGCAACTATGCTCAAAGAGTTATCAAACTGTTCATACCCTTTGACCCAGCAGGGTTTCTATTGGGCCTATATCCCAAAGAGATCTTAGAGGATGGAAAGGGACCCACATGTGCAAAAATGTTTGTGGCAGCCCTTTTTGTAGTGGCTAGAAACTGGGAACTGAGTGGATGCCCATCAATTGGAGAATGGCAGAATAAATTATGGTATATGAATGTTACGTAATATTATTGTTCTGTGAGAAACGACCAGCAGGATGATTTCAGAGAGGCCTGGAGGGACTTGCATGAACTGATGCTAAGTGAAATGAGCAGAACCAGATCATTATACACGGCAACAAGACTATATGATGATCAATTCTGATGGACATGGTTCTCTTCAACAACGATGTGATTCTAACTAGTTCCTATTGTTCAGCAATGAAGATCATCATATTCATCCAGAGAGAGGCCTGTGGGAACTGAGTGTGCACCACAACACAGCATTTTAACATTTTCTGTGAATATTTGCTTGCATTTTGTTTTCCTTCTTAGGTTGTTTTTTTTTTCTCTTTCAATATCTGATTTTTCTTGTGCAATAAGATAACTGTATAGATATGTATTCATATATTGGATTTGTCATATAATTTAATATATTTAACTTTATTAAACTACCTGTCATCTAGGGGTGAGGTTGGGGGAAAGAGGGGGAAATTTTGGAACAAAAAAATTTGCAAAGGTCAATGTAGAAAAATCACTCATATGTTCTGTAAATAAAAAGCTTTAATAAATAAATAAATAAATAAGAAGATATCATTCTAATAAGGGACACAATGAGTATTGAAAAGGGTAGGTTAGGAAAATAAATAGAGTCCCTGCAAAGATCCATAAAATTTGCATCCCTTTTCAGGGAAAAAGAGTGATTTGTTTCTTTAAATAGGGAGCCAAGAGTAAAGAGGGCAGGGAAAATGTGAAACAAATTAGGGCAAGAGAATGGCAATATGGGAGGCAAGGAGAGAACAGAAAGCTTTTTGCTGGAATGTAATCCTGTCTTGGTTCATTGGCCAGAGGGTTACTTATATATAGGGCTCTGGTTGAGTTGATAGTCACTAATTAACAATCAGGACAATTGGACCCAGGAATGGAGTTGAAAACTGAATATATTAAGTTTTCATAATAGTATCAGTCACAATTTTTTTCTTCAGGATTTAAAGTCACATTTTATTGTTGTTGTTTTCCATGTCTCATCATGTTCATTTTTAACAATAAATAGCGAACATTCCAGACATTTCAGCTAATTGGGTTTTTCCTGTGTCCCTTTTGTCTATGATACTAATAATTTAGTTTACTATCTATCTGTTAGTTTTAACTCTGGAGTGGTTTGATATGAAGCTATCAGAGAATCATTAAATTCTATAGATTATAAGAAATAAAGATTAAGATGTTATGAACTTTTCAAGGAACTATTAACCCTTGAAAATTTTCAGTGTCTTTGTAAAGACTCCTAATTATAAGGTATAACCAGACAGTTGAAAAGAACACTAGATTTGAAATCATGTCCTGAGACCTCTGTCTCTTGTGTCCCTGTGTGATCTGGGGAAAATCACTTAACATCTCTGGTCTTGCTTTTCCTCAAATGTAAAATGAGGAAGTGGAATTAAACAGCTTTAACTCTGTGACATTTTTGTGCTTTGAAACATGTATCAAGCTGAGTGAAGTGAGTGGAACCAGCATTGTACACAGTAATAGCAAAATTGTGCAATGATCAACTATGAATGACTAAACTCTTCTCAGCCCTATAATGATCCAAGACAATTCCAAAACACTTGTGATGGAAAATGCGATCCACATCCAGAGAAAGAACTATGGAATCTGAATGAAGATAGATGCATACTATTTTCATTTTTTAAATTTTTTCTTTCTCATTGTTTTCCTTTTTGTTCTGATTCTTCTTTCATAACATGACTAATGTGGAAATATGTCTAGCATGATTGTACATGTATAACCTATATTGGATTCCTTATGGTCTGGGGAAGGGAAGAAAAAGGGGAGGAAGGGAGGGACAAAAATTAGGAACTCAATATTTTACAAAAATTAATTTTGAAAAATATCTTTACATGTTCTTGGAAAAAGTAAAATACTATTAAGTGCAAGAAAAGAAAAAAATATATATCATGTGCTTTCTGTGTACCAGATATCTTTTAGGGAGGGGATTTCCATACAAAGCTTAGCTAAGGCAAAAACCCTGGCCTTTTAGAACTTATTACCCTCACTCAATTTTTACATTGAGTATGTGGATGGAAAAGGGCCTCACGTATGGTATTCTTCCTTGTCCTCTAAACCATGTTTTACAACTTCACTGAAGAAATTGTTTTAATTTAAAATGTAAAATATATAATGAGGAAAATAGGTCAAGAAAGTAAATTTATCAAGGCACAGTAGAAATATATAATACTAAGTCAATATATTCTTCCATAGATCTACTATCTAAATTTATTGTGCTCTATCATTCTTGTGTCATTCTTCTCAAGTTTATATTTATCTGAATAAATAACTCTGAATTTCTTGTATTAGAATCTATATCATGTCTCTTTTCACCATGGCTTATTCCTGAGCTAGTTAACATAAACTTTCTACCTCACAACACATATTTACATAATTCTATAACTCCTTAATAGTTAATGTCCTCAAAAGCAGAATGTGATTTAATGTGTTTGTTTATTTGAGCTTTTATTAAATCTCATCCTAGCTGACCTTGTATTAATGAGATCCAAATATGTTCTTCTATGTCCAATAATATGGTCCTATAATTTCATCTTTATTAGGAAGGCTTCTATAAAGATATTCATTCCATTGATAATGCTAGATATGATAGTGAAAGAAGAATGATTGAATAGATCTAGACAAGATTTGAGAGAATATATGATCCAAAACTCCCATTTTAACAGTTAAGGAATGTAAGGCTCGGGAAGAAAACTGACTTGACTAAGTTCACACAGGTAGAGTTTCAAAGACATGATTGAACTTAGGTTTTCTGGCTTCAGAGCCATTTATCTCTTCCGTATGAGAAAAGGGAACAGCTTCCATGGCAGTTGGGTTAAATGAAGTACATTATAGCCTCAGTTAATGTGTTTATGTAAGGATCTGGGGATTTTAACATCTTCTAAATCAAAATGTCTATATTTCTTTCCTTTTCTATTCTAATTCTATCTTCTGAGCAGAGTGTAGGAATGAAACCAATGTTTCAAAAAACATCACTGGACCAAGACCTTTACCTTGTAACCAGGCAACAACACGTTTAAAATAAAATCAGATGGGTTTCTTCACTAAAAACCTGATGATCTCCTAATTATCCCCTGGTGCCAATGTTGGCAAGCTATTAATACAAGAGTTATTAGGCATGGTGACAGTGGTAATAAATGCTGATATAAGCAAGGTCAAAATTGGATACTCCAAACAGATTTTTCCAAAGGCAAGTGGAAGTCATTTTAATATGATATTCATTCATTACAGTTAAAATATGTGTGAATTTGAATCACTCTTGATGGCCATAAGTCGAATTAATTTCACCAGGCTTTATCTGCCAAGGATATTTTTTCTTGCTACACCTGTCTCTGTCCTCTAGTAGGAGAGAAAATAAAAGAGAAAAAAAGAGAGAGAGCAAGAGGAAATTGTTTCATATTTTTAAAGTGAAAGGGTATTTAGTTTGTTATTTATCTGCTTCAGAATTCTAATGAGCAATTCTTTTGATGACTGTGCTACAACAGAATAGCTCAATCTAGCTTTTCCTGAAAGTGTTTTTAGTAAGATTCTTAAAATTGAGTGAATTACCATTAGCTCTCTTTGCAAAGAAAAATTGAAGTAGACAAGGAAAATTTTATGTTACATCAGTAACAATATCCTCATAAAAAAACAGAAAAAATTCTACTTTTTAAAATGAATTTAAAATATTAAAAATATAATGTCTGCACAATACAAGTGTTTGTTAATATATTATTATAAAATCAGGACACAAGCATGAATGAAATTCAGACACGTTATCCATCTATTTTTTATTGTATCTTATTTTTCTTAATCTTAAATTATTTATTGTATCTTAATTTTCTAGCAATTTCATTTCATAAAGTAGTAGTAACTATGATTCTAAGGGCACAAGAAATGAATGAGTTTTCTGTTGGTCCTAAATCAATGATTTCTGCTTTTTCTAAAATATATTTATACATATATTAATATCATAGCTAAAGATTTCAATGGAAGTCAAAGCTAGAAAAAATAGATTCAATAACCACACGCTATAAGTACCTAGCAGTATCAGCATCTGTAATGATCTAGTGGTAATTCCTCCTATCCTCCTCTTTCTCCTGAAGCTGTGCAAGTTGATGTTGATGTTCATTGCTTCCATGACACTATCTATCCATCTCATCCTCTGCTATCCCCTTATTCCTTTTGCCTTCAATCTTTCCCAACATCAGTCTTTCCCAATGAATCCCATCTTCTCATATAGTAAAGACTATTAAAACTAATGTCAGAAGCAGCAATGACAGCATCACTACAAGATATCAGTAATCCTGAAGAGTAAGAAACAAGAATTGGCCCTATATATGGAGCCAAGCACATGTTATCTGTGTGGAAGTTTCCAAATGTGAATCTAGGTCTCACTTTTCCATATGTGGGTACCCCTCTGAACATGTGTCCTACAATTCTATACAAGTCTTCTCTATGTGTGTGCTTTTTCCACACATTTTCCCTCTTTGTGTGCCTCCTCACATACGTATCTGTCGTTAATGTTCAGTAGATTGGTTGTGTCCAATTAATTCTTTGTGACCCCATGGGATCACAGTTCCTTCTATCCTCCACTCTCCTGACACCTGTACAAGTTGATGTTCATTGCTTCCATGACACTATCTATCCATCTCATCCTCTGCCATCCCCTTGTTTCTTTTGCCTTCAATCTTTCCCAACGAAAGTCTTTCCCAATGAGTTCCATTTTCTCATATATGTGGTCAACGTAAACTCCAGATTCATTATTTGACCTTCTAGTTAATGGTTAATTTCTTTAAGTATTGACTGATTTGACCTCAACAGCACTATTCTTCCCACTGATGATGCAAGCACATATTAGAAAATATACTTCAGATTTTTTATGCAGGAAATGTTTTATTTCAATGAAATTGGTTTTTGCTACTTTTCTTACCACACTATTTCATTAACTGTCTTTGCTTTGAACAGATTATATTCTCTGACTGACTATTAAAGACAAATACATCACTAGAGCATCATGAGTAAGAGTGTTAGAACTGCAGAATCCAGGAAAGCTATTTTCTGTGGGATCCACCCTGAAGACTAGGGAAAAAACCCAGATGCTACAGACATAGCTTTTATTATGCTTATAAGCAGAATGTAAATAGCATATAAGGGGATATTGGGAATTATCAGATTAATTTAGGCCATATAGTCAACCTGATCATTTTGTTCTAAAGTTTCATTTGGGACTCTAAATTATTTTTATTGGATGCTAACTTTTTTGTACTTCTGAGTCAGAGATTCTCAGTTAAAGAATACCACTTATATGCTAAAGTTATAGATTAACCAAAAAAATACTGGGAGGAGGAAAAGACAAATATATTGCTTACAGAACTATTCAGAATCCGCTTCCAAGTAGGAGGGGAATGCAAGTGTCTCAGTCATTAAAAGGTTTACTTTATGATTGCAAAGGCATAGTACCTTCACAGCAGGCATTAGTTATTAGTTTTCTCCCTCTTTCAAAATAACTATTCTTTATATCTGGAAATTTCTAACTGAAAAAATGTTTAAGAATTCTGATATATCAGAATGGGTTAGCTTCCCCACCTACACACACCCTCAAGATAACACCAGAGCAGATGATGTAGAAAGTGAATACATAAGCATTAGACCAGAAATCTAGGGTGAGATGCTTGCAATTGTGCCTCAGGCAATGATTTTGAGTTAGTAAATTGTAAGCTTCAGGAAACCAGTCTTCATTTAATCTTCCAATCTGTTCTGGCTATAAACACAGGGCTCTGAAAATGGTAGGCACTAACCAAATGTTTCTTGAAATCGAGATATATTAAAGGAAGTTGTTGTTCTTTGTCACATCTGACTCTTTGTGACTGCATTTGGAGTTTTCTTGGCAAAGGTACCAGAGCAGTTTACCATTTCCTTCTCCGACTCATTTTACACATGAGAAAATTGAGGCAAACAGGGTCAAGTGCCTTATCCAGAGTCACACAACTATCTCAAGCCACATTTGAATACATGAAGATGAGTCTTTCTAACTGCAGGCTTGACATTCTATCTACTCTGCTACCTAACAATATTAAAATCTCAAAGATTCTGGTGATTGGCAAACTAGCTCTTATTATTATTATCCTAAGGAAGATGAAGAGGCTGATTTAGTAGTCCACGATGTCTTAAACTTCTTGTACTTGCAACCCCTTTTTAACCTAGAAATTTGTACTCAAACTCGGGTATATAGGTTTATAAAATAGATATGTAGATCAAACATTTATTGATAGTAAATCATAATTTAGGGATCCTCACATTCAATTATAATATCCCTTATAAGGCTGTCCCTTATAAAACTAAGAAGTTTTAGACTAGTTTAAAAGTGTCAAGCTCAATAGAAGTTATCCCCATGGGATAAATATTGACTTAGAAAGTGATAAATTAATATTATCTATATTTAATCTTTTTGTCATTTTGCTAAACATTTCTAAATCATATTTTAATCTACTTTCAAAAGGAGTTTTGCAGCTCTCAAGTAGAAGTAACTTTAATACCTTTGGACTAGTATATAGAGTGCTGCATTTGAATTGAGGAAGACAGTTCAAATTCTGACTCATATTCTTAGTCTGACCTTGTACAAAATATTCAATCCCTCTCAACCTTAGTTTCTCTGCCTATAAATGGTGGTGATAATAGCACTTTCCTCCCAGAATTATTGCATTAAATAATACATTTATAAACTTTAATGTGTGAAATATTAATTTTTATATCATAATAATAACTCAAGAATGAAAAATTGAGACTATGTCATGGACTTGGAAAAGTCTCCCTTGCTAGATTGATATTAGGGAATTAAATGGCTCTCCTGTCTTTTATCTAAGTAGCATGTCTTCCTGTGAGCTCTACCTGGTATCTAAAAGCAAAGATCAGAGAAGAAAAGTTACAGATTATCTCATTCAACACTTGTTTTTATTCCTGATGGGGAAGTTGAGGCAAAGAGAAATTAAATAATTTGTTCAAAACCCCAAAGCTAATAAATAGCACACCTTGAACTTGACCCTGTGCTTTCCAATTCCATCCCTAATGCTTGTTATTGTAGATTATACTTCACTTCTTCTGAACACGAGTTAGTTTTATGTTTTGGTCCTAAATTTCAAGGAAACTCTTATTTCTTTCAGGAATGTGGGTTTCAGGAATGGAAAAGGAACATAACCCAAGGATATTTTGATGACATACTCTGGTATGGGGCCACATCCCACTCAATATTTTCAAGGAGGCATAGCAGCAAAGTCCATTATCCTGAAAAAGAACCATCTTTTTTTTATTTCCAGATAAATTATATGCCCTAGATACAGATTCTATTCTTCTATTGCTGTTTTCAAGCCTTTATCAAGACTTCAAAACACCATTGCTAAAATCAGAGAAAGCAGAAAAGGTCTCTTGAGAGTAGTGATTGTTTACTCCACCTTCAGAGATTGATGTGGCCCTTTTCTTGGTTAAAAGGGAACCTTCTTTTTATGATTCTCTCATTTCCCATTTCTTTCAAGAATTTGATGTCTCAATCATTTACATTCTCTATCTCATCTTCATTCTTTCCTTATCTATTGACTCCTTCTCCATTGCTTACAAACATGTTAAGATATTTCTAAGCCCTCCTCCCTTCAAAAAAAAAAAACTTAATTGTGCCACCTCTTTTGGCTAGTCTATATTTTCCCTTTCACTGTAAAAATCCTGGAACATTTACTGCCTTAACTTCTTTGAAAACCACTTGAAAACTACTCCTCAAATCATTGCAATCTGATCCCCTCAATCTCCCAATGCATGACCCTTTTTCTTGTACTTTGAACTCTTCTTGATAGATTAGAATGAGAAGTACTTAAACTCAAAGTTAAATTTTATGCAGAAATTATTTCTCAGAATCATTCATCTTCATGAACACAATATATTAAGTTAGTTTCCCCCAAAATGTAACCTGCATTTTGCAAATGTTGCAAAATGTAAGAATTGAAATAACTCCAGAACAGAATTCATTATTTGAAATTTTCAACAATTAAATTTAAATTTCTTTTAAAGTGGTATTGTTATCAATAGTCTTGTATTTCACCAAATCATCCCAAACATCAATTTCAATTTCATTGAAATTTAATTGTCTTACTTTTTTCCTCCAATTATTTAAATCAGAGGCCGCATAGTATAGTACAGCAATTGCCAAAGTATGGTCTTGAGATTCCTGGAATCCTCAAGTCCCTTTTAGGCAATCTGTGAAATTCAAACTGCTTTCATGAAAATTCTGAAATATATTAGTCTTGAGTCACAAAAGCTTCAAAAGTTAAGGTGGTGGTGATGATGATGATGATGATAACAACAATAACAACAGCATATATAGCACTTACTATGAGCCAAGAACTATGCTAAGTATTTTATAATTATTATCTCAGTTGACACAACCAACCTGGGAAATAGGTGCTATTATTATTTCCATTTTAGCACTTGGCACAAATTAGATTCTTGTTAAATACTTTCTAATATTCTCTCCTCCCTCTACACTCCAGTAGTATTCAGTGAATCAACTGACTACTAACTCTACAGCTGGAATGATGATGTTGGAAGCCAGATTTTAGGGGTTTAGAAGTGAGTAAAAGGTAAAGTGGAAGTATTTGGTATAGATGTCTTTCTCATGAACTCTAGCCAGGGAAAGGAGCTTTGGAAGATGACAAGCTTAGCAGGATTGGCTGGATCTAGTGAGGGGTTCTTTTAAGGATGTGATAGACATGGGTGTGTTTATAAACAACAGCAAAAGAGCTTGAAGATAAAAGGAAATAATGGCTATGGTAGAGAGTGTAATCTGCTAGAAAAGACAGACAGTATTAAGAGTGCATGTAAAAAATCTGACCTTGGCCAGGAAATTGACCATTTCTTCATGGTCTTAGGGGAAGAGGTCTGAGTCAAATGAGTTGAGGAAGACAGAGAAAACACTGTTCAAATGACCTTAATTTTTTTTTTTAGTAAAGTACTTCAAGAGCCATCTAAACCCAGAGAGAGGACTATGGGAACTGAGTGGGGATCACAACATAGTATTTTCACTCTTTTTGTTGTTGTTTGCTTGTATTTTGTTTTCTTTCTCATTTTTTTTCCTTTTTGATCTGATTTTTCTTATGCAGCAAGATAATTCCATAAATATGTTTATATATAAATTTTTTTTAAAATTTAAAAGGTAAAGTATGACTTCAGATTATACTTCCTCTATAGAGAGGGTAAATGGAACAATACTATGGAAGGGCTGGAGGACAGATGAAAATATTTGGAAACAACCTCTATAGAGTCAAAAATAATAAACTGATTAGGTTAAAGTAAAATGACTACCTGGGCCTCATTTTCCTAATCTATTTTTAAAAATGGATTGAACTCAATAGCCTCTGAGATTCCTTCCATCTAAACAGCTATGATCTTATAATTCTCAACACTATGCCCCTCCATACACCTCCATATCCCATACTTAAAGCAAGTAAATTGCAGCTATGACATTTAACTTGAGCACCTGCAGTCCTTCAGTAAGTAAACTGACAGCTTGGACAAATCCCAAGTTCTTTCTTAAAAATATAAGTATCGGTTCTATATTTAGGTACCCCCCCACTGGTCACACCCATGGTGAAGTGAGACAACTTTCTGTCTGAAAACAAAAAAAAAAAAAAAAAAAAACAAAGAAAGTTCTACTTTTAAAATTCCTTAAGTGAATGTCAACATCTCTTTTCTTGTACCAGATCCTATATTTAAATGTGTTAGGTGTGTCAATTACTAGAGTCTAGAAAACAACTCCCATTCACACCCCTCTAGAGAAGGGCCTGGTCTGCCATTCAGTAACCTAAATGAATAGGAGGTAACTAAAGCAAAGACAAAGATCCCCCACAAGAACATTCACACAAATACCATTTTGAAACATTATTTTATGAAAGTAGTTCACATACTATACTCCTCCAAACTGAATTACCTTCTTACCATAGTTGCCCTGCCAGAGTAATAAAACCTTTATTTTTAAGGAACAAAGAAAGGATAAGATCATAGAATCATATATTTATAGACCACAGAAATCATTGTCTGAATCCATTTTTTTTTTAATTTTAAAAATGAGGATAATGAGACACTGAGAGAATTAAATTACTTCCTAGGTTCATAAAACTTGAAAGTATCTGAGGCAGGCTTTGTATTCAGGGCTTCCTACCTCCAAGTCTGGTGCCCTGTCCCTCATACCATACTGAAGCTCAAATAAAGGCCTATTCTTCTGAAGGCTAGATTGGGGATAAAAAGAATCTAATACAGAAATAGAAAATAACTAAGGATGCCAATGAGTAACTTCTAGATCTAGATCTATTATTCTCTGGACTTGAAGAGGAGAAAAATAATATCATTATGTTATAAGTTCAATGTACAGTGCTTCCAGCTGGCTGATCAGACCAACATTCACTCAAAAGACTCTACCACAGGTTGAGGACAAATAATCTAAATGAGAACTTACTGATGGAAGGGAATAATGATGGGGGAAATTGGGCCTCTACATTCATGTTTTTTTTCCCTTATGAAGAAGTTTATGCTTCTCATTTTAATAAAACATTTTCAAAAAGAAAGAAAAATTTGACACTTCAGGGATTTGTGCAAAGCTAGAAGACATATGATATTTGAAAGAGAATCGATGTTAAATATGTTAAAATATTTAACATGTATTAGACTATCTGCCATCTAGGAGAGAGGGTGGGGAGAAGGAGGGAAAAATTTGAAACAGAAAGTTTTGCAAAGATCAGTGTTGAAAAATTACTCATATGTTCTGTAAATAAAAAGCTTTAATAAAAAAAAATTAGGCAGAGAAAAAAAAAGAAAGAGAATGGAGTATTAGCTATCCATTCATCTAGTTCCTCTCAGTTTCATTCCTACATTAAGTTGGAGTCTCAAAAATCCAAAGATCTAGACAGCATTATCTCAGGCTCTCACAGAAATCCAATTTAATGTCATAACATCAGCTTTTGTAAGGAAGCTGGGAGGTTGATACAACTGTTTCAATGAGATGTGTCTCTGTATCTTTCAGGGAAAAAAATGGTTCAGTCCATTATCTGCTATGTTCTTCAACCTTTTCTAATAAGGCCTGTTTGTTAAATTCCTGCTCATGTAAAATTTTAAGAAATACTGTATCTTAGTAGATGAATTCCTGTGCTTTTTTGTGGTAAGAAAACAAAAAAAAAATGTATAACCTAGAATGGTGTCCATTTTGCCTTATCTGTGGAAAAAGTTTCAGTGAATTTCAGTAGTAGAGTGTTGTGGCCTTCTCAGCTTGGCTGCCTAGGAACCAAGCCTCCTTCTTTTGAATGGCTGCTATTTTGTTTTATCCCTAACCATCTTATTTTGTACCAGATTTGATCCTGCTACTTATCATAAGTCCTTTTTGAAATAAGTAAAGTATATATATATATATATACATATATATATATTTTTTTTAAAAAAGCCTTTCCATTTAATTTCTCTTTACTAAGACAGCTAGAAGTGCAGCGTAGAGATTTTTGGGCCTGTAGTCAGGAAATCATGAATTCAATCTGACCTCAGATATTTACTAGTTGTGTGATCCTGGGAAAGTCACTTAGTCCTATTTGCCTCAGTTTCCTCATCTATAAAATGAGTTGGAGAAGGAAATAACAAATCACTTACTAGCTTTGCCAAGAAAACCCCAAATGCACTCCCAAGGAGTCAGCCAGAACTCAATAGCAGCTATTCTATTTTTCTTTCCTTTTATATTGTTGACTGTTCTCTTCTGAAAAAAAAAAAAACTATCCTCTTTTTGGAATACAATTGTACTATAAAGAAATGATGAGCATCCTAACTTCAGAAAAACCTGGAAAGACTTACATGAACTGATACTGAGTGATGTGAGCAGAATCAGGAGTACACAGTACATGGTAATAACAAGAATATGTGATGATCAACTATGATGCACTTGGTTTCTCTCAGCAATACTGAGATCCAAAGCAATTCCTATAGTTGTGATGGAAATGGCCATCCACATCCAAAAGAACTATGGAGTCTGATTGCTGATCAAAACATATTATTTTCACTTTAAAAAAAAATTTCTCATGATTTTTCCATTTTGTTCTGAACTTTCTTTCACAACATGACTATTATGGAAATATGTTTAAAATAATTGTACATGTATAACCAATATCAGTGTGTTTGCTTGAGAAGGGGTGAGAAAAGAGAGGGAAAAATATTTGAGACTCAAAATCTTAGCAAAAATGAAATTGAAAACTATTTTACATGTAATTGGAAAAAATAAAATACAATTAAGTAGGGGGAGGGGAAGAAAGGACATCATTTCCACTGTGGTGATGAAGGAGGATGCAGGATGCCATCTTTTTGTTCACGGAATAGAATGAAGATCTGGTTGTTTTATATCCCATACCCTACTCTCCAAAAGGAGAATTGTTTCCATTTTAAGAATATCATCAATAGATTACCTAGTACTTTTGTGCTCTTGGTCAAGTCACTTAACTTCAGTTTTCTCATCTATAAAATAGGGTCACATAACTGAAATGACTGAACAACATGGTGTGTATGTGTGTAGATGTCACATATATTATTTTATTTGACCCTATAAAGTAAGTGATATTATTCCTATTTTACAGATTAAAAATAAAAATTGAGAGTTAAAGCAGTCAAATGGCTTGCCCTGGCTTATACATCTAGTGTTTCAGGTAGGATTTGAACTCAGGAACTAAGTCAAGTCTAGTGCTCTATCCTCTCTGACACTCTTTAAGGACACTTCCCTCTTTCATGAGGGATGACAGCTATATTAACACATGAAGATAAAATTTTAAAAAATTAGTAGTTTTTCAGAGAACTCCTTAGGGGAATTCATTAGCCTTTTCAGCTATAAAGAAGATTCAAATTTCATCCACGGTGATTATCAAAATAGACTTTTTTTTTCCCCTGGAAAGAAGAGAAGGTTAAAAATCTCTGTGACATATTATACCTGGCCCAACTTAGCATCCCAAATGCCTCTCTGGAGTGGAGCATGTTCCCTGCTGCCATGTGCTGCTGATTCCTGTAGGCCAGTGGAGCTTAGGCACTAGAGCAGCCGGCTTCTGAAATACCAAAACAAACACTTGAGAATGCCATTGTGGACAGACAGCTGAAGCAGCCAAGGTCCCAGTGCGTTCTCTCACAGTGTAGATTTCTGCCTATAGCAAAGACAGGCTATGATTTCTCTCAGCTCTCTAGATTATCTCAGCTGCTCAGAGAAAGCAGCAGGTTAAGTCACAGATGTGAAACAGACTCATTGTCCCTTCGACCTTAAATGGTGATTTTCAAGACTCTTCTTTCTACCTTCCCATATAAATAAATTCTAAAACAAAAAAAAAATTCTTCTGTTGGGTCAGTCTGTTAAGTGAGATTTCCATATTAATGGAAGAAAAATGCATAAGTGCAATAGCACCCAAAGAAGTAAAAGAGTTTCAAGAACCAGGAATTTTTCTTTCTTCTAGCATTTGCTTGAATGCTGTGGGCTTGTCTAAGTACATCCAAGGAAAGTTTAGTGAATTAAAGAGTTTTGTCAAATTTGGGAATTGCAGAACACTCTGGACTGGGCTTTATTTTAGCCCCCTTTGTTGATGAAATGAAACATCAGGATATGATTCTTGTATCCCACTTCTAAAAAAAACGCTACAAACTGAGAAAATGAAATTAGGTGTGGTTTGGCCAAGCACAAGTATGCAATCAGGAAATAAATACACATCAAACCCTAAATTCTAAGTTTCCTTTAAAAACATATGAGTTTCCTTCATTTGAGTCATACATCCAGAAGTGGACTGACTGAGTATTGCACTTAGGACAAGCTGTCTATTACATTAAGTTGACAGATACTGAAAAATGGAATTTCTGTTGCCTTGACCTCTCAGGATTTTATCTGATAGATTTATGCTACAAGAGTGGAGAGGGATGTCAGGGAAGATGTTTGTGATTAAAGTTTTTTTTTTTAATTTTATATATATATATATATATATATATATATATATAATATGCATATTATATATATATATAATGATAATAATATTAATAGTAGCTAACTATTAGGTGCCAGGCACTGTGTTAAGTGCTCTACAATTATCCCATTTTACCATCACAACTACTCTGGGAGATAGTTGGTTTAATTATCCCCATTTTACATATAAGGAAAATGAGGGAAACAGAGGTTAAAAGATTTGCTCAGGGATCATAGAGCTAATAAATGTCGAGGGCCAAATTTGACCTTTGGTCTCCATGATTGTAAGCCCAGTGAGGTATCTACTGTTCCACCTGGCTGCTGTAGAGATGAGGGTGGAAGTCAGGAGGAAAGGAAGGGAAGGGGGAGGGAAAAGAGTGGGAAGAAGAGGAGAGAGGCAGAGAGTTAGAGACAGAGACATACAGAGAGTGAAAGAAAGACAGAGAGAGAGAGAGAGAGAGAGAGAGAAAGAGAGGGAGAGAGAGAGAGAGAGAGAGAGAGAGAGAGAGAGAGAAGAGGAGGAAGAAGAGGAGAAGGAGGAGGAGAAAGAGAGGGAAATGGAAGGAGGGAGGGAAGGAGTGATGAATACACACATATGTATATATGCATGTGTGTACATACATGTGTGAACATATATATGTATAAAATAACATTACAAAAATAGTATAATTATTCGATTTGTGATATGAACCAATAGTGACAGAGACATCTGTCATAGATAACAGAGGTTTGCCATTTATTTAAGTGCAATAGCTCATAGATTCAAACCACTATATTTAAGCAAGGCAGGATCAGGTGATTAATCAAATTGCTTTTGAGAGGACATGACTTTTGTAACTCAGAAGGTGAATGGGAAAATAAATGCAGGATTTAGAGAATACCAAAGACATATATTGAGATGCTAAGACTGTCTTAAAGTTTGGGAAAACTGAGTTCCATTAAGATTATCTCAAATATGCTAACAAGACAGTCTGGGAAAATTGACCTGATTATGATTAATAATAGAAATAGGATGGACTCATTTTAGCAATTCCTAAAAATAGACTGGTTTAGAATTCACATCATATATATGTACATATGTAAATATGTGTATGTATACATACATTTTTGTGCTTATGTATGTATGTATAAATACGTATTCATATACCTCTCCACTGCTGTGGATACCATAATTCTCTCTCTTAGGAAAGGTTTAGGGAGGATTCAATCAGTTCTTCAAGGGTGCATAACCAGGGAAAATGTACTTGTAATTAATGGCAACAGAACCAACCAAGGTAAAAGTCTAAAAATAGCAATTCTCATCTTTCAAAGATGTAGCAAGTTTGCACCTTACGCAATGGTAATATGCCAGTCTACCACCCTCTTCTTTGAAAATTTTTACTCAAAATATTTACAGGACTTTATTTCTTCTTATTTTTTTCTTGTGGATATAATCTGAAGTTTCCATTTTTGAGAAATAGATAGTATTTAGAGGTATCATTGGAGTGGATTGTTCTCCTCCCTGCTGTATCTCTCATAAGCTTTGACTGATTGCCTTCCTGGTTTCACAGAGAACAGAACATAATTTTTTTTATGTAATATAATGAAGGACTGGCCAATGAATACTCAATCTTTAGATCATATGTGGCCATACCGTTCCTGGTTGAAGTCAAGAAGATCTGAGTTTGAATCCTGTTTATTAGTCACACTTATTAGCAGTGTGACTCTAGGCAAGTCACTTTGTTCTGTTCATTCACTGTCTTTATCTGCAAAATGAAGAAAATACTACTACTTTCTAGGGTTTTATGAAGATCAAATAATATATATATATATATATGGATAAATCTATATATATATAAAGAGTTTTGAAAATCTTAAAATTCAATATAATCACTACCTATGTGTGTCTGTTATGTGTTTTTATGTGTTTTGTGTGTTATATGCCTGAGATATAAATCCAAGAATAGCTACAAAGAGCAAGATGATTTATTAGGCTTTTGTCATGAAAGGACAAAAATTGGACAACTGTATTATAGTAATGACAACAAAGAAAACTTATTATATTGGATTTAACATGTATCTTAAACATCTTTAACATATACTGGATTACTTGTCATCTGGGAGAAAGGATGGGGGAAAGGAAAGAAAATGTGAAACATAAGGTTTTGCAAGGGTCAATACTGAAAAATTATCCATGCATATATTTTGAGAATAAAAAGCTTTAATAAAAAAAGAAAACTTATTAGAACTACCCATGAAACAGACATTCTCAAAGAACTGAGCCCTCGTTGACCAGAATCCTAATTGCACTAAAATATCTATTCATTATCCTTTGCTAAAATAAATAAAATCATAAGCCAGAGTATCCACGATAAGTGACATTTTAAAAAGTGAATAAGTTTATTAATACTATACTACTTTCTAGAAATATTTGCATGTCTGTCACTAAAAGCATAACTCATTTCTCTACCACTTTACACCTATCAGATGGACTAAGATGATAGAAAAAGATAACGATAAATGTTGGAGGGAATGTGGGAAAACTGGGATACTAATGCATTGTGGATGGAGCTGTGAACTGATCCAGCTTCTGGAGAACAATTTGAAACCATGCCCAAAGGGTCTAAAATTGTACATACCCTTTGATCCAACAGTGTTATTACTGGGTCTGTATCCCAAAGAGATCTTAAAAGAGGGGGAAAGGATCCACATGTGCAAAAATGTTTATAGCAGTTCTTTTTGTGGTGGCAGGGAATTGGATGTTGAGGCGATGCCCACCAATTGGGGAATGGCTGAAAAAGTCATGGATTATAGATACAATGGAATATTAATGTTCCATAAGAAATGATGAACAGTCTAGTTTCAAAAAAGCTTGGAAAGACTTACATGAACTGACACTGAGTGAAGTGAGCAGAACCAGGAGAACATTGTATATAGTAACAGCAAAATGTGATGATAGGCTTAGCTCTTCTCAGTAGTACTGTGATCTAAGACAATTCAAAAAGAGTTGACATAGCAAATACCATTGCATCCAGAAAGAGAACTAGGGAGATTGAATGCAGATTGGAGTATACTATTTTCACCTTTTTTTGGTTTGTTTTTTTCTTTCTCATGATTTTTCCCTTTTGTTTGATTTTTCTTTCATAACATGACTGATAAGGAAATATGTTTAACATGATTGTACATGTATAACCTATATCAGATTGCTTCTTATCTTGGGGAGGAGGGATGTAAGGGAAGAGAAAGAAAAAAATTGAAACTCAAAATCTTACAAAAATGAATGACAAAAATTATCTTTACATCTAATTGGAAAAATAGAATGCTATTGAAAGGAAAAAATAATAATTCACCTCTGATACTTATTATCTGCATGACTGTGAACAAGCCAATCAAAAAGTTTGAGCTGCAAAATGGGAATAATATCCAAAGTATTAACTCACTGAACTATTGATAAGCTAAAATTGATAATGTTATATAAAGCAATTAGCATATTAAAAACTCCATTTAAATATTTGTCATCATCATCATCATTATTGAGTTCTAACTCTTCCCTAAAAATATAAATATTGAGATTGCTTTTAATTCAAACACCACAATACAACTCTCACATGAGGAAGTTTCAAATGTAATAACGTGAGATGAAAAATGACAAGGATTTTACCTTCAAAGTCTGTTCCTTGATGTGATTTTTATTGACATTGTTTTATCTTTTCCATTAAAGAAGTTGTAAGTCACAAACCAAGGACTATGTGTAGAATAATTACCTATCTTGCCAGCAAAATCTATTTCCATATAATCTCTGCAGCTCCATCAAATACATAAGCATAGAACAACCATCCTGAAAAGATAACACGCATATTAAGTGGGAAATTAGTCAAGTTTGAAAAAGCACTGTCCCCAGGGGATCAAACTGTGGTTTTATTGTTCAGCCTTTCTTCAATCTTATCTGACTTTCCCCAACTCCATTTGAAGTTTTCTTGGCAAAAATACGGCACCATTTCCTTCTCCAACTCATTTTTTACAGATGAGGAAATTGAGGCAAAGAGGATTAGGTGACTTATCCAAGTCATACAGTTACTAAGTGTTTGAGGTCATATTTGAACTCAGGAAGATGTCTTCCTGACTCCAGGCATAGCACTCTATCCACTGTACCTGTCGCTTAGCTGCCTCAAACTTTGATAAAGTGTCCCTGTTTGTATAAAATCAGAGTTCAGTTTCAGACATCCTTTCCATTAATTTTCTTGAAATTTTTGTACCTATTTTACTTTTTTATGTCTTTTTTAATAAATTATAAGAATTACGAATTTACATACTCTAATAGCTTAAAGGATCTGTGTTCTCACTGATGTGGAAATTCCTCCAAAATATATAGATCACCACCCTTCCCTTATATCTCCTAAAGATCAGTCCATTCGCTTCCAATCACTCAGGCTCACAATCTAGGTGTCATCCTCAGCTCCTCATGTCTCACTTCCCAAATCCAATCTGTGGCCACTGTGTCAATTTTACCGTCACAATATCACTCATATATTTCCCTTTCTCTTTTCTGACATTATTACCACCCTGGTGCAGGCTCTTATTATTTCACATCTAAACTAATGCAAAAACCTGCTGGCGAGTCTCTCTAGTTCAAGTTTCATCCCACTCTAGTCCATCTTCCACTCAGTCACTGGTACCATTCAGGATCAAATATAAAATCCTCAGTTTGATTCAAAGTCCTTTGTAACCTAATCCTTCTCTACCAGTCATCTTTACACATTTCTCTGCATCCCAAACACTTAGCACAGTGTTTGACATATAGTAGGTGCTTAATAAATTTTTATTGACTGACAACATATATCATGCAACTCCAGCCCTTATCCTCTGATAAACTTACTATGGGAGCTCCATTATTGAGTAGCAGTGTCCATCTTCATGTTTTGCTTTGTTTTTGACACTAAAAGAATACCAATGGAATAGTTAGGCTGTCCATAAGAGACTACTCTATTACTCCTATTGCTGCTGCTGCTGCTACTACTACTACCAACAACAACCACCAACATTTGTAAGGTTCATTAAGATTTGCAAAGGGTTTTACAGATACATTGTCATTTTAGGTAAGTAGTCTATTTCCTTTTCAATCACTTATCTCTTTGATTACCTTTATACATCTTCTCTGACATAGTCACAGTTTGTCATAGACAAATGTCTGTGTTTATGAGAAGTTGCAGTCTGCTCCTCTTCTCTATGTATTATCCCACAGCTCTTTGGACAATTCTCAACTTCAATTTCTTCAGGCTGTGCTTCCTTTCATGATTCTATGACTTTCATCCATAGTTAAGGATAGTCGATACATTTATTTGCTACTGAGGCACATTAACCAAATGTCCTTCATTTGGTATCTATGTATTTCATTTATCATGTAATAGTTTCTTCTTATGATTTTTCAGGACAGTATATTGATAAAACTGGGAAATCTTAATTTAAGATCATGTTATCAAAATAAAGTTGAACTCAAGTGAATTAATTATATATATATGTATGTGTATATATATATATATATAATATAAAAACCAATAATTAAAGTATGTGGGCTATGTTTAACTTACAAATAAGGCATGATAGCAAAGAAATGCTATCTGATATTAACAATCAGTCCTATTCTTTTCCTAATTTGGATGTGAAGGAGAGGAAAATCAATTTAAGAAATGTCTCTGCTGTACTTTTGCAAAGAGTAAGAGTAATTACCTATATCACCACCAGTGTGTAGCTAGGTCTTTCTCTACATGGACAGCAAGATTTAGCATACAAGAAACATATTTTGCAGTATGAGGTGGTATGCTTTAATTTACAACTATATTTTGCAAATACTACTTTTAACTGGATTCCACCCTTGTCCATATTGCCACCCAAAAATAGCTCCAAAAGGGAAAGATTCCAGGTGATTGCTGAGCTAGGCAGAGAAATTACTCTCCATATTTAAGTGTCATCATCATCATCATCATCATCATATCTAACATTTATATAGTTTTAAGTTTTGCAAAACATTCTGCGCACATTATCTAAATTTGGTCTTTAAACAACTTTGTGAGGTATGTAATTTATTATTCTTTCCATTTCACAGATGAGGAAAATGAGACTGAAAGTATAAGTACTTTGACCTGAATCACCTAGCTGTTATGTGTTTGAGGCAAGATTTTAACACAAGTATTCCTGAATTGAGTCCAGTTATCCACTCATAGCTAACATACTCTTAAGTACAGAGTATAAAAAAATACCTATTATTTGTTCACATATTGAAAAATAAGGTAATACTGACCTAGAAAAAATAACAACAAAATTCACATGGAAAAATAAAAGGTCAAGAATTTCAAGGGAATTAATGAAAAAAAAAAGCAAATGAGGATGGCCTAGCTATACCAGCGGTCAACAAAACCATTTGGTACTGGATAAGAAATAGAGTACTCGATCAGTGGCATAGGATAGGATCACAGGAGAAAATAGTCAATGACTATGTAATCTAGTGTTTGACACTCAAAAACCCCAGCTTTGGGGATAAAAACTCACTATTTGACAAAAACTGCTGGGAAAATTGGAAACTGGTATGGAAGAAACTAGGCATTGACCCGCACCTAACACTGTATATCAAGATAAGGTCGAAATGGATTCATGATCTAGACATAAAGAATGATATTATAAACAAATTAAAACAATGTACAATAGTTTACCTCTCAGACCTGTGGAGGGGGAAGGAATTTGTGACCAAAGAAGAACTAGAGATCATCATTAGTCATAAAATAGATAATATTGACTATATCAAGTTAAAAAGTTTTTATACAAACAAAATGAATGCAGACAAGATTAGAAGGGTAGCAATAAACTAGGAAAATATTTTTACATTCAAAGGTTCTGATAAAGGCCTCATTTCTAAAATA
>JAJPUD010003160.1:63937-193128 GCA_023553655.1 Myrmecobius fasciatus | reverse complement strand
CGTTTACCTCTCAGACCTGTGGAGGGGGAAGGAATTTGTGACCAAAGAAGAACTAGAGATCATCATTAGTCATAAAATAGATAATATTGACTATATCAAGTTAAAAAGTTTTTATACAAACAAAATGAATGCAGACAAGATTAGAAGGGTAGCAATAAACTAGGAAAATATTTTTACATTCAAAGGTTCTGATAAAGGCCTCATTTCTAAAATATATAGAAAACTGACTCAAATATATAAGAATTCAAGCCATTCCCCAACTGATAAATGGTCAAAAGATATGAACAGACAATTTTCAGAAGAAGAATTTGAAACTATTTCTAGTCAAATGAAAAGCTCCTCCAAATCACTATTAATCAGAGAAATGCAAATTAAGACAACTCTGAGGTACCACTACACACCTGTCAGATTGGCTAAAATGACAGGAAAAGATAATGATGAATAGTGGAGGGGATGTGGGAAAACTGGGACACTGATACATTGTTGGTGAAACTGTGAATGGATCCAGCCATTCTGGACAGCAATTTGGAACTATGCTCAAAAAGTTATCAAACTGTGCATACCCTTTGACCCAGCAGGGTTTCTATTGGGCTTACATCCCAAAGAGATCTTAGAGGAGGGAAAGGGACCCACATGTGCAAGAATGTTTGTGGCAGCCCTTTTTGTAGTGGCTAGAAACTGGAAACTGAAGGGATGCCCATCAGTTGGAGAGTGGCTGAATAAATTATGGTATATGAATATTATGGAATATTATTGTTCTGTAAGAAACGACCAGGAGGACGATTTCAGAGAGGCCTGGAGAGACTTGCATGAGCTGATGCTGAGTGAAATGAGCAGAACCAGGAGATGATTATACACAGCAACAACAATATTACATGATGATCAATTCTGATGGACATGGCTCTCTGCAACAAAGAATTGTCTCAAACCAGTTCCAATTGTTCAGTGAAGAAAGCCATATACACCCAGAGTGAGGCCTGTGGGATCTGAATGTGGACCACAACACAGCATTTTAACATTTTCTGTGAATATTTGCTTACATTTTGTTTTCCATTAAGATTAAGTTGTTTTTCTTTTCTCTTTCTTGATCTGATTTTTCTTGTGCAGTAAGATAACTGTATAGATATGTATACACATATTGGATTTGTCATATAATTTAACATATTTAACATGTATTAGATTACTTGTCATCTAGGAGTAGTAGTGGAGGAAAGAAGGGGAAAAATTTGAAACAAAAAAAATTTTTTTGCAAAGATCAATGTAGAAAAATCACTCATATATTCTGTAAATAAAAAGCTTTAATTAACCAATAAAAAAAGAAAAAAGAAAGAAAAATAAGGTCATCCTGGAAAAGTAATGAATAGATATTGTAAACATGAAACTATTGATTTACATCAACATGGCAGAACTTGGAATTGTTTTAGAGCCAATTTTATTTATAGACATAGCAGACAATATGGTGTCATTTTGGGGAAACAAGACAATGCTGCCTGCCAAAAATTGTCTAGTCCCTCAAGTGTCATTCCATCACCAAATGTTTATAGCTTTGTATGTCCAGGGAAGTTTTTTGTCTTCAGGAGTATCCTTTCAGTTGTGTCTAAATCTTCATGACCCATTTGGGGTTTGCTTGGCAAAGATACCAGAGTTGTTTGCCATTTCATTTTCTAGCTCATTTTACAATTGATAAAACTGAAACAAACAGGGTTAAATGACTTTATCAGGATTACATCACTACTAAGTATCTGAACCAGATTTAAACTCAGGAAGGTTAAGTCTTGCATTCTATTCATTGTGACATCTAGCTTCCCTTCAGGAGTCTCCTACTAAAATATACAGACCCCTAGGAAATTGTTAGTTAATATTTTGTAAGGGATTAATGTCAGATCAAGTACAAGATGGTGCTTCGAAAAAGTTGGGGAGGTCAAAGGGAAATGGGGAAAGGTACAGTGACAGAGAAGATGTCAAGCTTGTCTGCCAAACATACTCTTTCTTATTTTCATAATCCTTTCTGCCCTGAATTCCTACACATTGAATTTATTTTATTTTATGAGTGTGCAGGAAAGAGTGACTAAGTCTTTTGCATAGGACATTCAATTCTGCAGCATTTATTTTGGAAATATCAGTAAAAGTTGGACTGAACAAGTGCTCTTAGATCAGCCAGATGTAAAGGAGATGCCAGGAAATCTTTTTTTCCAACTCTTCTGGAAATGGCAAATAGAATACTAGCCTGCCATATTTCTGGTTGGTTCTGTCTGGTATGTGTTGAATGTCAAACTGAATGATGGCTCAGGCTGCCAAATTCTACTTTACTCATACACTCCTCAGCTTCAGGTAGTGAAAAATTAATGTATTACTTTGATTGCTCAATGTCTAAACTCATTGCTTATTCATTTAATAGTTGGAATCCCTTTCAACCTGACTTGTACCTATTCCCTCCACTACATAGAAACCTCTCTAGCCAAAGTAACACACCTCCACTCTTCAAACAAAAGAATATTTCTCTCTACCATTTGTCTTCAACCTCTCCTCAGCTTTTGGTAATATCAATCATCATGAACTATTTAATACCCTTGCTAATTTTATTATTTTTGTGTCTCTCTGGGAGATTTCAATTCATTCTGGATACCCCCTTGTAATTCTTTCTGGATATTTATTGTTGTGTTGTTTTTTGTTTGTTTGTTACCTCCTCTTTTTCTCTCTACATCAGAGACTTAGGCAAATTTATTTGTTTCCATTTGTTCAACTATCATTAGTTTTTAGCTACTACAAAAATTTTCCTGTCCACTCTTAAACATTTGCCTGTCAACAAATTCTTCCTAGAACTCTCATTTACAAAGGCATCTCAAAGTGGATGTCTCATCACCCAATTGATTAAATAAGACAAAGTCAGGCTCTTTGTCTAACAACCTCTGTTTAGTGAATCATAGGATCACAGGTTTAAGATTAGAAGGAACTTTAGTTTAAGTAATTCCAACCCCCTCTCCTCCCTCCTTCATTTTATAGAGGACGACTAAACTCAACCCAATCACACAATTATTTGAGTGGCAGAACCAAGATTTGGACCTTTGGACCACAATTCCAATGCATTTCACTACATGACAGATTACTTTAACACATCACAAAATGCACAATTGTCTCCCATTAATATCTTAAAATGAATGATTAATCATATTTGAGTCAGTCTGGCCAGATTGGGTGCCTTCCCCAGCAGAGAGGGGAGGGACATAGAAATAGCCAAAGTAACTAATGAATCTAAAAGGAGAATCCCTAGGTATCAAAATAATTGGATTACTAATGTGTGTATATTCTTCTCCGGCTTGCTTTTGACTGGTATATCAAAGATGTTTGATGCTCTTCTCACCCACATAAATGCATTTGTAAAGAGTGGTGACATCCTTTGCTTACTACTTGGGATGAAACAGGGTTCAATGTTCAAAAATCTCCAGGTCTGTTTTCAGAGCTGACAAGCTCCTGATTGGACTGAATGAATGTGGTAAGGTATTCAAAATTAGTTTTTTAAAAATGTAGCTGGATGGCCATGTCCCATTTTGGAACATCTTAGCTTTATCCTTTGTTTTGTTATCAATCATTACTAAGCTCCCTCTAAGTGTAACTTGTCTATCTTCTTTTAATTTAGAATTAACCTTGATAGAAAATTTGACTTTTTATTCATAAATTATTTTTAATCAGCCAATCAAATCTTATTTGTATATCAAATATTAGATAGAATTCATATTTATATGCCAGAAATATGGCTTGGTAGATAACGGGCTGACCTAGAAGTTAAATCCTGTATTTGACACATATACTGTGTGATGGTAGATCCATAATGGTTTTAAAGCTCCAGGCAACTCAATGATACTATAAGTTACAGAGGCATTATTGATCGGTATTGGCAGTAGATACTGTGAGTTTCCTACATTGGTAAAATCACAGATGTAAAGCATGTGTATATATATATGTGTGTGTGTGTGTGTATACATATGTGTGTATTCACACACATGCATATGCATATATGTGTATATGTAATATATACTCTGGCTAAGGACCACCCAGCATGGTATGCCCTCATCAGAAAAGGTGTTGTGCTATATGTGCAAAGAAGAATTGAAATAGCTCAAAGGAAACACGAAAAACACAAAATTAGAGAAGCTACCAAAAATGTTCATATGGACTATTTATTTCCAACCCATGGAAGAGCATTCCCAACTCATATTGGTCTGATCAGCCACAATTGTACACACTGTAACTCAATTCAAACACAGTGATGTCATTTTTGTCCTATTCAAAAATATGCATAATATATAATGTATACAGTATAATATTTATAAATCTATAATACATATATGTATTCTCTCAATTGATTTCTGCTTCCTTCCTTTTAATGATCTAATGTTAATTGCTTTATATTCATTTATTCTTTCTCTGACAAAAGGAGGAATAAATCAGATATATCTTGGTTATACATATGTATTAGTTTGCCCTATTTTAAAGTCAATTTGACATATATATGATGTCCCAAAAATTTGAATGTAATTTTGAACTTTAGTAGTTTAAAAATGCCCTAAGAATTTAAAGTGTTCCTTAAACTAGTAAAGTTAGAAACTAAACTCAGAATTTTTGGACACCTTATATATTAGATTTTAATAAAACTTGGTTACATAAATGTAAAAATTATTTTTATTTTACAGAAAAGATAATTAAGGAAACTAACCATTGTGGGTAGAGAGCTAGATTTGGATTCAAAAAGACCTGAATTTGAGTACTGATTCACGCAGTTAGTAATGTGGTCTTTGACAAGTCACTTAACTACTGTCTGGTTCATTGTTCTCATTTGCAAAATGAAGATAATAATAGCTCTTAATTTCTAGTGTTGTGAGAATAAAATGAGATATACATAAAGAGCTTTGAAAACCATAAAGCGCCATATAATTACAGGCTATTATATAAGTACATATTATGTTTCATGTATATATGTGTGTATGTATATAATTCTGAGAATAGCTATAAAGAGGAAGATAGTTTATTAGACCTCTGTCATGAAATTAGAAAAATTGGGAAATTGTGTTATAGCCATGACAATAAACAAAACTTGTTAAAACAGCTCATGGCTGTTTCTCTCTAAGTCAGACCACATCAATAAAAACTGACTGTTCCATCTGTTTGTTTGATCAATCCTCCTTTGTTTCCCACTGCCTCAGAGATTTTCAAGATTAAATACTAAATAAATGAACTTGCTCCTGATGAATAGTCCCTGCTGAATAGTCTCCCACCTGACAAACAGACCAAAATACCTGATGATGAACAAGAAATTTGGCTCTGAAACTTGCAACCAACATCAATAACAACAAAAACAATAATAAAGATAGGTTGCTTATCTATAAACCCTTTCACTGGGATCATAAAGTACTTCAGAAAATATACAGCTGTGGAAATGAATCTCACTTTGATTTTATGGGAAAGCACACAGGAAAAGTAACTCATTTTCTAAATTTTATAAAGAAACATACTAGAAAAATAAAATTGACTTGCTATGTCTTAAAACAGAGCAAACTATTCTTGCATATAAATAACCAAAATGTCTGATCTATTCTTCTCTTTAGCAGAGAAAGTATAGATGCATATAAAAATCTAGCTTCAGATCATTAAAAAGGATAAACGCCAAACTATTGAAAGATTTAAACAGTTTTGAAAGCAGAGTTACTATATCATCTTTACATGTATCACATCAGGTTTTCCTATTGTGAGAACATCCATTAGAATTACATTAAAGAAAAATAATATAGCTTAATGTGAGATATCATATGTGCTCTCTCCTCTACAACCATTGTATTTGCTATTTGTTTATTATGAAAAGTAATTTAGTAGGACAAAATGGCAGCTTTAGAGACTTTTTTTACCAGGTGCCTCCAAACATAAATTAAATAATTCAAAATTCCCTGAAATATATAATAAAAATATTCCTTTTGAACAACTCTGATAATAAAAATGGGTGGTTGAAACATAAATATGCATCACTGTTACAGAGTAAATCCAATACAAAATCCAATTTGAAAAGGAATTTCTTATGGATGGTTACATATTCTATCAAGCCAAAGAACATTTCAGAAACTCCAGAGAGAATTCTGTGATCACTAAAAGGAGTTTGACCTGTTTATTCACACAGATAAGACTAAGTAGATGAAGAATGTCTGTTGTTCAGATTTCAATATGAATCTGATTGCCTAATCAATTGATCAATAAACATTTATGAAGCACCTACTAACAAGTGTTATATCAGGCACTGGGGATACAATAAGAGCCAAAAAACCCCAAGAAGCTAACAGTCTAATGGGAGAGATATAACTAACAAATATGTAAAAACTAACTATATATAGAATAAATAGGAAATAATTAACAAAGGTGAGAAGCTAGAATTCAAAGGGGTTTGAAAAGTCTTCCTATATAAGCACCTACCTTCTGGGAACTATATAAAACTATCAGGAGGGACAGCTAGTTGTGAAGTGAATAGAGAACCAACTCTGGAGTCAGGAGGATCTGAGTTCAAATATGGCCTCAGTCACTTAACATTTCCTGACTGTGTAACCCTGGGCAAGTCATTTAACCCCAATTGCCTCAGGATAAAACAATCTATCAGAGTTACCTACCGAAGAGCTACAATGAATAACACCTGAAAAAAAAGCCTACCTTTACATGATTATAAGTGACTAAGACTATAAATAAATCTTTATGGGAAAGGTCACTCATTGATAGGTTTCTATTCCTTGTGAGTTCAGTTGTGAGAACTAATTTGCTTTCCATAATCAATCAATAAAATGTTTCTCCAATTGTTTTGTGAATTGCATGCTAAAAAGAAGATTTGACCTCTAAATATATTAATGTCCTATGTGAACTTCTCTTATTTCCTTTGTCCTACAATAACTTCATTTGGGAGAGAATAGGAACTACAGCAGGGAGAGTATCTATCATTCTCCTCCACTACATGGGTTTTACTAGATACTTTTATGTAGTGGAAGCTGGCACTCAACTACAGCAATTCCCTATGTAGAAATTGTTGGTAGAAGTGCCTTGGATTTTGGTTTGGAACATTTGAAGACATTCACCAGATTCACTAGATCCAATCTACTAATCATATGATGAAGAAATGATCTGTTGATTATCTGGGTAGCCAAAAACTGAGTTGTATTCAAAAAGTATTAATCAGAAAAATTGAAGTCTTTGTTTTGCTCAGGGTCGTGCTTGCCTCCTAACTGTTGATATGATAGAAATAATGATATGATAGAAATAAGAGAAGAGGCTTTGGGTTATCCCTGTGTAAGACTGACATGTGATCCATGAAGAAAAATCACTATTCTTTGCTGTATTTGTTCAGTCTTTCTTTTAGATGGAGTATTAACAATAGCTACGACCTTGTGAACTTCAAAAGGTCAAAATTGTGAACTATCAAAAGTCTAGGAGCCAAAGACTATACTTTGGTTTTATAGTCAGCCAGCTCAGCATTAATACCACAGGGAGCAACAATCAGAAAATAGCCCAGAACTAATTTTTTTAGTGTTCTGTCTGGAAGTAGTAGAGATATGATATCATCAATCCATTGGAAATGAAATTGGTTAGGTGGAAACCATATTAAATTTGAACCAATGCTCCCTAGAACTAAGTGGAATAACAAAAAGTGTACCCAGATGTTGAGAAGAGCCATGGTCATTCAGAATTGATCTTCATATAATCTTGCTGATGCTGTGAACAACATTCTACTCACTTCACTTAGCATAAGTTCATGCAAGTTTTTCCAAGCCTCTCTGAAATCATCTGGCTAATCTGATACAAATTTTATGTATGCAATCAAATTGTGGATTAAACAATTTGTGCGTTACAAGTCAAGTCTGGGTAAAAACTTTTCACTAGTTTACATAATAGTGACACAAATAAATTAAACCTTTTGTCAATGTGGTAGTGTTTTCTGTTCTCAATGTCCTAGGAGAACCAAAGAGAAAGGCTTTAAAAATAAAATAATGGAGAAATATAGTAAATCTGTTAAGCTAGTTATTGTATTTTCTCTGATCATATTAGTCTTTCGGACTAAACAAAATTAGTGTAAAGCTCTGGGGTTTTACCACACTTATATTCAAGCTCTGGCTTAGGCTAAGATCATCACTGTATTGTTGAAAGGAACTTTAGAGATCCTCTGATTCACCCACTTCATTTATATGTAAGGAAATTAATGTCTATAGAAGTTAAATGAATTCCCTCAGATCACAATATAATGACTAAAGATTCTGAAGTATAGCATATAATTTCGAATTCAGTTCTTCAGGAGGAATGCCTTGATTTTTTCCACTGTACCACAGTGTCTCCAAAACAGGAATCCGTAGCCTGGGGTCCACAACCTCCCCCCTTCCCAGCAAGGAAGTTCTGAATAGATTTTAGTGAATGTGGATCAAGAAAAAGCGGCATCTTTATTTTTACTAATTTTTGGTTTCCATTGTAATTCTATGTATTTTTTTGCATTTAGAAACATTGTTTTGAGAACAGATGCACAAGCATCATCAGACTGCCCAAGGGGTCCTGCTCTAGGAGTGTTCAGGGTAGTGCAATGGCAGAGTCTTTATAACCTGTGATTCTCTTTAGGTTCCTTCTAAGGGCTTCTAACTTCATGCTGGTGTGATTTCCACGATACAGTTTCTTCCTGAGTTATTTCACATCAAAGAAAGCACTGTCAGTATTTTTGTGGCAGAGAAAGAATGTGCTTTCTTGTCCCCAATCTGCCTGTACAATTCTCTTTTAATCCCTTTTACCCACTCTACTGAAAGAATGGGGAAGTGAAAGAAATGGGTAAGAAGAGGAGGGGAGCTAAGAAGACAGAGTCATCAGCTAAGAGCAGAGAATGGAACAGGAAGGAAGTGCAGAGATCATCTGTGAGACCAAATGAAATCCTATGTGTAAAGCACTTTGTAAAACTCAAAGTCCCATATAAATGGTAGCTACTATTATTCTCATTGTTACTATTGTCTACTCCATCATTTTCACTGTATAGAGAGAAAAACTGAGAGTGAATTATTATTTAGTCCAGTATTTTCATTTTGTAGAGGGACAAATTGTGGTTGAATTATTAATTAGTACACTATTTTCATTTTATAGAGGGAGAAACTGAGGATAAATTATTATTTTGTATACTATTTTCATTTTAGAGAGAAAGAAACTGAGGTTGAATTATTATTTAATCTATTATTTTCATTTTATAGAGGGAGAAACTGAGACTGAATTATTACCTCTATTTCCCATGTACCAGTGTTAAGTCTGAAATGTTCGGCAAAGTGATATCCACTACATTTGAAAATGGTCAAAAGTAACTTATTTCTCAGATCAATCAATAGGTATAAACAAAAGTAAAAATGATATCAATTATCCCCCTGCTTGACATTTTCCAACAAAGACAAAAACAGAAGGGAAGGTTTCACACTCACCAAAACTTTCAGAATAGGATTTTTTGTTAGCAAATATCTAACATTTGTATTGCACTTTTAGGTTTTCAAAGTACTATTCAAATATTATACCATTTGATCCTCACAATAACACTAATAGGTAGGTACTATTATCCCCATTTTATAGATGAGGAAATAGTTGGAGAAAGATAAAATGACCTTGCCAAGGATCACACAGATAATAAACATCTGAGATAGGATTTAAACTCAGCTCTTACTGATTCCAAGTCCAACTTTTCATCCTATGAACCACCTATCTGCCTTAAAAAGCTGGGAAGAAAGTAGATTCCCATCAATTAGGAAATAGCTGAGCAAACTGATATATTGCTGTAATGAAAAATTACAATGCCCCAAGAAAACTGATGAACATGAATTTAGAGAAGCATGGAAAGAGAAATGATGCAGAATAAGTAAACAGAACAATGAAAACATTAATACTTTGCTTCATGTTTTCTCTGACAAGGAAAATATCTTTGACCAAAAAAGGATAGGAAAAAATGACTCCTAGAGATTGTAAATACAAATGTTGTTAACAGTAAAAAGCACCTGTTTGCTACTGATGACTTTTAATTAGTCAGCTTCACATGCATTACATTATAGAATTATATTTCAGAAGAAACTGATAAATTTGGTTGCTGAACAGTCATTATCCATGATCTCTGAAAAATCGTGAAAAATCAATGGCAATTAGAGATTTGCCTCAGAATTAGTCCAATGGTCTATTCTGCAAACTAGGCCCTTGAGGTTGATTTTGACTTCTTTTAATATATTATCAAAGAGGTGGCTACTGAGCTCCTAGAAAAGGAAACAGCCAAAACTTCATATCCTTTGAGGTCCTTTCTAATTCTAGGTAAATTATATCCACAATATTCCCTTGACCTAATTAGCTGACACTAAATCAAAAAAGGCAAGGAATTTGGTCTAAAAAAAATCCAGTCTTGATCATAAAATCATAGATTTAAAATTAGCTTTTTTTTAAATGAAGGATTAGAGAAAGCCTTTGGGGCTATTCTGTTTTCATTAAATCTTTCTTTGATTCTTCTCTTTTTCTTCAAAAAGAAACTCTTTTCTAGGCTCAACTTATGAAGAACTCTATTATTCCTGACAATGGAAAATGGTGCTCTGGAATCCTAGATCTGGGTTTGGATCCTTACTTTGTCACTTACTCTTTGTCTTATCTTGAGTAAATCATTTAATCTTCTTAGATTTGTCTCCCTATCCATAAAAATTAGATCAAGGGGATGCCCTCTGAAGTCATTGCCAACTCAAAATCTATGATCCCAACACACTCTGTTTATGTCTATATCATTATTTGCATTCATTTTTATTACCTACCCTCACGTCTGTCTTGTATTCATATCTTTTTAAAAACTGTTAAATGATGAGCTCCCTTTGCATCCACATTATTCTCTTTTATTTTCCCCTATTCTCAAAATTGTATCTCTTTATGCCTTCATAATTTCTTGTTTGACTGCTTTACATTTTTCCTGAGATTGCCATTAATAGCCTCTTTCCTTTCTCTGAGCCTTTTGAAATCAGTTTTCCTTAATAAATAAATAAATTTAAATTAAAAGACATGCTGAATGTCAGATTTTTTTCTCCTTTTTCCAACAAAAATTCTAAAAATAAAAGTTACTTCCTCCTATGTCCTATAATTTTGCTTCAGCAATCAATCTCCTTCTTGTTGGTGAGAATTAGGTCCAGAATAGATGTAACTCTCACTAATTATTCTATCTTTTGAAGGATGAAATTTTCATTATGAGAAGCTCAGAAAAATATTAACTACTCAGTTTTTGTCATAGAGAAGATAGCTAGATAATTGAAGTCTTCATTACTAATATGTAAAGATATTAACTTTTTCAGTTCTAAATTCTTCCTTCCTGGGTTCTTTATGTCCCAATTAATGATCATCCTCACCAGAGCCCCTACTTCAAACAGCTTCTAGCCATTCTTCCTTTAATTCCTTATTTCTATACTATCTCAACAATCACCTTATTTTCAAGCTTCTCACTAAGTCAAGAAATCAATAAGCATTTATTAATTGCCTTCTATGTGCCAGACACTGAACTAAATACTGGAAATACAAAAGCAAAATGATTTTATTCTCAAGACATTAACAGTCTAATAGAGGAGGAAACAAAGAACTAGGCAGAAACAAAATTTATATAAGATATATTGGGAATAGTCTCAGAGAGAAGAGATTAATATTAAAGAACACTAGGAAAGGCTTATGACAAAAGGTGGGATTTAGTTGACACAGAGAAAGTCAAGAGGCAGAAATGACTAGGAATAAAGTATCTGGCATGAGAAACAAACGGAAAATACCCAGTTTCAAGAGAGAGAGTGGAAGATACAAATAAATATCATGTGGAAAAATCATAGAACCTGGATCATAGAATGCATACAAAAGAATAAGGTATAAAAAGACTAGAAAGACAGAAAGAAGCCAAGTAATAAAGGATTTTAGAAGTCACATTGAGGTTTTTATATTTAATCCTTGCCTGATTCAGAAGCCACTGGATTTTACTGAATGAGGGAGTCTGGCACACTCAGATGTGCATTAGGAAGATCAATATGACAGCCAAGCAGCGGATAGACTCAAGAAAGGAGAAATTATGAGATAGGGAGAGAAACCAACAGGTTATTGGAATTAATCAAGGATGAATTAAATGATGGCAATGTCATCTATTTCTGTCTCCTTCCATGTAACATGGGAATGTACATAACTGAAATTCTATCTTTATTGAGGGACTTAGCAATAGATTGGATATAGAGGGTGAGAGGATGATGGGACCTTTGATGTTAATAAAGAAACTGGAAAGAGGTAAGGGTTAGGAAGAGATTCAGGGAGTGTAAAAAACAAGTTCAATTTGAAGCATTTGAATTTAAGATGTCTACAAGCATATAGTTTAAGATTTACATTAGGCAGCTGTAGACCTGAACCTAGTACAGGAGAAAGATTAGAGCTAAAAAGAATAGATCTGTGAATCATCTACCAGAGATGATATTTAAATTTTTAGCTCTGATAATATTACCAAGTGAAATAGGATAGAGGGGGGAGAGAATACAGAGCCTTGTATGAAAGCATGTTTTGCCATTAGTGCAACCTAGATGAATATCCAGCAAAAAGAAATTGAGGGGGTAGGCAAACAGATAAAAGTAAAATCAGATGAGAACAGCGTCTCAAAAACCTGGAGACAAGAGGATGATTGATGGTGTTCAAAGCCACAGAGAGGTCAACAATGATGAAAAATGATAAGTGGTCATTGGATTTGATAATTAAGAAATTATTGGGAGCGAGTTTCAACTGAATGATGAGGTTGGAAATCAGACTACAAAAGAGTTTAGAAAAGAGTGAGAGGCAAGGAAATAAAACCATCCACTACAGGGAGCTTTCTCAAGAAGTTTAACCATGAAAGGGAGATAAGATAAAGATTGATAGCTAGCAGGGATGGACTGATCAAGTGAGCCCTTTGAGAATGGGAGATATATGGACATGTTTGTAGTCAGCAGGGAAATAGCTAATACATAAGAGCTATTGAAGAGAGATACTAAAGATGTCAATGTGTTGTAGAAGATGAAATGTATTGGGATGCCTTGCATGTGTAGGGGAATTTGACCTGGCAAGGAGAAGAGGAACTTTTTCTTATAAGCCACAGGTAAAGGAGGAGATAGTCATGAAAGCATCTTAGTGGGGTGTGATGAAGAAGATAAGAAAAGACAGAGCTCTTAGCAAATGGTCTCAATTTCTCAATTTTTTCAAACAGCAATGAGGCAGCTAATTGCTGCAGTGGATAGAGCACCAGCCCTGACATCAGGAGGACCTGAGTTCAAATCAGGCCTTAATATTTCCTGGCTGTGTGACCCTGGGCAAGTCACTTAACCCCAACTGCCTCAGCAAAAAAAAAAAAATAAATAAATAAAAAGCAAGATTTTCAACTGACAGGAGAGAAAGAGGAAGAACCTATAGAAAATTTGAGATGGGATGAAAAGGTTTGGAAAAGCCATAGTGTGTATGATAGCAAATTAATTAGAAAAGTATAAAAAGATTGTCTTGTCAAAGTGAGGGCTCATACATTTTTACTGGATCTAAGTAACATACATTTTTACTGGATCTAGTCAGCACAGTTTGATTATTTTTCTCTCCAGTTTTGGTTATCAGCATGTAAGTGGGAGAAATGGAAGCAAATGATGGAAATAATGCAAGTTACTAATCTTTAGTAGCTTCCAGCAAACTAATTTCAGTGACTGGAGCCTTCACCCAGGATGATTCAGTTGTCAGGAACTCATCAAAAGAGCAATTACTCTGTCCTAACCTATAAAGGAGAGCACTCCATTTAAAGGACACTCCATTTTACCTACTCTTTTCCAACATACAAAAGAAAATCAGAGCAGCCATTGGTTCTAGAAAAGGTAGGAGAGGGGCATCTTTCACATACTGTTTTGAGGCAGAAGATCCATGGGAGTTGCATATTTGCTTAGAGTTTTCTGACTATAGGTTAGCAATCAGAAGCCTAGGTACAGGTTTTCCCAAACCAAGACATGAAAGTAATTAAGACACTTGGAATAGAAAAGTAAGAGTTTCTTCAAAAGGCTTGGCAAAGAAAACCTTAGCCTTGCCCAATGGTTCAAGAATATAATTCAGGAGCCATGTCTCTGAATCTGTAGAGTCAGAATGGGATATTTATAAACTAATCACATTTAGTTTTTATACATAGTTATAGTTGCAAGCAACCTAATCACAGAATTGGCCTAGGGACCTGGCTCTAAAGGAATCTCAAGTTGAAGTCAGAGATTTGATATGCTAGAGAAAGAAAGATGATGAGATAGTGGAGTTAGGAAAATATGAAAATATTTGGACTTATGAAGGAAGATGTTATCCACTTTCAGAGAAATAGGGAAAACAGTATGATCTTACATAGCTGCATATGAATGTGTATGATTATAGATATCAATGTATCTATGTATGTATAGGTATATGTATATATATGAGTGTGTATACATGCATGTATGCATGTGTGTGGATGTCTGTATATACCTATGCTTAATTGTAGCCTTATGTAGCAAGAAAGTAGGGGAGGAAAGGGGAAAAAAAGAATAAAGTAAGAAATGTATAGCAAAGTACAAAAGAAAGTCTAAAAGAAAGGAAACAAAATACTACAATGTGTAATGTTTATTATATAGGGTTTTTTCAAAATGGAAATTTATCACTTTATATTTTGAATCCTCTTATGTTCTGCTGTGCACATGGAAATGTTTTCTTCTGTTTTTTTCCTATTTTGTATTTAAGTTTAAAATAAATAAATAAATAAGGGGAAGAGCTCCAGAGCTTCTTGGATATAGAAAAAGAATTGTATACATAGGGTCCTCAGCAAGAAGGTTACTAAAGGACTGAAAACCTGTAATTTACTCCCCAAAATTACATTGTTATTCTATCATGACTGATGAGAAGAGAATTCTTAATCCAACAGTCTTAAATTATGTGTGCTTTCCTGGAGAGTCTGAACAATAGGGTAGTCTGGGAAGGTACATGTCCAAAACAGCTGGGAAAGAGAGTGCCTCCCCAAAACAGACTCTAAGTCCAGTCTCCATGAGTGCTTTATGGGTTATAAACAGGTTTGGGTGCTCCCATGAGTTCTTGATGCTTTTGTATTTTTTTCTGTGGGGTAATGAGCTATTCTTTATTTAATATCCATACAGTGATTTGTCTCCGTGTATAAGACTCAGAGTAGTTCAAAATGTAGTTTACTTACATTTGTGGAACTTAGACATGAGTACATTTGGAGATTTGGGCATATAAGTAAAAAAAAAATTGACCTTTTTAGAATTGGCCACCAGTATTAAACTAGATCTCTCTGAGTCCAGAGCTGGAGGACCCTGGAGCCATAAATTACACATATATTTTCCTAATATTCAGTGCTCCTTTCTATTTCTACCTTTTAAATTATCCCCTTCCTTTTGAATAAAGGATATCTTCCTACTAGTTATCTACAGTCATGGGTCCCATCCCACAAAGTCTGAATGAGCCTATGCTGTCAAATATGTCTCTTACATTAAACTCTCTTTTTTTGTTGTTGTTGGTAGCCACACTTTTTGTATTTCTGTACAGACATCGCTAAAACTATGCATTTCAGTGCTGATTACTTTATTTAATTTTGTCTTCTAAGAATTTCTGAGCATTTTGACTTCTGGTTTTTCCTCAGACATAATAGCTGTTTACCATGGATTAAAAGTTAGAGGATACACATAAATTCTGTTTCTCCTTGCTCCTTTCTTTTCATTTTAAAATTTTTATTACATTTTCAAAAATCTAGACAAATGCATCCTTACAAGTTGTTGATAGTTTTGGTCTGTCCCTGTCCAGGAGCCTGATATTCCTATCACTTAAACTACAATCCAGAAATACAAATCCCAGTTTTGAATATCATATTTTTAAACAGCTGTTTTCTTTCCAAATCTGGCTTTCTCTTCAGAACCTCTTGTCTTCCACGGCAGCAGTAATAAAAACACCACCTGTGCAGTGAAGGTTCTCAGGGTTTTCGCCCATTAATACATAATCCTCAGCATTTGTTTTCTAGATTCAATGAGTCTATGTCATCTGCACTTATGTGAAACATAGCATAATAGAATCACCAAATTCAGAGGAGAAGAAACTTTAGACATCATCAAGCTGAATCTCTATATTTGACAGATGAATAAATAAGTCCAAACAGATTTCCAGATTTGCCAAATGGCAGGGCTGGAATTCAAAATCATGTGCTATGCTCTTACCAATGCACCACACTATCCCATGGACCACTAGAAACTCCTAAGAGTCATTAACTTTGACAAGTCTTGGTAAGTTTTTCCTCTACATCCTGGATGCCCCAGAAAAACAGTAGTTCTTTATTGTCGTTATTGACTGAAAAGTAGTCTCTGTGATCCCCTACCCACAGCAGCAGGGAATCACCAACCACTGTTATTCATTCTTTAAGATCCCTTGATGAGTATTTTAACATAATTAACATGTAGTGGATATTGGGCCATCTAGGGGAGGGTGGGGACTGGGGGGGGGGGGGAATTTTGTAACCGAAAGATACGTAAGGGTTAAAACATACATATGTTTTGCAATTAAAAAGCTTTAATTTAAAAAAAATAAATAAATAAATAAAGATCCCTTGATGGATGATCTCTCCTGGCAGCAACTGGAGAGCTACATTATCATTCACTAGACAATGAGCATTGACCATTGCTTCAGAAGGTCCAACTCTCTGATCTTTAGGAAAAGTCTCATATTGACAACCCAACAACTAGATTAAACAGTGGATGGAGCATTAGATATGGAGTCAGGAAAAGCTGAATTCAAATCCTTACTAGCTCTGTGACTTAGGCAAGTCACTTAACTTGTTTGCCTTGATTTTCCTACCTGTAATATAATAATAAATAATAATAATAATATAATATGTAACATAATAATAGTACCTACTTCCCAGAGTTTTAGTAAGGATCAAAGGAGGTAATAATTATAAATAAATATAAAACAATTATGTAGTGCTATATAATTATTATTACCTAACTCCAAGTGTTCAGTGGTCCTTCTTCCCTTTCTCCTCTGTGGAAAGTTCTTCTACTTTTTAATTATATGATATAGGTCAGGATTCCTTTCTGCCTCTTTGGATTTCCTTTTGCTTCTTTGTTTATACGTGTAAGCCTCCTTCTCATTTTTTAAAAAGAAACTTTGCTGTCCACGATAATATGAAGAATAGAAAAATATTCTTCTATCCCCTTTACCTTCTCTCCTAGTAAGCAAACTAGCCTGTGCTTTGAACACATGTGATTGTAGCAGAAAAATATCATGCACTCTATGTAAATCACTGAAAAATTTTGTCTATTCCCAGTGCTCTAAAGAAGTGTGATCTTGACATATTCCCCCACAAATTAGCACCATTAATGGAAAAAATGAAAACACATAATGAACATGAATGTAGAAGAATGTATATAGGAAACATAGTCCCATGGCTGCTGATGGCTGCTGCCAGTCATAAGTCCACTGGGCAGGAGATTTGGCACTTTTCTTGCTGTCATTGTCTAGCTTCAGCTGCAATCTGCTGAGACACTATTTCCTAATAGGAAGACTGAGCTCTGCCACATTTCTCTTAGGTTTTGCTCAAAGTTATAAAATTTCTGGAAGAGAAAAATTATTCACATTCCAAGAAAGAATTATCTATTCTTCTGAGCTTTGCCAACAATGGGCATTTTCTATGCAGAATTCTTTCCTCAAGTAAGACACCAAGATATTTGAAATACAGAGCAGTATCTTAACTGGTCTTCTTAGACTCAATTCTATTTTTATATGTATTTCCTATTTAACAAGGTCCATATTTCTGCCCAAGATCATATTGTGACAAGATCAGAAAATCCATGAAATTCCCTGATAATTTCCAATTACTAATCTGCTGTCAGTCAACATCCATTTAGGGGTTTTTACTTTTCCATTGAACTTGCAATGGTTCTCAGAATTGGGAAGGATAGAAAGTTAACTCCAACTCTCTTTTGCTTTCCTAAGCAAATTAAAAGAAAGGAAGAAAAAGTGAAAGAACAAAAAGAAGCCCAGGGATCAAGGCTGGTGGGTTCCCCTTGTCTGGCTCTATTCTTGGCCTTCCATGTGTGGCCTGTAGGTTTTAAGTCCACACTATGGAGAAGAAACATTTAAAAAATCATACTTTTGTGCACCATTGAGACCAATTCTACACATTTCATAGGATAATTAGTTCCTTATTTTATAACTACTACAGTCAACACAGTCAACTAGCATTCATTAAATTTCTCTTAGGTTCCAGGCACTATGCTAAGCACTGTTCCTTGCACATTTACAGAACCTTAGAATATCAAAGTTGGAAGAAACTTGAGAAATTGCCTGATCTTGCAGATGAGAAAGGAAACTGAAAGCCCCCAAATGAAGTAATTTGCTGAAAGACAAAGAATCAGTGAGTTGGAAAGTTGAGGTTTGAATCCAAGTCTTTTGCTACCAAATCTACTGCTCTTTTCACTCTAGCATAAGGCCCCATGTTACAATTTTATTATTATTATATTAATATTATTATTTACAATCTGTTATTCTTGAGAGAAAGTATGAGAGAACAAAAAAAGTTTTAGACTTAATGTCAGAATGACCTGGGTTCAAATTTTAACTCTTATAATTATGCTCTATATGACCACGGACAAGTCATTAACTTCTCATTTCTCCCAGGAAACTCTCTAAAAATCAAAAATAGAGATGAATTGACAATCTACAGTTACATTGTTGGAGGGACTTAGATCACAGATCCTTACTCCACTGCTTATTTCACCCCAAAAGTTACTTTACTTATAATAAATCTAACGACATATAATATATATAAACATACACACATGTGCTACACACCTGTCTATATGCATGTATATGTGTAAACATATGTCCATAGAAGCATATACATGTGGATTTATATAGACATACATGTTGTATAAACATATGCATTACCTTTTAAAAGACTTCATTCCTGTTCTAAGACTATTGCCGAATAAGTATAATAAAAATGATTCCTGCCAAGACTGGTTTTACCAGCATCTTCATTTTCTTTCTCATTAGTAGACAATCAGATAGCACCATTGAAGCTCCTTGGTTTTGCTAGTAGAATTCTTGATCTGTTTATCATTGTACAGCATATTGTTATTTTTAAGATTTTCTACTTTACATGATGTTCAGTAGAAAAGGGTTAAGGTATTAAGGAATGTATATAAAGGAATCTGTAGGCTACTTGAAGAAAAAAATAAGAAGAAAAGAAAGTTTGTTGTAAAAAAAAATGCCTTTTCAAATTCTGATAACAAAAAAGGTTTAACATTTTCCAAATAATGAAAAAGTGATTCAAAAATAATTAGCATTGTGATTATGGCTAAATTAGATAAATTAAGCAATTTTAGAATGGCCAAATTTAAGATTATGCATATATAATATCAGCTTACATTTATGAAACATTTTATGATTATAAAAATTTTGTTTATTATTGTCCCAGTTGATCCCCACATAGGAAAAATAGCTATTTTGCAAATTTCATAAGAAGGTATTAAACTGAAGTGATCTATATCTAAAAACAGAAAATAAATATGCATGCTTATGTATGCTTGAGGTATGTCTAATCTATTTCTCTCTTTACAGCATTGATTAATAAAAAACTTCTTTAAATTATTAATCCATTTGAAAATTAAACTACTGAGAAACACAATATAATGTAAGATGTTTACAGATATTGGGTCAAAATTCTCCTTGTGGAAAATTCATCAACATTACATAAGGTCAGATTCAGTCTTTGTCTTTGAAAAAACATTTTAAAGTCTCTCTTTTTGAAGACATTTATACACTGTCTAAATGAAATTATCTTTGTAATTTTGCAGTCCTGTGAAATATCAAGGGAAAATATTATCTCCATTTTATAGATAAGGAAATTGAAATTACTGGTACAGGAAGCAAGGTTTAAATAATTAATTGTAAAAAGGTAAAACTCTGCTTCCTTGGAGGAGTCTCACAAAGGTGACCTGATGCCAATCATAATGTTCAAACATCCCAATATGAATGATGAAGAAAATACATATCAGCATAATGGAATATGGCACTTCCAAGCTATGAGACACTGTGTGATGTTATAATCACATTTATTGCCCCTCAGGCACATACAAAGGGAAAATTGTCTTTTTCTTAAATGTATTAAACACTGAAGAATAAAGCTAGTACCCAAATTGTTTTCAAAAGAAAGCTAGTATTGACGTAAAAGGGAATTCTTCATTACAGCTTTACCCCTGACACTAAATGACCAAAACCAGATATAAATAGATAGATAGATAGATACAAAGATATACATATATATATATTCAAAGAGAAAGGTATATATCTTTTTCTTATATCAAAAATACTTACATTTTTTAAATAATGAAGAAGTTAAATGAAAATGAAAAAATAAATGTGTGCATGTCTTTTTCTTATAACATGGTTCTCTGAAAAAAATCACTTAAGGAGATTGTTATAAAATATTTTCTTGGAATTCTATTCAGAGAAATACATGATTCAAATTTTTTTTCTCTATAGCATGGAATTTTATGTCAAAGTAAGCAACTCTTTCTTTAGAAGATTGGAAAAAGAGTATAGATATGTTATTTTTTAAATAATTGAAAGATTGAAAGCAAAAGGAAAAGAGTATGGCAGGAGATTTAATAGATAGTGACATGGAAAAAACCAAATATGAATTTAGACAAACTTCAGTAGGTAGGGAAGGATAGAAAAGCCTGGTGTGCTATGGTTTATGGGGTCATGAAGAGTCAGACATGACTGAACAACTGAACAACAATAACAAGTTATTTTTGCTGAAAAAGTACACTAAGAAAATCTTCACTGGTATTAATCTGACTTTGCAGCTAATCCCAAAGGAAGTAAGTTCAGTTATTGGGGTCACTAGCATATCCTCCACAGATTTTGTTTACAGGGAGAAATTTTGACGGCATCCATTTATAAAAAGGCATTTTTTGCCATTCTGTTAGTTGCCTTTTAAAATAAAATCAAGCTGGTGTGTCTACTGGGAATGTGTGGACAACTCTACAAAATAAATTTGTCGACTGAGGGAGTAAAGAGTAAAACTTCAATGCATGTTACTGAGATCAAATCTTATTTTTTCCATATTTTTTCTGCATCTGTAGTTCCCTGCCCTTCCACTGCATTTTCAACAAAATATTCTGCCCAGCTCACTTCCCCATATTCTCTGACTCACTTCTAAAGTCTAAGGAAAGAGACTGAATATTTTTAAAGCAAAAATGTTGTTCTAAAAGTCCAAATGAAAACACTAAGGAGGCAAAAATAAATTTGGACTGCAAGTAAGAAGCTTGCCCTTAGTTGTAGCTAATATATCCTCTTAGTGAGTACTGCTAGTTCTACAATCTCCCCTCTCTATATATACACAATTTTTTTCTGTAAAAATTTTTTCAGTGGAAAAAAATAATGAAAAAGAAAAAGAAAAGGAAAAGGACTTAAACAGATATACTAAAAATTATCATTCTGTACTGATCAATCAGTATTACTTTCCATATTTCTTTTATTCTTCACCTGTGCCATTGCTAATTTGAGATTTTTTATATAATTTTAGTGAGTTGGCAAGGGCACTGGTTTAGTGATTTGTATGTGATCACATAGCTACTATTTTTCAGAGGCAAGATCCAAACCGGGTCTTCTTGCTACAAACTATGTCTTACCGCTTCTTCTGCATGAATGAATGGATAAATGGATAGATAGACAAAAAAAAATAAGCCTTTGAGTTGCTTAAGCTTGACATATTATATGACATAGTATCACCAAGCCGTGGATCCACAAAATAATAGACTTCATAATTGGAATACTTCATCATTTTATTTTTAAGCATGTACAAGAAGTCAGCTATTTCACATAAATTAGTTCTCCTTTCTACCAGCATCACTATTTGATCAATCCTATTTGAAATAACTATTTCAGAAACTGTTATACTTGCTATTTAGTCAAAGGAGCACTTATTATCCAGGAATAAAAAGAAAGTTCCCATAGTTCAGAATATTCATCACATCCTTGAAAAAACCAGAAGCAGAACACTTTACTATAATTAGTGTTATATCTTATATAATGCAATAATTTGAATGACCACAGAGTCTAATATTTGACTTAAGTGCATTAGAACTCCTCCCAGTAAATTATCTGTTTTTCATCATAGTCAAACAATATGGTTGTTAGGTTCTCAGGCAAGCCCATAGAAGCCCATTTGGCCCATAATGTAATTGAATATAGTTTTAGACCTCTAAAACTTAACTGTGCTGAGGAAGAAAAAGTAGCCTTTCAGCTGCCTCGCTCTTTTCCTGTCCTTAAAAAATATACAATTCTGAAAGTTTTCTAAGATTCTAAATTCCTGGAAACAATAGAAAATAGATAAGGGATTAAAAAGTTTCTTCCTTTGGCACTCTTATTAGCACCTCTCTTTCTTAGTTAGTCGGCAGAAGGTTGATAAGTCTCAACAGGGTGTTTGGGCATAGAAAAGATCAAAGTATCATATACATTTTAAGAAGAAAAAAAAAGATTCAGAATTCCTTGAGCATTTCATCACAAGTCAACTCAACTGAATTCAACTAACTTTTTTTAAGTTCTAGACACTATGTTAGTTGTTAAAAATACAAAAATGATACCAGATACAAATTGTTCTCATGGAGAATAGTTTAATGGGAAATAAATATGGACTATGGGTAAGTAACTTCAACTATCTAAGCCTCAGATTCATCATTTATAAAATGTGGTGATTTAAATATAAGATGGAATCATGAAGAATGATTGCAGTCTCTAAATCTAGGAAGCTATGACAAGTGTGCAAGTGACTGATGAAAAAAAAAACATGAAATATGTACAAAGAAGAATTCCATACAAAGTATAATGAGAAATTTAAATAATACATTGGGGAGAAGTCATCGATGATTCAGGAAGAATACTGGATCTGAGTTTGGTATACAGGACAGATAGAGATATCAATAGAAGGGGAAGAGAATAAGCATTTATTAAGCACCTGTGGTATGCCAGCACAGCCAGGAAACTGAATTACTTTCATTTGAATTATTTTAGGAAAATTCTTAACATCACCTGCCAATTTAAGACACTACAAACTGAAGTAATTTCTCAATCTAAACTGCCAATACTAAATATATATGCACCAAATGGTATAGCATCCAAAATCCTAAAGGAGAAGTTAAGATAGCTGAAAAAAGAATTAGACAGCAAAACTATACTAGTGAAGGATCTCAAACTTGCTCTTTCAGGACTAGATAAATTGAACCACAAAATAAATAAGAAAGAAGTTAAGGAGGTAAATTGAATTCTAGAAAACTTAGGTATATGGGGCAGCTAGATGGCGCAGTGGTTAGAGCATCAGCCCTGAAGTCAGGAGGACCGAGTTCAAATCTGGGCTCAGACACTTAACATGCCCTAGCTGTGTGACTCTGGGCAAGTCACTTAACCCCAATTGCCTAAGCAAAAAAAAAAAAAAAAAAAGAAGAAGAAGTAAGCAGCCTATTTCATGATGAATCCTCTAGTTAGGTCATTATATCAATTAGAAAACTTAGGTATGCTAGTCCTTTGGATAAAATTGAATGGAGACAAAAAGGAATATACATTTTTCTTGGAAGTACATGGAACCTATAAAAAATTGACCATTATTAGGGTATAAAAATCTCAAAATCAAATGCATAAAGGCAGAAATAGTAAATGTATTTTTCAGATCATGATGCAATAAAAATTACATGCAACAAAAGGCCAGGGAAAATAGACCAAAAATTAATTGGAAACGAAATAATTTAATCCTAAGGAATGAGTGGGTGAAAGCACAAATCATAGACACAATCAGTATGATGGTATATTTAGAAAATCCCAGAGAATCAACTAAAAAACTACTAGAAACTAGAAACACTCAAGTCCTCTTTGAAGAACTTTAAAGTTGATTGCATGTCATGGGAGACTCTGGGCAAAGGACTAGCCAGCATGGCACTAGGTGTTGTGCTCTATGAGTAAAGCAGAATTGCACTAACTCAAAAATGAAATGTGCAAATTTAGAGACATCTCCACTCCCAATCTTCATATGAACTCATTGTGCCTGGCCTATGGTAGAGCATGCCAAGTTCATACTGATCTGATCAGCTACAGTCTGAAGCACTGTATCTTGACTCCAACAGAATGATGGCATTTTAGTCCTCCTCAAGAACTAAGGACAACAACCAACCAAGCAGCTTACATTGTCTCATTCAGTTCTTGAATCAAGCTTGGGAGGTAAGTACCATTATTATCCCAGTTTTGTGGTTGAGGAAAATGTGGTATATAAAATTTAAATGATTTGCTTAGCATCACACAGTTAACAAGTATCTAAGATCAAATTTTAATTGGATCTTCTTGGCTCTAGCCCCAGAACTGCAAACTTTGCCACCTTGTTACTTCAATAATAATGATGACTAGCACTTTTATAATACCTACCTTATACCAGACATTATGCTAAGTGCTTAAGAAATATTATTTCTTGCTTCAAACCAGTTCCAATTTTTCAGTGAAGAAAGCCATATACACCCAGAGAAAGGGATATGAAATGTGGACCACAACAAAACATTTCCATGCTCTCTATTGCTGTTTGCTTGCATTATGTTTTCCTTCTCAGATTTTTTTTTCTTGTAGATCCGACTTTTCTTGCACAGCAAGATAACTGTAAAAATATGTATACATATATTCGATTTTTCAAGTAATTTAACATAATTAACATATAGTAGACTTTCTGCCATCTAGGGAAGGAGTGGGGACTAGGGGGGAAAAATTTGTAACAGAAAGCTTTGTAAGGGTTAATGTTGAAAATTTACCCATATATATGTTTTGCAAATGAAAAGCTTTAATAAAAAATAAATAAATTTTTTTTAAAAAAAGAAATATTATTTCTTTTAATCATTATAGAAACCTGGTAGGTAGATGCTATAAAATTATCACCACTTTAAGGATAAGAAAACTAAGACAAACAAGTTAAATGGCTTGCTTAGAGCCACATAGTTAGTGATTATCAGGAGCTGGATTTCAAGTAAGGTCTTCTTGACTGCAGGTCCAGTGCTTTAATTTTCACCAATAGATAAAGATTAAAGTTAAATTTATTCCAGGTACAAGAGCTGGCATGTGCAAAGAGTTAGAGATATGAAAGGGCAGAAGAAGGAAAGACAGAGAAGGAAGAAGAAAGGTATAGATTAAGTTAGAGTACATGAGCCATGAATGGAACATTATTTATGAGATATGATAATATGAAAAGACAAGTTGTATCAGAATTCAGAACTTGAAGGTCAAGTTCAAGGATTTAGAATTTATTCAGTAAGCAATGGGGAGACACTAAAGTGTTGAGTATTTCCCCCAGTAGAAAAAATGATCTAATTCATTAGAATAGCAAATATGACCCACCCACCCACCCCCAAAAAAAATCAGTGATAATGTTGCAGGGTCTTTGATTAAGCAGGCATGTTGCAAACCATTAGTAAAGCTGGTACTCGGAAAGGAATTTGAAAATAAGAACAAAAATAAGAACAAAACATGTGCCCTTTGACCCATCTCATTGTTAAGACCATGTCCAAAAGAGATCTAAGAAAGAAAAGGTCGTTTATTTTATGATGCTTTCAAAAAAAAAGGAAACTAAGAAGATTTTCAGCAATTTAGGAATGACCAATAAGTTTTAGTTTATAAATTATTGTGATATAAGAAATGAAAAATTAATAAATTCAAAAAAGACATAGAAAAACTTTTTTGTGAATTGATGCCAGTATAGTTTGAATACTTGGCAATTTAGATCAAGATTACTGTCTAGTACCTTATCTTAGCAGGTGATTTTCAGAATCTTCCTAAGATAATTCAAAGGAAAATTATTCAGTTTCCTGGTGGTGCCAGCATATCATATGTGCTTAATATATCTATGATACCAACATAATAAAAATGAACAGTTTTGATGACTTATATGAACTGGTAATGAAATTAGCTGAAAAAGGAAAATACTTTATACAATAAAACTGTAAAAACAACTGAAAGCCATAAGAACTATGATCAATGCAATGACTATTCATGTTTCCAAAAGACTAATGAAATGGTATCTATGACTTGATAATAAGAAAGTCAGAATGGACTTAGGTATTTTTGTATACAGGCATTAGAGGAATTTGTTTTGCTTGACTATGAATATTTTTAAAAGAAATTTTCTTTTCTTTTCTTTCCTTTTCTGTCCAACTGATAACTGACTGAGTACCTGAATTGGGAGTGGTTGCAGAGGAAGTGTAAAGAAGGAATAGCCTAGTTTCCATAATGGAAAAATACTAGCCAGGAGCCAGGTTATCAACCTAGATCTGTAATTGATTAACTATATAACCCTAGAACTGGCCTACATCATCTTTATTTGATATCTCTATTGGTTCTTGGCAGCTCTTAAATTCTTTTTTTTTAATATTTTTTTTTTAATTTTATTTTTTTTATTTGCAAAACATATGTATGGGTAATTCTTCAACATTAACCCTTACAAAGCTTTCTGTTACAAAATTTCCCTCCTAAAAGGCCCCACATGTGCAAGAATGTTTGTGGCAGCCCTTTTTGTGGTGGCTAGAAACTGGAAATTGAATAGATGCCCTTCAATTGGAGAATGGCTGAATAAATTATGGTATATGAATATTATGGAATATTATTGTTCTGTAAGAAATGACCAGCAAGATGATTTCAGAGAGGCCTGGAGAGACTTACATGAACTGATGCTGAGTGAAATGAGCAGAACCAGGAGATCATTATACACGGCAACAACAGTACTATATGACAATCACTTCTGATGGACATGGATCTCTTCAACAATGAAATGTTTCAAACCACCTCCAATTGTTGAAAGCCATATACACCCAGAGAGAAGGATGTGAACTGTGGACCACAATATAACATTCTCATACTCCTTGATTGATGTTTGCTTACATTGTCTTTCCTTTATCTGATATATCGTTTGTTTAGACAAGATTTTTCTTGCACAACAATGACAAGTTTGGAAATATGTATACATATATTCGATTTACCAATATTTTAACATAATTAACATGTAGTGGATATCCTGCCATCTAGGGGAGGGGTGGGGAGTTGGGGGAAAAATTTGTAATGGAAAGCTATGTAAGGGTTATTGTTGAAGAATTACCCACACATATGTTATGCAAATAAAATTAAAAAAATAAAATTAAAAAAAAATTCCCTCCTACTCCCCACCCCTCCCCAAATGGCAGAATATGCATTACATGTTAATTATGTTAAAATACTTGACAAATCGAACATATGTATACATATTTCCACACTTATCATTGTTGTGCAAGAAAAATCGTATCTATAAGAAAGAAAAATCAGATAAAGGAAACAATGCAAGCAAACTCAATCGAGAGCATGAAAATGTTATGTTGTGGTCCACATTTCACATCCCTCTCTCTGGGTGTATATGGTTTTCTTCACTGAACAATTGGAACTGGTTTGAGACAATTCTTTGTTGCAGAGAGCCATGTCCATCAGAATTGATCGTCATATAGTACTGTTGTTGCCGTGTATAATGATCTCCTGGTTCTGCTCGTTTCACTCAGCATCAGTTCATTCAAGTCTCTCCAGGCCTCTCTGAAATCATCCTGCTGGTCGTTTCTTACAAAACAATAATATTCCATCACATTCATATACCATTGTTTATTCAGGCACTCTCCAATTGATGGGCATCCATTCAGTTTCCACTTTCTAGCCACTACAAAAAGGGCTGCCACAAACATTCTTGCACATGTGGGGCCCTTTCCTTCCTTTAAGATTTCTTTGGGATATAGGCCCAATAGAAATGGGCAGCTCTTAAATTCAATGAATATATAAAATCTGTTATGTGTTAATAGGTATAGAGCTCAACTAGCATGGGTGAAACAACTCTAAAGAGAATATTTCTTTCTTTAAATATGGGAATTTAGAAGATTTTTAAATGGTAAATGACCAATTACAACTCCACAGGAATGGTTATGAAACATACTAGCTAACTAACTCCTGTCAAAGAGTTGCTGGACTCAGCAATTCAGAATGAGACATATTTTTTGGATATGACCAGTGTGACCAGTGCTTCACTATTCATAGTTCTTTCATTGTTTTTCTTTTTTCTGAGTAATGATAGGCAAGAAAGGAAACAAAAAAGAAAATAGATTTTTTATAAATTAAAAAAATTAAAATGTCTTCCTAATTTTATGTAATTTTACTGAAACAGAAAATAGTGTCACTCCCAAGAAATTGGGCCACTGGTGTCCCTCTACAGGTAAATAAAAGTAGATATAATTACTTCATATATCTATCACCAGCCTCCCCAAAGACTCTCAAAGAAAGATCCCAACCTATTGTCTAAGAAGTTCCTCTGTTCCCTTTCAGCTAGAAATCCCCATTACGTAAGACCTCTACCCTGGGTAATCACCTTTTCCCCAGTTGATGGACAACCACTTGGTCTTCAGTTGTCTACTACCAACACACACACACACACACACACACACACACACACACACACAAAAACTTATTATAAATACACACAGACACATATACACACAAAATATGCAGATGTGTTTGTGTATATGTGTATGTGTGTACATTTACACGTGTGCATAAGAATATTGTATGTACATATAGGACCTTTCCCTCTTTTTATCTCTTCTGTGTACATTTCTAGCAATTGTATTTCTGAGTCAGTGTTTATAGTATAATAAACATTTGTGTTCCAGAACATGTACATCAATTCATAGCAGCAAAGCAAAAGTCATTAAAATTTCTTGAACATCATTTATGTTAACAAAAAGAAATCCAAATAAACTCATGTGCCTGCTGGGTGGCCCTGTGCCAATGTCTCCAATGTCACACAATCGATTCCACAGTTCTTCAGATGAACCTGGAGAGTGTTTTTATTGTTTCTTCTGACTACTATGTAAGCACTTTTCTTGAATGAGTTCTCTGTAAAATATTCTTCCAGTCAAGTGTCCGTTTGGCATTTGAACACTGTACCCAATCCATTGCAGTTGCATGTTCTAAAGTAGAGCTTGAGGAGTCTTTATATTTTATCCTGCCAGGTGATCCTCAGAATCTTTCTAAGATTATTCATATGGAAGCAATTCAGCTTCCTGGCGTGGCAGACTATCCTTAAAACAATGAGGTCAGCATAATGGATCTGTAATTTTTCTGTTTTGTAAGCAGTATAATGCTTCCTCTCTCCCCTATTTTCCTTGAGAGCCTCTCAAAGCTGGCTCTAGCTCATCAACATCATTATCATCAATGTGTGTATGTTTGGAACAGTATCCTGCCAAGGTAAGTGAACTTACCTGCATTCATTGCTGTAACTGATGGTTCGTGAGGTGCTAACTGGTGGAGCACCAGCATTTTCTTGGCATTAATTGTTGGCCAAAATTAATACAAGCAGCTTAAAATCAATCCATACTTTATTGCTTTTCAGCTTCAGAAGCTGCACTGAGTGCACAATCATCTTCAAATAAAAAAGTATGCACCGATGTTCTTTCCACTTTAGTCTTGGCTTGTAGTCTATCCAAGTTAAATAATTTACCATTAGTATGATAGCTAATTATGATGCCATGCTCATCTTCATCAAAGCTGCCTGACAACAACATTGCCGAAGACATCATGCTAAAAAGCATGGCAACCATCACATAGCCTTGTTTCACTCCACTGATTACTGGGAAAGCAGAAGATCATGGTTTATTATCCCAGGCGTGCCATCATGAAATTGATATCCAATACTGATGAACTTCTCAGGGGACCAACATTTTGACATAATTTTCTATAAACCTTCACAACGGAGAGTGTCAAGACCTTGATCAGATCGACAAATGTTGTAGACAGACATCTGTTCTAGTCCTCGTATTTCTCCTGGAACTGCTAAGCAGCAGACAATGTATCAACCATCCCTTCACTCTTTCTGAAGCCAAGCTGGCTCTCAGATAGATGATCATTTTCCAGATGAAAGATCAGTATATTAAGGAGAACTCTGGCGAGAATCTTGCCAGAAAAGACTGAAAGAGAGATACCACCATGTTACGGGATCAGCCTGCTAGTGGCTGCTGGGTGTTATGGGAGCCACCTACTAGTGGCTGCTGGGGATCTAATTCTGACCAGCAAATTGGATCCCTTCATGTGAGAGGACGATAATGATACAAGGAGACTGAAAGGCAGAAGCATTCTCTCTCTTCTTTCCTCTTGCCTCCAATTTATTTCATCCCCAATTCATAAGCAACGTCTGTGTCAATAAAGGCTAATTTGCAATTCCTTCTGGGGGGTTATGATTCACATCTGTGGGGGCTTCTGGAGAACCAACCCACTTCTTCACACTTAGGCATGGGCTCAATACCACCACCACCACCATGATTGTCACAAGACAATCTATTTACTTTACCTTTATAGAGGACAATGTAGGCATTTTTGAACTTCTGGGGGAATAAACTCCTCTTGCCATATAATCCAGAAAATTTCTATCAGCTTTTGTAAAAGCAATGGATCCCCACCTCATAGTAATCAGCACCAACTGTTTTGTCACAGAAGAGGAAACTAATGATATTCAAAACCTCTTCTTTTGAGTATACATTTGACTAGTGATGGATTAGCATCAGTCAACAGTAAATGGTCAGTGGCTTCGAATTGATTGATAACCGTCTCTTAAGAACTTGTAGAAGTGTTCAGTCTATATCTCCAATATCATGTCTTTTCATCATTAATCAATGTGGCTCCATCAGTACTGAGTAGGTAAGATGCATCATAGGTATTTGTCCCATAAATAGCCTTCAGGGCATCAGAAAAGTGTTTCAGATTGTTACTGTCAGCAAAAAGCTGACTTTCATCTCCCTTTTTACTGAGGCAAGAATCTTGCATCTCTCTAAGCTTCTCTTGTACTTTACTTAACACTTTACAGAGTTAAATGTTGCCTTCTTAGAGACAGACAAACTATCCTACCAGTAAATTCTATGGAGTTCTTATTTTTCATTTGCAGTTTCTGAATTTCCCCAACATTTCATCAAACCAGTTTTGATGTTTGAGAGTGTTTCTGACCCAGAGGAATAAATGTAATGCTATACACTAAATCTCTGAAAGCTGCCCACTCCTTTTCTGTTCTATGTTGTCAAGTGTGTGTTGGCTCAACTTCCAAGTTAGTAACAAACTGTTCCTCTTTCACTCTATAATCTGTTGACTTTAGTTCTTCTGGTAGTCATTTTACCTTGACTCCTCTGCCTTTACTGGATACTAATATTTAGCTTGGAGAGGATAAATCTATGATCAGTCCAGCACTCTGCACCATGATTGCTTTCATCAATGTCACATCTTGTCTGTATCTTCTCCTTCCAATCACAAGATTTATTAAATGTGAATGTTTGCTGCAAAGGTGCATCTAGAATATTTTATTTAGGGATATGGAACACAGTATTGGTGATAAGAATGTCATGAGAAGCACAAGTCTTCAGCAGTAAGTGACCATTGCCATTGTTGTTTCCAATTTTATTCCTTCCAAGAACTCCCTACCACATCCAGTAATCTATGCCTACTGTAGCATTAAAGTCGCTCAGAATTATAAGTTTGTCCTCTTTTGGCATATTGATGATGAGGATCTCCAGTTTTTCATAAAATTTTTCTTTTCCTCATCAGAGTTCATCATGGTGGAACCATACACATTAATGGTGGTGACATGGTGATTTCCTGCAATTGGCAATCACATCATCATGAGCCTGTCATTCATTCCTTTTGGTAAGCATATAAACCTGCTAGCTAGATTAATTTTAATTGCCAAAGTTATGCCAGTTTCATAGCACTTTCCATCACCTCAGTCACTTCAGAAAAACATTTATGCAGCTCTGACTTTGATAAGCTAACCTTCATTTTCCAGCCTTGGTTCATCCAAGGTTGCTATTTGGAGGAATATTTGCTGAGTTCTCTAACAACAAGATCTCTTTGTCTTTCAGATCTACTGGATTTTGTCTTGTCTATAAGTGTATACACATTCCACATATCAGTGGTGAGTGGAATCATCTTTATAAAAGTTTTATTAATTTTTTTGTGTTATCACAGGGTGGGATCCGTGTCTGGTGTGATAAACAGATCAGAGTTGGGTAAGCAGATAGTTTTAGGGCATCTTTTCTAGCCCTTTTCTCATAGCTGGAGGTGAGCAATGTGATCATTAAAAGACTGCTTAGACACCCAGGGGGCTGCCAAGTTCTACTTTTATTTTCAATGAGAAAATAAGTCTATGGCCTGAGCTACCTGAGTGCAAAATTGTGATTAATGCTTCCACTGTATCCATGCCTGATGCTTTACCACTTGCCGGTCACCACGGGACTTTGAAATAGATAAAAATAATAAAATGGCAAAATGGTATAGATTATGCCTTTTTATTTGTGCTTAAACTGGAATTAAGTGAAAATTTATTTCTACTGCTGCTCAGAACTTCTGAGCTCAAATGATTTGCCATCCTTAGTCTTCACAGTAAAATAGATTATGAGCCACTCCACTCCACTCATCCTTTCTTTTCTTAAGAATTCTTCCTCTAGATGTGGGAAAACTGGGACACTAATACATTGCTAGTGAAATTGTGAAATGATTCAATCATTTTGGAGAGCAATTTGGAACTATGCCCAAAGAGCAATAAAATTGTTCATATCCGTTGATCCAGGAGTGTCTCTACTGACTGTGTATCCAAAAGGGTTCATAAAAAAGGAAAAGAACTCACATGTGCAAAAATGTTTGTAGCAGCCCTTTCTGTAGGAGCAAGGAACTAGGAACTAAGTGGATACCCATCAGTTGGGAAATAACTAAGTTATGGTATATGATTATAATGGAAAATTATTATTCTATAAGAAATGATAGACTGATTTCAGAAAAGCCTGGAAATACCATGAATTGATGTTGTGAACTGAGTGGAACCAAAAGAACATTATACACAATAATAACACAGTCAACAACTGTGATGGACTTGGGTGTTTTCAACAATGAGGTGATTCAAAACAATTCCAATAGACTTGTAGTGGAAAGAGCCATCAGTATCCAGACAAAAAACTATGAAGACTGAATGTGGATTAAAGCATAACATTTTCACTTTTGTTGTTGTTGTGGGTGTTTGTTTGCTTTTTTTCCTTTTTTTTTTCTTTTACCTTTAAATCTGATTTTTCTTGTGCAGCATAATGAATATGTTTAGAATTACACGTTTAACCTATATTGTATTGCTTGCTGTTTATGGGAGAAAATTTTGGAACAGAAGGTTTTACAAAGGTGAATGTTGAAATGTATCTTTCCATGTATTTGGAAAAAAATGTTAAAAAAATTTGAAAGGAATGAGAGACAGGAAAAAGAATTCTTCTGCTAGCTATAGCTAAGAAAAATATTTCTTTCTATTCTCTCTTTTTTCAAATTGTAATATTTCATTTTAGGTCATATATCTACTTCTTTCTATTCTCTTCTCTTTTTTCGTGTGTTATTTTATATTTAAGTCATATAGATATTTAAACCTCATTGTATTAGATTATAGAAGAAAGAATATGTTAAATCTACTTTCTGCTATACGGATTGCCAACTTTCCAAGAAGTTTTGATGAGGGGGGAGGGAGGAAGGAGGGAGGGAAAAAAGGAGGAAGAGGGGGAGGGATGGGGGAAGGAGACAGAGAGGGAGAAAAATCTTATCCCAATAGTTGTTCTTCTTGTTTTTTGTTGTTGGTTCCCCCCCCCCCAAGTATTAGGTTACTATGTATATTGCTTCTGGGTCATCTTACTCAGCTGACCTTTTCCTTTAATCAACTTTTCTATTTTTTTTAATAAATACTAAATAGTTTTCATGATTACTGCTTCTGAAAATAGTTTAAGTAATGCTATTTTCCCTTTTTTATTATCTAGCTTGAGATTATTGACTCTCATCGGCACATTAATTTAGCTAGTAGAATACTTTTTATAATATTGTTAAAATACACCAATAAACAGTGAATCTCTCTTTAATTATTGGTATTTTTATTTCTCTTAAAATTGACTTATATTGGGGCAGCTAGGTGGTGCAGTGGATAGAGCACCAGCCTTGAAGTCAGGAGGACCTGAGTTCAAATCTAGTCTCTTAACATTCCCTACCTGTGTGACCCTGGGCAAGTCACTTAACCTCAATTGCCTCAGCAAAAAGCAAAAAAAAAAAATTGATTTAAATTTATGCATAAAGTTGTATTTCTTAATAGGTTGATTTTCATATGTTTTATGAATTTTGTAGTTATTTTACATGAAAATTATTTTTCTATTCGATAGTTTTTGTTTAGAAAATATTAAAAGGCTGCATTTTTGTTTGTTTTTTCAAATTTTTATTTCAACTTCAATTACAGACCTAACCAAATCTTCCAATATAAATGTATTTTTCTTGGGTGAAATTAAATGCTTTTATATGTATTAATTGTGCATACACCTTTGCATTTATTAAAGGTAGAAGTCTTATGAAATAACCGCTTAAGTCTCCATTTAATCTTTAGTTTATGTTTAATCTCGTCTTAGATATTTCATGCATTTTATAGTTATTTCAAAGAAATTTATTTTTCTATCTCCTAATTTTTATTTGTAATATATAGAAAGGCTGGTTATTTCTATGGATCTATTTTAAAGTCTGCTATTTTGCATAATTTATTGGGATTTTTTAATGAATCTCACGGATTTACTTCTTCTTTAGAAATGTTTATTCCCTCCATTTCTTTTTTGGTTTATTGATATAACTGGAATTTCTAGAATATCAAATGACAGTTAACAGTGGCTATCTATCCTTTACTCCTGATTTTGTTGCAAAGATTTCTAGTACCAATATAAATATGCTAATTCTTGATTTTTTGTAGGTATAGTCTATAATGTTTAGGAAATAGCCAATAATTCCTATGCTTTCTAATATTTTAAAATGAATCTGGCATTTAGTGAAAGGTTTTTTTCCTTCATAAATTAATATAATCTTATAATATTTATTTTTTATATTATATGTATGAGCTATTACATTTATAATTTTCTTAACATTGAACCAACCCTAAATTCCTAATATAAATCAATCTTTTTTAGTGAATACTGCTTAATCCATTGCTATTTTTGATAATATTTATTCAATATTTGTTAATATATATTTTTAATTTTGTTTCATTGTTTTTTATCTACATGATTTGAGTATCAAGAATCCCATGATTTCTGAAAGTTTGTTTCCACAAACTTAAGCAATTGAAAAGCCTCAAAAAAAGTTTTGTGCCAGATAGAATAATTACAACGGATGCTAAAATAAAAATTTATTTGAGATCAATTAAAAAATTTTAATTCATGAAATAACATTATATTAGTAAAGATTCAGTGTGGATAAAAGATAGCCAACCACAGCCTGCTCAATGTCTCCATTTTCTGTGCAGGAAAAAAAAAACAAAAAACCTTGCAACCTCGTCCCATCCTCATTGCATTTCAATAAAGGTTATACCCCAAAGCTCAACATAGTTGTATACGGTGCTTTAATCATACATAGTCTAAGTAGGATAATTCTAAATGTATAAAAGCAACCAAAATGGGCTAAGTTCTCAGATCCTTCCCAAAGCAATGGCTTCAATCCAGCCACTCAAAGAAGTTCAATTTAATTCAACCTTCCTACTCCTGCTATAACAGGGAAGAAAAGGTTTAAGTCTTTCACAGGGTCTCACAGTTAGGGCAAGTGCTGAAGATCCTAATTACATTCTATGATGCTAGTGCCCTTTTTCATTCCTTTTCCATTCAGTCCCACTGTGCTCACTGTGTTATCTGTCATCTCTTATAAATTGACTGTGATTCTGATCCTTCTCATACTCCATTTGCATTTTCCCCTTACCCCTAAATCTGGTACACAAGAATATGTGGCTTTAAAACTGAAATTTTCTCTCAAGAACGTAACTGGAGGACAATTGAAGGCTGCACCCATGCTGATTGCCATTTTGCTTCTGCCCTACTCTAGTTTGTCTGGACCACCTTGCCATTCTGACTACCTCCTGACTCCCTGACTACCTCCTGCCTCCCTGACTACCTCCTACCTCTTTGACCATATGGGCTTTCTATGAGCTTCATATTTCCTCATTGCTATTTCACAATCCTCATTTCCAGTGAGATGTATGAGTAGCTATGTATAAAACATTCTTCAAGCTATCCTACTCTCTCCTTCACATGCATGTAAATATATGTGCATATATATGTATATGGACATACACACACATATATATGCATGTATGGTAGCTAGCTGGTACAGGGAATAGAAACTGGGCCTGGAATCAGGAGTCAAATTTGTGAATTCAAATTTTACTTCAGACACTTATTAATTGTGTAGCCCTAAGCAAGTCACTTAACTCTGTTTCCCTCAATTTCCTCATCTGTAAAATGAGTTGCAGAAGGAAATGGCAAACCATTCTAGGATCTTTGCTAAGAAAATACCAAATTCAGTCACCTAGAATTGGACATAACTGAAACAGCTAAATAACAATACATATATATAAACATGTAAACATATAACAGTTATGTTATTTTTTGTTGGTGTATATGTATAGATATGTATGTGTGTGCATAAATTCCAAAAGCTACTCCATATAATATACATCTGGAATTCCTTACAGATAACCTTGTGACTATTGGAACATAGCCCAATTATAAGGTAAGGATTGCCTGCAGCTCCAAATTTCAACTAAATGATCATGTCACTCATAAAATACACAAGTTATTCTACCTTCTAAAGCAGGATGTGTTTTTTCCCCTACCACATAATGTCTAATTTGAACACTACTACAATTTATATGCAATCTGAGCACAAAAAATTACTTCAGCAGAATCCTGAAATAGCTAGCTCATCAGTGAATAAACTAACAGAGTGGTAATGATCTGATTCAGAGTAATAAAAAAGGAATTCTAGAAGAAAGGAAAATAAATGGGAAACAAGAAAACAGATCTTTTTCCAAAGCAAATTAAACAGAGAATTTTTTTATCTGTGCTTTTCCATATGGCACAGAAATCATTCCTTTCAATCTATGAAGCCCACTGATGGTTTTCAATCCTGGTACCATGAAGATTATTGAGACTTACAGCAAAGTTGTATTGCAAGAACGTATACAATTTCAGATCCAAATACAGGAAGAATTTTTTCTAGACATGAGGAGGGGAGAAAAGCACAGTGGAGCAATGAGAATAAAAATAACTTTTTTCTTTTTATCTGAATCATTTACTTCTTTTCCTTTTTTACCTTTCTTGACACTATTGTCCCCAAAGTTAGAAGTCATCAATACTTATGCTTGAACACTCTCTTTCTATTTATCCTATGTATTGCCATTTTCTAATTAATATTATAGTTATTTTATACATCTTTTTTTCTTCAACTAGGTTGTAGACTCTGGATCTCAATTTCTCATTTATCTAATTATGATACTGGATTTGAGTCTTTTCCATCTTTACATCCTATCACCCTGTGATTCTTGAGGGAAGGGATTATGTCTTAATCATTTCTGTATCCCTATAGTAGGAAATTGTAAACCACTCCAGTATTTTTGCCAAGTAAACCACAAATGAGTTTTCTAACAGAATCAGACACACTGAAATATCTGAACAACAACCACTCCTCTGTATTACTTACCACAGTATGTATTACTTAACACAGTATCTTATCCATGGCAGACAATTAAGCAATGTTTCCAGAACTGAATTAGTTAAAACTGAATTGAATTGAATTAAACTGAAGTGAACAGAAAGAACAGATTCTTAAAGCCAACTTTCCTTCCTTCATTGGCTTTTCTTCAAGTTCTCTCTAATATTTGCTTTTCCTGCAATGCTCTAGTTCAACTGCATTAGTCGGCATCCTGTGTTTTGCTGTATCAGGCCCTTGCTTATCACTTTGCATTTCCCTCAAACCACTTTCAAACTGTCTCATGAGTAAACCTATACTTATCTCTGGATTGGTTATCAGTATAATCAAGTCATGCCCCATCATTTCTTCTTTCCACTCATGGCAGGGTTTAGGGAATTCATTCCTTCCTACTTTTGCATAGAGCACAAAGAATACAACAACTTTGTTGGTTTTATCATCAAAGCTATTAATCATCTCATGGGTAAGATAATGACTCATGGTGATTTTTTTTTAAAAGACAAAGCTCTGTCTGCTAAAATCAGACAGGTCATTAGTCTAAGAATGATAGAGGAATGCAGTATGCCAAAGAATTTAAAAATCTTGAAAAGTTAAAATTTAAAAAGTGGGGGATGAGACTTAATAATCAGTGAGAATAATTAAGCATCTTCTCCCTTTCCATAGTTTCTAGATCACAGGCATGAACTCCAAGTGGTTCCCTAAGCCTGCACTGTTTTAATTAGAGCTAAAAAGTTATTAGTGTGTTAAAATTGCTAAATAATTGCTGTTTTTAGTGTTTCTCAGAAAGAAGATGAATAAAACATTTTAATAGTACTTTGAGCTTTGTAATTGATTTTCTTCATATTAACCCTACAAGATAGGTATTGCAAGGACCATCAGACTCATTTCACAGAAGAGGAAATGATTAAATGACTTGTAATGAAGCAAAAATCTAGTAAGTATAAAACCTGGACTGCAATCCAAGACTTTCTGATTTCTGTGCCTCTATCTAACTCCTAATAGTTTAGTTCCTTATTATCTATCTTAGTTACCTTATCAGATCTCATAGATTCAAATGTCACCTATATGCAGATGGTTCCTAGATTTCTATGTTAAACATAGCCTCTCTTTGTGGTTTACAGTTATATATAATCAATTGCCTTTTGCACATTTTGAACTAAAATCCTGTAGATAACTCAAACTCAAAATGTTAAAGTAGCACTTATCTTTCCTCATAAAACTCAACTTTATCCCAACTTCCCTGTTATGTTCAAAAATACCACCATCTATCAGTCTCCTAGGTTCACAACCCCATTGTCATCTTCAATTCCAAAATGTCAGTCACCCCTACATTTTTGATCTGTTGCCGAAATTTGTCAGTTTAACATACACAAAATCTCTCTATGTTCTTTTCTCCATCCACACAGCCAATGCCCCAGTCCAAACAATTATCACCTCTAAGACTGTTGCAGTGCTCCTAATTGGTCTCTCTGCCTCAAATTTCTTCCCTCTCTAGTCTACTTTCCACTCAATTAGCAAGGTGAATTTTCTAAAGTAAGGCTATGATCATGTCAAGCCCCTATCCAATGGATCCTCATTATCTGTCTCCCACTATCAAATATCAATTTCTTTCCTTGATATTTAAAACCCTATAATTTGGCTCCTTCCTACATTTCTAATCTTCTCATTCCTTACTCTTATTAATCTTGACAATCTAGCTACACTGATCTACTTACAGTTCCTTGACCATGACATACCATTTACTTGACTTTGCATTAGCTATCCCCTGTGTTTAAAATCCTTTCCAAAAAGAAGTTGTTGCCTTTCTCCCTTCAAAAATACAATAGGAAAGTACTAATTAAGTTCTTCAATGGTGTTTTATAAGGTTTTTACTTTGTTTAAATTTCTTGATGACTGACTTTTTGATTGTCACTTTTCAATAAAGAACCTGCGGTAGTTTCCCATTGCCTAAGATAAATTCCTGATTCTGATTTTCAATATTCTTCCTAGTTTATTTGTAATTTACCTCTTCAGGATTATTTTATACTTTACATTCCATACAAACTCATCTAATTTCCAAACCCTTTTCTTGTTCTGTTTTTTACTTTCTCTACATTTTTGCTCACACAATCCTCATGTCAAAATTGAGTCCCATATCTAACTGTCAAAGTTCTTCATGACTCATAAGGCAGATAGGTGATGCAGAGGATAGGCCTTGGATCTGTATTTAGGAAAGTCTGACTGTAAATTCATCTTCAGACATTTATAACTTGTGTGCCCTGGGAAATCCATTAAGCCCTTTCTGCCTCAGTTTCCTGAATTATATAAAGAAAATAATAGTATCACTTCATCCCTAGGATTGTTGTGAGGATTAAATAATTACTTGTAAAATGTTTAGCTGTGTTCTAAGTGGTTAATAGATATTTGTTCTCTTTCCAAATCCAATATTGTATTTACTAAGAAATCTTCTAAGACTAGGAAAAACATTGTTTATTTTTCAATTTTCTCATAGCCATTTACCTGTGCTTTTCCTTTGCATTAATCCCACTATCTCTTGCACATTAGTTATTTGTAGTTTGTCATTTCCCATACTAATTATAACCTCTTTTAAAACAGTCTTGTATCATCATTCCATCTACTGCTCCTATAAAAGTGTCTTGAATACAGTAAACACTTAATAGGTGTTCATTGAATTCAGTTTAATTAAGTTTCAGTAAACTTGCTCTGATTTTATTTTCTCTTCTTTGTTGTTTCTATACTGACTAAAACCATAAATCCAACTCCCAAACCCCCCAAATGCTAATGACTCTCTTATGATCAGAAGTCTAGGTCAGTGGTTCTAGGCAAGATCAGGGCCATTCCCAGTCTGTCCCCAATTACCCAGGGCAGCTGTGATGGAAGCACTTTATATCTCTGTTTTATAAGGTTGGTAAGGTCTAATTAAAGGCTTTTAAATGTGAGGTTCTTCTAAAGCTAGAATTATGATTCCAAGTTATTACAGAAAACCACTTTCTATCCAAATGTGGTGGTTTCTAGGGAACTCTTCTATTGAATTTTGGAATAACACAATCTTTCCTCTACTAAGATCAGACACTGATACCACACTGTAATGTGGAAGTGATCTGAGTGCTTAAAAATCATGCTTATTGGGCCTAAGTTTTGGGGAGTTATACCAAGCTGGAAGGAGTTCAAGTTTGACAACACACTTTCATGCTCATCTGCTGACTGCTCTACCTGAGTTCAGAAAGGTTGACCTATAGGACATTATTATCTTATCTACAGCAACTCAAGAATAATATTATTCTTATCATATTCTCGTCCATTACAGTGGTGTGATCTGTGTTGAAGAAGAAAGTACCCACAAGGCTGAAATCATAGATCTTCTGAAGTTTTGTAACTGAATGAACAAAGTTAAGAGACAGGGAAAAATGCTGTCTTCTAATTGGAAAATAACAAGCCTAGTGTTTCAGAAAAACAAAGAAAGATGCATGCAACTTGTGTCTCTAATTTTTCCTTCTGCTGGCCAAACCACATGGAAGGAAAAAGATGAAGTCTAAATCACAGCACACTAAAAATTGGAACGGATGTTGGTATTATTAAATACAAAATAAAATGAGCTAAATGTCTTTGAAAATTAATTCAGCAATAATCTGAGGAAAAGGTTTGTCCCTGTGGTGGCATCCCAAATTAGTTAGCAAATACTTATTAATTACTTCCTATGTGCCAGACCCTGTGTTAAGCACTAAGGGTAAAAGAAATATAAAAACACAGTTCCCACTCTCAAGAAGTTCACATTCTGTATATGAGGGTTGGGAAGACAAAATGAAAATGATTTTTGTGGTTGTTAAGTCATGTCTAACTCTTTGTGACCCCATAGGAAATACTGTCTATGGGATCTTCTTCACAAAGATAGTGGAATGGTTTTCCATTTCCTTCTCTATCAGATCAAAGCAAACAGGGTTTAAATAAATTGCTCACAGTTACATAGCTAGTAAATGACTAAGGCCAGATTTTTAAAGTCTTCCTGACTTCAGTCCCAGTGCTCTATCTGTTGAACTGTCCCATGAAAATAACTATATACAAAACAAATGCAGTATAAATGAAAGGTAATCTCAGATGGAAGGCATAAGAAGGGAGGAGGTAGGAAGATTAGAAAAACATCCTACAAAACATAAGGTTGAGTTGAGTTTTGAAGGAAGCTAGCAAAGCTGAGATGTGAAGGTGAGAAGGAATGGCTTCATAATTACATGGAGAGTATTGAGTGAAAACATACATAACTGGGAGATAGACTATTATGTTCAAGAAATAACAAGTAGTCATGTGTTGGTAGGGAGTAAGGAAGTAAATTAAGATTGTCAATAAAAGCAATGGTACAGAAAGCTCACAGCCAGTATGTAACAGGTAAGATTTGCTCTCAGATTCTCCTGATTCCTAAAGCTGTCCTCTACTTTAGTGGTTGAAAACTCTATCTCAAGTCAACATCTAATATAGAACTCTTATTTGTCTCTATGTTCCAAATGATATTTATTTTCATTTTGAATTTTGATATGAAAATTCACAAATATGTAAGCAATGTAAAAAAATAAACAAAAAGAATGAATTTTTTATTGAAAGGAAATGCTGGATAAAAATAAAATTCCTGAACTATAATGTTGTCATAGAAAAAATTCAACAATAAGTATAATTGATCCAAATAGTCATTTATGTATTCAACAAACATTTCTTTTAAAATGTATCGCATTATATAGGGTGAATTATTGCTTTTCTTTTCAGTCTATAAAATGTTGATTTCAAGAAAACATTTTTTTAAAAGACAATACAAAATAAAACTGAGGGAATGGAAAAAAATTTACCATGCATCATATGAATCCAAAATAGCAGTAGTTGTCATGATGCTATCAAACAAAGGAAAAACAGGCATTCAAAAAATAAAAAGAGTTAACAAGAAAACTATATTAGTGGAAAGGGACCATAGACAACAAACCAATATCATTAATAAACTCATTAGTGTCAAATGCCTTAGTTTCCAAATTCATAAATGATTCATTATTTGAGCTTCAAGATAACATAAGTGCTACCAAAATTGTGACAGGAGACTTCAATATCATTCTACAATTTTGGATGTCTAACAGAAAGATAAACAAAAGGGAAACAATAGAACTCAACAAATTTCTGAAGAAACTAGAATTAAAACATTTATGGAATAATTTAATTATATATCACAACTTCTACCACTTTTCTTATCTCATTGATTTCCATTGATTTCTCCTTTCTCATTTTTTGTTTCATTATTTAATAATTTCATTTTCCTTTTTTTGTTTAGATCAAGTTAATTACTTTTCCATTTTGTCAGTTTTAAAAGTTACTATTTTATTTGTTAGAATAATTTTGAAAATTTTCAATATTTCTATCTCTTCGATTTTCAAATGTAGTCGTGAATGTAGAGTGAATGTAGTCAGTATGGTTGCTTGACTTCACCCAACATCATTTAATAGCAAGTAAGTAAGCGTAGAAGAGTTGGTATGTTGGGGATACTCTGGGTTAGGGGTGATTAAGGAACTATCAGAGAAAGAACAAGGGCTCAAGAAATTCAAGAATAAGGAATTATGTAAACTTGAACTGGTTAACTTTATAGTCAAGATTGAAAAAAGCAAAGGGAAGTCAGAGTAAGAAATAGCTAAAAGCTTATAGTTACATAAGAAAATTTCTGTATTCTGGGTCATGGATGTGAACACTTATGAGTGATGGTGAAATTAAAGGTGTGACCATCCCTATGAGTGACTGAAATGGAATCAAGTTGTAGGTCATGTTTGTTAATGTGAATAATTTGGGAGATCTGTAAATTCAAGGAAATTTAGCAAATATATTGAAGTTCCCTAAAAAAGGGTTGAGGTGAAAAGGAAGACTTCAAGGTGAGTATTAAATTTCTTAATACAATGGTCAGGGAGAATAGCCTGAAAGTACAGTGAATAAGTACTACTGGAATCTGGAGAGAGTGATAAATATGAATGGAATAAACCTCAAAGAAAGAGCTTAATGATTGATGACAGCAGAGAAAGGGTCTAGATATAGTGATGTAGAAAAACGAGTATGTCTTTTTTCCGCCTAGTCCATTCAGGATGGGGATCAGAGGAAAAGGGATGTTGGAGAAGAATGTTATAAGCGCCAGGAACTGGATATAATGTCTTCTGGAGAAAGATTGATCTCAAAGTGTCAGAAGATGACTTGACACAAGGAAAAAAAAAACTTGTGTTAGAGTTTTCTAAAAGCAGAATGGACTTTCTGATGAGATTGTGAGTTCCCTATGACTGGAAACTATCAAACAGAGGGTGAATGACCTGCTGGCAGGGGTATATAATAGAAGAGTTTCATGTTTCTGATAAAGGTTTACAGAAGATGACCTCTTAGGTCCTTTCCAAATCTTGAAAGCTATGATTTTATCCATTTTCAACATTCACTTACAGGTAGCCACAAATGTTAAAGAGAGAAAAAAATTACTTGAGGAAAATCCAACTTTGCTCAAATCCTTATGAGACTTTGGATAAGGTATAGGCTGAAGAAAGGTATGAAAGATCTGATCGAAAACAATGGGAGTAAATTAGTGGTATTATATATTCTTGAGAAAACATTTCTCATAACATAATCAGTTTTTATTATCAAGAATAAATATAAACATTTCATTTTAGCATGAATAATCAAAGTTTATGAATGACTTTGAAATTTACAATAAGAAAGACCTATTGTCTTTATGTGAAAAGCATCTTTATCTTTCTTAAAAAGAACCATAATCAAATTGTTCTCCTGTTTCATACATAATAACCTGCTCCTATAATGGCTTGAACTTCAAATTTGAACCTAGGCAAGAAACGGAAAATATGGAATACAAAATAAATCTGCATTTTTCAGATTCCTCATAGTGCTTTGGAATAACTTTTTAAAAATATATTCTTAAAACCTAAGAGGTTTTTTTTCCTTCTTTATATAGAGTATCTATAAAGTTTTAGTGTTTCTTATATAGAAAGGGAATCAGTTATAACATTTTAAAAATAAAACCTTAAAAATATGAAAAATTGCCAGTGGTTACAAATTATCACCATAAATGTTTATACTGAGAATAATGTCACAAAATAGTGAAAGGAAAAGGGGAAAAGGGGGAAAAGGGAGAAAAGGGGGAAATTTAAAAACACTGTCTAGAATAATGTATGTTGGTTGTTGTTCCTGTCTCCATAATATTTTTCTAGATTTTCTTCTCTTTATATAAAAGACAACTCTTAGGAGAAAAGAGAAATCCCCTCATTTTAATTTAAAAAAAAACAGTTTCTAAAATTTAAAACCTTGGATTTATCTAATTTTTTCCTCAATATCTGAATTCTTCCAGCATAAGATAGCTTTTATTCTTTTTGTTCCTCCTTGGAAATGTAGCAGAATGAAATCTTCATAGAGAATCTTTATTAAAATGCCTTTTTCTTCAACAGTGACCACATATAATAAAGCAGTCAATTCTATGGAAAATATTCTAAAGAAACATCACTCTAGTTTAATGGATGTGCTTCCATAAGACAGATTGAATTGAATAGGCATTTATGGGGGACAAGGTTGAAACTTTCAACTGCCTCAATAAAAATTTGATATTTGAGTATAAAAGAGCTCATATTTTGTAGGTGATATCTCGTTTGAACAAAATCTTTTTTCCAACTTTAGGTCAATGGAAAGTGTCATCTGGAATTATAATGATCTGTTATTGTCATTGCTTTTGAATATGATGAATTTAGAATGTCAAACCAGGAAGTAATTAATTCTTCTATGTGTTTTTAATAAATTATTGAAACACATAAAACTGAGCAGAGATTCTTTAAATAGCTTTTCAGTAAAATGATTGTAGATGTGTAGTGGGGGTTGGACTTGAGTACTTGTCACAGAATTGAGCACTTTGTTATCATGCAAGGGGGAGGGGAGGAGTGAGCAGCAGAACATAGCCTCAGTCATAAGCTCTCACAAGGACCAACCAAGAACCCTGGTATTGCATATCCATTAGCCAGGAATCAGGGCATCTATCTTTCCTCAGAGAACCAAAGGTGACATGTTTAACTACTTGGGAAGGGTTCAATTCCAATTCAATTCAAAATGAACAAGTAGCTTAGTAATATTAAAGAGAAAAGTTAGACTGGTGTAATTTCTTTGGTCTGGCTTTATTTTTTGATAATGAAGAGAGAATTGTGCTACTGTGACCATGGTTTTATGATATAAATTTCCCCAGCCATCCTATTGTATTTATTGTATTAATGTCCCTTAGCCCCCTCTACAAAACAAATGAGGGTGTGAGTTCTTACTCATCTTTGTGTTTCCTACATCTCTCCCTCTCTTCTCTCTAAAGATTTCCAAACTTAATATTCAATCAAAATTCCTCTACCTGAAGTTACCAGTAATCTTTTAATTGCCTAATCCAATGACTTTTTTCTCAGTCTTCATGCTTCTTGACCTCTGTGTAGAATCTGACATAGCCAATCACTGCTTTCTTGGTACTCTCTTTAAGTTTTAGGACACTCCTCTCTCCTACTTCTCTCACTTTTGATTACTCCTTCTCAGTCTCTTCTGATGAAGCTTTATCCAGTTCACTCCTGCTTTCCATGAATGTTTCCCCGGGGCTCTGTCCTAAGATTTCTTCCCTTTTCTCTTTTTATTATTTTACTCGGTGATCTCCTCAGCTCCCATAGATGCAGTTATGTTGATGATTCTCAAATCTAGTTATCCAGGATTGACCTCTCTGTTAATTTCTAGTATGGCATCTCCAAATGCCTAATTTACCTGGATGTCCTGTAGACATCTGAACTTCAAGGTGTCCAAAACGGAACTCACTGTCTCTCCTCCTAAAAATCTTCTCCCTTTCCAAATTTCCCTGGGATTATTTGGGTCATCACCCACTTGAGAAGTTACTTAGGCTCGTAACCTAAATGTCATCCTCAAATCTTCCCTCTGACCTCCTATGTTCAACCTGTTGGCAACATCAGCCAATTTCACTTGTTCAAGATCTCTCAAATAACCACTGCAATAGCCCTCTGTCTGGTTTACCTGCCACAAATCTCTCCCTACTCTAGTTCTCCAAATAGTCACCAATTTATTATCCTAAAATAAGTTTAAGGCTGACCATGCCCTACTTAATAAACTCCACTGACTCCCTCTCACCTTGGAGATCAAATAGAAAATCCTGATTGGCATCCAACTCTTTTCATATCCTACCTCCTCTCCTCCTTTTCCCAATCTTCTTCACCTTATGCACTCCACATACTTTGCAATCCAGTAATACTGGCTACCTTGCTATTCCTCAAATAAGACAATCTCTCTTTCAGCAACAAGAATTTTCACAGATGCCTGAAATTTCTCCTTCCTTATCTCTGCTTCCTAGTTTTCCTGACTTCCTTAAAGTACCAGGTAAAATCCCACTTCTACAAAAACTTTTCTCAATCTCTCTTAATTCCATCACTTCCTATTATTTTCTATTTGTCCACCATTTATCTTGTTTGTACGGAGTCATTTGCAAGTTGTCTTCCTCATTATACTGTGATTCCTCAAAGGCAGGATTGTTTTATGCTTTTCTTCATATCATTGTGCCAAGCATAAAGTAGGTACATGATAAATGCTTATTAACTATTCCTCAGTACATAGTAAAACACTTGGCATGTAGCAAGAACTCAAAAAATGATTTAATTAACATAAAATGAGAAAACTTTAGAAAATAATACTATGGCATTTGAGAAGAAATCTTTTATATATTTGAAAAATCTTGCATAATAAGCATTTTGGAAATATTTATAGTCACCCTAATCAAAAATGACCCTAAGATTCTAACAACTCAATGTTAGGAACTCAGAAGTAGCTTTTGTCATTTCATCTATCATCATCAGTTTCTCTCATTCTATTCCTCTTCCTCTTCTTTTCAGGAATAGTACATAATTTTTTAAAAAGCCACAAATGATAAAACTCATGTTTTAAAATATAACTGGGTGGAATAGTGAAAGAGCACTAGAATTATTAGAATATTCGTTGTCATGTCAGATATGAAAACTATAGTATAGGGAGGCATTAAAAGCAATAAACAATATTTTTGGAAACTAGAAAGAAAATGTATTGTGCTTTCTAAAATAGAAACTATAGCTCAAAGAAAAGGATTTTCTATGCTTTGAGTAACAGAAAGCCAGTTCTTTTTTAGTTCAATCAGAAATTCCTGAAGAGAATAAAGGAGAGAAGAACATGAAAACACAATACATAAGTGTGGAATTTAGAGCATTGTCACAGTATTAGGAATATTGGCAAGAGTAGTGTCAGAACTCAGGTAGTGGTCTCCACCATTCACTTTCAACTCCGTATGTAATGTTATCTCAAAGAGAGTTGTGAATTAAAAAGCTGTAAATAGTAACTAGTGTGATGTTTCTTCATGAATTTTGGGCTTTTTCTTAGAATCCCAAAAAACCCACTATTTTTTTCTCTTAATAGAATAATCAACGTTAAAGATAAACACTCAGCAAACCCTTGTTCTGATTTATGGAACTTTTTAGATTTTTATATTTCAAACTTCTAAAGTTGTTCTAAGATCCAATTTTGTAAATTTTTAAATGAATATAAAAGGAAGTTTCAAATGATCCTAGGCAACTCTGCCAGAACCTTCTGGTAGTAGCTCAATAAATTTGTCATTTATGAAACCATTCTCAAATATATAAAAGGCAAAAAAGAAAATGATAAAAAGCCAAAAGACAAAGAGCTAGTACAGTCAATGGAAATGTCACAATTAAAGGAGAAAATATTTTAAACAAACCAGAATATTGTCCAAATTGAACAAAATTAAATTTAGTTGAGAATTCCAATGGGGTAATAACCAAACTAACAAAAACCATATGATTATCTCCATAGATGCAGAAAAAGCATTCGATAAAATCCAACACCCATTCCTATTAAAAACACTAGAGAGTATAGGAATAAATGGGCTTTTCCTTAAAATTATTAGTAGCATCTACTTAAAACCATCAGCAAGCATCATATGTAATGGAGACAAACTAGAACCATTCCCAATAAGATCAGGAGTGAAACAAGGCTGCCCATTGTCACCATTACTATTTAATATAGTATTAGAAATGTTAGCTTTGGCAATAAGAGAAGAAAAAGAGATAAAAGGAATTAGAGTAGGTAATGAAGAAACCAAATTATCACTCTTTGCAGATGACATGATGGTATACTTAGAGAACCCTAGAGACTCAACTAAAAAACTACTAGAAACAATTCACAATTTTAGCAAAGTTGCAGGATTCAAAATAAATCCACATAAATCATCAGCATTTTTATATATTACCAACAAAGTTCAGCAGCAAGAGATAGAAAAAGAAATTCCATTCAGAATAACAGATGATAGCATAAAATATTTGGGAATCTATCTGCCAAGGAAAAGTCAGAAACTATATGAACTAAACTACAAAACACTTTCCACACAAATAAAATCAGACCTAGTCAATTGGAAAAACATTAAGTGCTCATGGGTAGGCAGAGTGAATATAATAAAAATGACAATACTACCCAAACTAATTTACTTATTTAGCGCCATACCAATCAAACTCCCAAGAACTTATTTTACAGATCTAGAAAAAAATAGTAGCAAAATTCATTTGGAAGAACAAAAGGTCAAGGATTTCAAGGGAATTAATGAAAAAAAAAGACAGATGAAGGTGGCCTTGCTATACCAGATATAAAACTAGATTATAAAGCAGCGGTCCTCAAAACCATTTGGTACTGGCTGAGAAATAGAGCAGTCAATCAGTGGCATAGGATAGGATATCAGGACAATCTAGGCAATAACCTTAACAATTTAGTGTTTGATAAAGCCAAAGACCCCAGCTTTTGGGATAAATACTCACTATTCGGCAAAAACTGCTGGGAAACTTGGAAACTAGTGTGGAAGAAATTAGGGCTTGACCCATACCTAACACCACATACCAAGATAAGATCTAAATGGATTCATGATCTAGATATAAAGAATGATATTATAACCAAATTAGAGGAACATAGGATAGTTTACCTCTCAGACCTGTGGAGATGGAATAAATTTATGTCCAAAGAAGATCTGGAACTCTTAATTGAACACCAGATAGATAATTTTGATTACATTAAGTTAAAAAGTTTCTGTACAAACAAAACTAATGCAGACAAGATTAGGAGGGAAGCATCAAATTGGGAAATCATCTTTATATTTAAGGGTTCTGATAAAGGTCTCATCTCTAAGATATATAGAGAATTGTCTCACATTTATAAGAATTCAAGCCATTCTCCAATTGATAAATGGTCAAAGGATATGAACAGACAATTTTCAGATGATGAAATTAAAATCATTTCTAGTCATATGAAAAGTTGCTCCAAATCACTATTGATCAGAGAAATGCTAATTAAGACAACTCTGAGGTACCACTACACACCTGTCAGATTGGCTAAAATGACAGGAAAAGATAACGATGAATGTTGGAGGGGATGTGGGAAGACTGGGACACTAATACATTGTTGGTGGAACTGTGAACGGATCCAGCCATTCTGGAGAGCAATTTGGAGCTATGCTCAAAAAGTGATCAAACTATGCATACCCTTTGACCCAGCAGTGTTTCTATTGGGCTTATATCCCAAAGAAATCATAAAAGAAGGAAAGGGCCCCACATGTACAAGAATGTTTGTGGCAACCCTTTTTGTAGTGGCTAGAAAGTGGAAACTGAATGGATGCCCATCAATTGGAGAGTGGCTGAATAAATTATGGTATATGAATGTTATGGAATATTATTGCTCTGTAATAAACGACCAGCAGGATGATTTCAGAGAGGCCTGGAGAGACTTGCATGGACTGACGCTGAGTGAAACGCGCAGAACCAGGAGATCATTGTACACGGCAACAACAATACTCTATGAGGATCAGTTCTAAGGGACATGACTCTCTTCAACAATGAAATGCTTCAAACCAGTTCCAATTGTTCAGTGAAGAGGGCCATGTACACCCAGAGAGAGAAATGTGAAATGTGGACCACAACATAACATTTTCATGTTCTCTATTGAGGTTTGCTTGCATTGTATTTCCTTTATCGGATTATTCTTTCTTGTAGATACGATTTCTCCTGAACAAAAAAATGATGTGTGGCAATAACTATACATATATTCGATTTCTTAAGTATTCTAACATAATTATCATGTAGTGGATTTCCTGCCACCTAGGGGAGGGGTGGGGAGTAGGGGGGAAAAATTTGTAACAGAAAGCTTTGTAAGGGTTAATGTTTAGGAATTACCCATACATATGTTTTGCAAATAAAAAGTATTAATTAAAAAAAGAGAATTCCAATGGGGAGTTGAAAAAATTAAAAAATGATTACTATACAGAAGACAATGAAAGAGCATATAGTGAATACAATATGTAACCAAAGAAGAACTTGAAAGAAAAAAGAATTAGAAAAAATATCATCAGTAAAATATAAGAAAACAAGACATGAGGTTGATACATGGTGAAGTTGAGGGATAACAGCACCAGCATTTCACTAGTATCATTATGATGTTAAGAAAATGAAAAGAAGTCCTCCAATATAACAGATAGATCTCCTGTGTGAAGTTATTGGGGGACATGAACAAAAATTACATAAGATTAACAAATACATATATATATGGGCTGGAATTTGAAACTTCCAAATTGATGATATCATTGTGCCAATTAAGTATTTGGACTTTTACACTTAGGTTCAAAAAAATCAAGTTTAAAAGTTCAAATAGGAACATCATGGCTAGATTATTCATCTCAAAAATTTTGAAGAATTAGTAGACAAGATATTCAGTATGAATCATGTGATATAGCAATCAAGAAAAGTAATGCAATACAAACTTGCATAAAGAGAAACAAAGTTCTACAAATGAGATGGTTGTTCTAGTGTTCCCTCCTTGCACCACTTTAGGAGCATTGTGTTCAATTCTAGGTATCACATTTTAGATAAGATGTAGAGCATCCAGAGCTGGGAAAACAAAAAAGAAAAGAACCATAAGAGCATTAGTGGAAGAATTGGGGATTCAGAAGATGGCATATTCAGATATAAGGAGTCTCTCCTTTTAGGGGAATTAGATCTTGTTTTGGCCTAGAGGATAAAATTAAGAATAATAGGTAAAAAGTGCCAAGATAAATATGTAGACTTATGTAAGCAAAAACTCCCCTAAATACAGCTACAGAAAAATAGCATGGCCTGTTTCAAGGAACAGTCTCCCTTAACTGGAGGTTTTTAAGTAAAAACTATATGACCACTTGGGGATATTGAAACAGAGCTTTTTGTTGGGGTATGTGTTGGACTAAATGGTCTCTGCAGACCCATGCAAATATGAAATTCTGTCAGATACATTTATGGGTAGAAATGCATTTCTTTTGTCTATCACACTCACATAAGTACACAAAATTCAGGGTCCAGGTTCCTATGCAACCTCATTCTAATTTAATTTAGTTGATAATTATAAAGATTGGGCTTTGAAAATTCACCAGAAATGTCAACAAAAGTTGACATAGAAAGTTAAACTTTCTTCTATTTGAAAGTAGTTTCTTTCTAAACCCTTTAATATTAACTCCTTAAAGTGAGTTTTTCAGGCAAGCATAAAATCTAGAACAGTGTAATAATATAGTCTAGAAATGCAAGAAAGTTATTGTTTTGCTAAAGTATTAAAAAGTAAAACCCAACTAACTGGTGGCACAAGGATACATAGTGAGTACAACTTCTATAGATCTTCCTTCCCACTCAGTTGAGGCAATTACAAGAAGAGAAGGGTTCTATTAAGCTCTGAGATACTAGCAAAAAGTAGGTAAATGGCCCTTTTAGACTACTTAGAAGTCCTCTAACTATGAGATAGGATGGCTCTGGTAAGCATCTTATATCATTTGCCTGGAGGAGATTGCTTTGTATGTACTGGCTTTATTATGTTTATTTAGCATCCATAGCCATCATAATTGGTTATTAGATTCTTCAGTAGGTATAGCCTACTATAATATACATTATAAAAATATATTATAAATATATATAAAAATATAAATATTTTCTACTTTGTAGAAAAAAAAAATCTGATTCTTTTGGTGGTAATATAGTGTAAAAATTAGGAGTTAGGACGCCTGGATTATAATCTCTGCTCTAGCATGTGCCAATTACATGTATGCCATTGGGTGAGTCTTTAACCTAAATTTAGCATCAATACTGTTAGGTGCTTAAGGATGCAAGGTCGAATAAGATATGGCCCTTGCCTTTCAAAAGTTTATAATCTAACAATAATTTAATTTATATAAATCTCAATCTCTCTACCTTTTAAATGGGAATATTACTTTCCAGTGTCTGTATGAAGATTATTAAACTAATATATATGGAAGCTTTTTGGGAAAATTTAAATTACTACATAAATATAAAGTACTATTATTATTATTTAGAGGTCTGTGGATCCTGTATCTTTTATGAGATCTAACTCTTTCCTCAAAAAAAAAATCCAAGAAGAAACAAAACTATGATTTCACAACCCAAATTAACATTAGATGTTCATTATACTATCAGTCATGCCTTCATAGGAATGAGGAACAGGGAGAGATCTGTTATTCTTTGAATATGACCTTCATTCCTCCTGACAGGTTGGACTGTCATATTTCATAACCATCCAAATGAAATCAAAATGCAGATCATGATGGGATGCCATATTTACTCCCAAGGAAACTTGGCTATACCTAAGATTCACTAGTCTTAGACTCACCAATGAGTTTCCATTAAATGATGAATAAAAAATAATGGACAAATGGCATCAAAGTTCTCTTGAGAAATTGAGGAAAATGTAGTGTCTTCAGAAAGAGCTAAGCTTCCCCTTGAAACATACCAAGAGGTTGCCAGGCTCCTGAGAAAATAAATAAAGTGGGATGATATTCATTTTTCATTCACAGTAAAATTTTGATGAAGTGCCCCTGTCAAAATCTATTTGGCCAACAGCACAATGCACCTTGAATTACTGTCTTTTATGTTTCTGGACACAAAAACATTGTATTTCAAGATGTTATGAAATAATAGGTGTAGTGTAACAAGAATATTGAATTTCGGTTTATTATAATACACTTGATAATAAAATTGTCATTCTTGCATTTAGATAACTTTATGGAATGAAACAATCTCTGATAAAGGTCAGTGCACTATCATATTCATCTTTACATATTAACTAACCATTTTTTCTTATTTTCCATTTAGTTTTTTTCTAGTAAATTTATTTATTTTTAATACACATTACTTTATGAATCATGTTGGGAGAGAAAAATCAGAGTAAAGGGAAAAACCATAGGAGAAATAAAAAACAGAAAAAAGAAGTAAACATAGCATGTGTTGATTTACATTCGGTCTCCTTAGTTCTTTTTCTGTCCAAAGTTTATTAGGATTGCTTTGGATGACTGAACCACTGAGAAGAATCAAGTCTTTCATAGTTGCTCATTGCACATTCTTGCTGTTATTGTGTACAATGTATTCCTGGTTCTGCTTGTTTCTCTCAATATCAGTTCATGTAAATATTTCCAGACCATTCTAAAATCAGCTTGTCATCATTTTTATAGAACAATAATATTCTATTACCTTCATATACCATAACATATTCAACCAGTCTTCTATTGAGAGGTATCTACTCATTTTTCCAATTCTTTGCTACCAAAAGGAGAGCTGCTACAAATGTTATTTCACATGTGGATCCTTTTCTCTCTTTTAAGATTTCCTGGGCATACAGACCCAGTAATGGCACTACTGGATCAAAGGTTATGCACAGTTTTATAGCCCTTTGGATATAGTTCCAAATTGTTCTCCAGAACGGTTGGACTATTTCAGAATTCCACCAACAATGCAATAATGTCCCAATTTTCCCAAATCCCCTTCAATATTTGTCACTATCTTTTCCTTTCATCTTAGTTTTCCATTTAATTTTGCAAATATATTGGTGTCAATAATGTATAAACTTTCTTTTTTTATAGCTTCATCCTGGTTGAGTTTGGATTTGGTATTTTGTATGACAAAGTAATATGAGGATGGCCCTCACTTTAAAAACATTTGTTTATAATAAAGGGAAAACAAAATTAATTTAAATTATTGGTCATGTAAATGTAAATGCTATCAATTGCTATTAGAATAGATGATGAATTTTTTTATCTAAATAAGTCTCTTTCCACTGGTGATAAGAAAAGATTGAGTAATTCACATTCTGACTTCTTTCCCTTCAGAAATAACCTTACACAAACAACTCCCATGATACTTTATTGAAAGCACAAGAAGGGCAGTCAAAACTACAATTTAAAAGATTAGTAAGAACTCTAATTGCCTTCAAATATATGGATTTTGCCAATTACATTCTTGAAAAGCATGTGAACAAGAGGCAAAAAAGAACCATACACCCAAGGTTAAATCAAAATTGGCAATTATTCTTAGAGAATTCAACTGGCTTGAGAAAGGAAAAGGAGAAAGATTAATTGGTGAGCTGGCAACCTTTTACTCTTTGGGATCACTACTGAAAAATCAGAAGACTAACAAAAAAGGGTCAAGCCTAATATTGTGTAGTATCATAGATCTAGAAATCTATACACCTATTACAACTGCCTCATTTTATGCATCAAAAAACTAAGATCCAAAGCTTCACTGCTAGCCAAAATTATGTTTTCTATTATGAAAGCATTCCTTGAATTTTAAAACTATACATATCAATCCCCAATCTAGTCTAGAAATGTTAAAGTTATAAATTGACAATGCAGTCTGTAGAAGAAAAACAAATAAATGTGTATATACAGGTATAAACACACATGTGTATATATACATGTATAAACACATACACACATTATATATGTACAAATGTCTGTCTGTGACTCTTGGTGTATACATATATGTGTATATACACATGTGTGTGTACATAGTTACATGACTCATAAAAACCCTGGGAGATAGGCAGTACAAATATGACCATCTCAATTTATAAATGAGGAATTAAATTTGTAAATGAGATAAAATGAATTCCCCAAGTTCATGATAATAGATGTTAGGAATAATGTGTTTCAGCAACCTAATCTTTGCTTAAACATTCTCTCTCGGGGCAGCTAGGTGGCGCAGTGGATAGAGCGCCAGCCCTGAAGTCAGGAGGACCTGAGTTCAAATGTGGTCTCAGACATGTAACAGCTGTGTGACCCTGGGCAAGTCACTTAACCCCAATTGCCTCAGTAAAAAAGCAAAAAAAAAAAAAAAAACCATTCTCTCTCTATTAACATTTTATCTAAATTTTCTCTTATTTGGAAGGAAATAGAAGGGAACCCCAGGTTTATCAACATTATAAGGAAAAAAAAAACATTTGATTTTTCCTTAACAGTTCATTGAATGAGTTTCTTTTTATCTAGTCAGTTTGTTAATTATTTTGGTGGTTATTCAGATGACTCAGGCAGCACACTGACTGAAAAGTATAAAAATTCAGTTCATTAACCCCTTGCTTGGTCAATATAATGGTGACCATTTTCACTTAGTTCTTTCTCATTGAATTGACTTAGTTACTTCTGTCAATAAATATTTTTAATCGCTCTGAGAGCAATTCCTGCTCTCAAGAAATTTATAGTCTAATGGGGGAGACAACATATAAACAACCATTTACATCTATGTACAAATAAGCTATATATAAGATAAATTAGAAATAATGAATGGAGGGAAGGCAATAGAATCAAGGGAGATCAGGAAAGTCTTTCAATAGAAGGTGGGATTTTAGCTGACACGAAGGAAACCAGAGGCTCTAAGAAGTAGAGATAAAGAGGGAGAGAATTCCAGGCATGAGGGGAAAGCAGTGAAAATATCAAGAGTTGGGAGATGGAGTGTCTTAGTCTAGGAACAGAAAATGTGTCACTGAATCACAGAGCATATGGAAGTGGGGGTAAAAGCAGAATGGAAAGGTGGATAGTGAGATGGAAGTAGAGTGGAGGTCAGATTATGAAAGATTTTATATGCTAAACAGGAGGGTTTAGCATGAGGGCTTAATATTTTATTCTGGAGGTTACAGGGAGTCTCTGGAGTTTATTGAATAAAAGAGGGGTAATATGTTCAGACTAGTGTTTTAGGAAGATCCTTTTAAGAGCTGAGAGGAAGACAGAACAGAGTAAGGAGAGACTTGTAGTAGAAAGATCAACCACCAGCCTATTACATTAGTCAACATGAGAAATAATGAAAGCCTATTCAGAGAAAAAGGGGGCATATGTGAGTAGTCAGGAAGGTAAAAATTAAGTGAATTGTCATTACATTTACATAGTAGTTGTATAGATTTTTCCTTATTGGACATTTGTTATCTTTTACTTCATGTTAAAGTTTTCATATATTTATCATGTGAGAAGGGTCCTTAAATACAAATTGCAAGTTAAATCTTTTAAAATTAGCATTAACTAATTAGCAATTAGTAATTGTCTCTAAAAAAGCCCTTTATCTAGGGCTTTTTTATATCTCTAAAATATATAGAGAATTGTCTCATTTATAAGAATTCAAGCCATTCTCCAGTCGATAAATGGTCAAAGGATATGAACAGACAATTTTCAGAGGACGAAATTAAAACTATTTGTAGTCACATGAAAAGGTGCTCCAAATCACTATTGATCAGAGACATGCAAAATAAGATAACTCTGAGGTACCACTACACACCTGTCAAATTGGCTAAAATGACAGGAAAAGTTAATGAGGAATGTTGGAGGGGATGTGGGAAAACTGGGACACTGATACATTGTTGGTGGAACTGTGAATGGATCCAGCCATTCTGGAGAGCAATCTGGAACTATGCTCAAAAAGTTATCAAACTGTGCATACCCTTTGACCCAGCAGTGTTTCTACTGGGCCTATATCCCAAAGAGATCTTAGAGGAGGGAAAGGGACCCACATGTGCAAGAATGTTTGTGGCAGCCCTTTTTGTAGTGGCTAGAAACTGGAAACTGAATGGATGCCCATCAATTGGAGAGTGGCTGAATAAATTATGGTATATGAATGTTATGGAATATTATTGTTCTGTAAGAAACGACCAGCAGGACGATTTCAGAGAGGCCTGGAGAGACTTGCATGAACTGATGCTGAGTGAAACGAGCAGAATCAGGAGATCATCATACACAGCAACAAGAGTATTACATGATGATCAGTTCTGATGGACGTGGCTCTCTTCAACAATGAAATGTTTCAAACCAGTTCCAATTGTTCAGTAAGAAAGCCATATACACCCAGAGAGAGTGATGTGAAATGTGAACCACAACATATCATTTTCATGCTCTCTATTGATGTTTGCTTACATTGTGTTTCCTTCATCTGATTTTTCTTTCTTGTAGATATGATTTTTCTTGCACAACAATAAGTGTGGAAATATGTATACATATATTCGATTTGTCAAGTATTTTGACATAATTAACATGTAGTGGATATCCTGCCATCTAGGGGAGGGGTGGGGAGTAGGGGGTAAAATTGTAACAGAAAGCTTTGTAAGGGTTAATGTTGAAGAATTACCCATACATATGTTTTGCAAATAAAAATAAATAAATAAAAATTTAAAAAATAAAATAAAATAAAAAATAAAAAAATAAAAAGCCCTTCATCCAAAACCTCTAGAGAAAAAAAAAATCTTGTTAATCATCATAATATATTTAGAAAAGGTCAGTATTATCACTCCCATTTTACTTTGTATTCAATTTGATTCAAAAAAACTTTTCTTAAGTGCCTTCTTTGTACAAAGTCCTGGCAATGAAAAAGAATTAGTTCTTGCAATCCAGGATGTTATCTTCTGATGGGAGATTTAGTATGCATACTATATTAATAATGCAAAGCAAAGATAACTATATAAGATGAACTATATAACTATATAAGGGGATTAGAACACTAAGATGGCATCTGTGATAAGCCTTTAAAAAGCCAGCTTTAAAAAAAAAGGCAGTAGAGAGGAGAAAGAGTACGACAAGTAGGAGATGACCTTTACAAAGGCATAGAGATAGGAAACAGAATGTCATGGCCAATGAAGATAAAATAGAACAATTTGGAAAAATGAGAGGAAAAATAATTAAATAAATTTAGAAAGAGGCTTGAACCAGCTTGTGAAGGGCTATGAATGCAAAACAAAAAAAATTGTATTTTCTACTAAAGATAATGGAGTATAGCTAGATGGCACAGTGAATAGAGCACCAGCCCTAGAGTCAGGAGAATCTAATTTCAAATGCAGCTTCAGACCATTACTAGCTGTGTAACCCTGGGTTGTGAGATTGCCTAATAATAGAAATAATGGGGAATCATTGAGGCTTATTTTGGGGTCAGAAGCAGCAATGACACAGCCAGACCAGTGCTTTAGGAGTATCAGTTTGGCAGGTGTAAAAAGGAGAGTCATAAGGAAACTATTAAAGTAGTCCAAATAGAAAGGAGGGAAATCTGGTTGGCTATGTGAGTGCAAAGGAGGCAAATGTGAGACATTCTATGGTGGCAAAATTAGTATGATTTAGTCACTGATATAATATGAGGAGAAGAGAAGGAATGAAGAGTGAAAGATATCTCTAGGATCCTGGATAACTAAAAGGATAATGGCATCAACAAAAATAGAGATGATGAGAGATTTTAAGGCTGTTGTTCATTAAGCCATGTCCAAGTCTTCATGATCTTCATACCAGTCCCTTCTGTCCTCCACTTTCTCTTAAAGTCTATCCAAGTTCGTTCATTGTTTCTATGACAATGTCTACCCATCTTATCATATTCCATCAACTTTTTTCCCTTTTGCCTTCAATATTTGTCAACATCAGGGTCTTTTCCACTGAGTCTTATCTTCTCATTATGTGGTCAAAATATTTAAGCATCAGTATTTAACTTCCTAGTAAAAAGCCTGAATTAATTTCTTAAATTATTGACTGATTTCATTTCCTTACTATGCAAGGAACTTTCAGAAGCCTTCTCTAGTGTCCCAATTGAAAAGCATCAATTCTGCAGCATTTAGCTTTCCTTATAGTCCAACTCTTACAATACTTACTGGAAAAACCATAGCTCAGATTGTATGGACCTTTATCATCAAAGTAATCTTTTCTTGCCAATATGCTATCCAAGGTGCAGTAGCTTTCCTTTGAAGAAGCAAGCATCTTTTTTTTTTATTTTATGGCTGCAGGCACCATCTGCAGTGATCTTTGAGCCCAAAAATATAAAATCTGTCATTGCTTCCATTTCTTCTCCCTGTACTTACCAGGAAATAAAGTACTGTTATTGTTGTTTTATTTTGTTTTAATATGAAGCTTCAAGTCAGCAGTTACACTATTGGAGATTTACTTGACAAAGACACCAGATTGGTTTGCCATTTTTCTTTTCTAATTCATTATATAGATAAGAAAACTAAGGCAAGCAGGGTTAAGTGACTTGCCCAGGTTCACCCAGGTAGTAAGTGCCTGAAGCTGGATTTAAATTCAGGAAGAACCTTTTTCCTGACTCCAGACCTAGATCTCTCAGATTCCCTAGGTTTTAGAAAGAGGATAATAATTTCAATTTTGGATAAGTTGAATTTAAATGTCCATGGGATTTCAATTGGAAATATACAGCAGAGTTGATAATGTGTTCCTGAAGTTCAAGTAAGACACAACAGCTAGATATGTAGAGGCAGGTGTCATCAGGATGATAATTGAATCTGTGAACATGTTGAGATCCTTGAGAGTATAAAGAAAAAGAAATGGCAGGAGTGATTCCTGAAATATGCCAATGCATAATGGTTGAGATATGGATAATAAACTAAAATAGGAAAGCAAGGAGGAAGAGTCACAGAGGTAAGAAGAGGATCAGGAGAAAATAGTGTCTCAGAAACCCAGGGAGGACAGAGTATTCAGGAGGAGAGTAGTTTCTTTCAGTTGAGTAGTGAGTCAAAAACCAAACAGCAAAGGGATCAAAAATGAAAGAATTGAGAAGTCAAGTCAATAAATATAGACAACTTTTTCTAGGAGTCTCTGAAAAAGAGAAAAAATATCAGACAATGACATTAGGACCAAATAAAGATATTTTTTAAAGATAAGGAAGTTTGCCTATGACTGTAAGCAACACAGAAGCATCCAGTGGATAAAGAGAGATTGAAGTTTAAATAAAAAGATCAAATGAGATATTCATAAAGTAGAGTGTCTGACATCAAATAGATGTTTAATAAATGCTAGTTTCCTTCATTCTAAGAAATTAAATGGAGTTTAAACTCCATTAAGTAAATGGAGTTGATAAAAGGGAAAATCTCCAGGAAGAGTTGGAAGGTGGTGGGACCTCTATGCAATACTTAAAATATATTTCTGCTGATTGGTTACATTTTGTTTTCCTAAAGTTGGTCTCAAATTCACAATGATTTTCTTTTTTTTTTAATGAGTCACAAAAGTCCCAGAATCATTTTATCTACTAAGTCATTCCATTGACCTGACTGGAAACTTTCACAGTTGTAAGCAGAAGTGTTGACTTTGGCAAGGAAAAGAACAACGTCTTCAGAGAATGGTGAAAAAGAATAATTATAACAATAACAATGTGATGATCAACTGTGATGGACTTGTCTCTTTTCAAAAATGAGGATCAAAGCATAATATTCTAACCTTTTTGTTGATGTTTGATTTTTTTCCTTTCTCATTTTTTCCCCTTTTGATCTGATTTTTCTTCTGCAGTATGATAAATATGGTTAGAGGAAATGCACATGTTTAACCTATGTTGAATTGCTTGCTTCTGGGGAAGGGGGAAAGAAGGAAGAGAGGAAGATAGATTTGAAATACAAAGTTTTACAAATGTGAATACTAAAAACTATCTTTGAATGTATTTGGAATAATAGAATGCTATTTTAAAAAAAGAAAAAAAAAAGATTATTCTCAAAGAAAAAAAGAGAATGGTGTACAAACATTACATAATTTCTCCAAGATAATACAGGATTTGAATGCATTTCCTCTGATTCCAAATCTAGTGTGCTTTTCACTGTACACTACTCCTACCTCACTGCAACAAAAGCCAATTCTGTAACACCATTAATTCCTCCCATGATGCTATACAACTGTAAATGAATCAGCAAGCTTCCCAAAGGACAAAGGAAACACACGGTAGATATAAGAAGGTTGTAGCAAATTACATAATTAGGTGACCCTGGCACATCACCAAAACTCTAGGCTCATACAACTTCTGTTCTTGCCTCTTTCATGGTAAATGACTTCCTCAAATTAATATAATATTCTCCCTTGACAATTTAGAAGAGTCACTCAACAAGCATTTATTAAATGCTTACTATGTACCTTTGACTTATGATCTCATTCTGCATTTCCCCTGGGAAAATCAGACTTTGACTCATGTCTCAGTTTCCAGTAAAAAAAAAATTGTTAAGGGTCTTTGACTCTAATAAAAGCACCTGGACAAATAAGACATGGAGTATAGAACAGAATTTATTAATGCAATCAAAAAAGAAAGCAACCCAAAACCATAATAGGTCAAGACAACTTTCGTCTAGGGGGCATTCAGCACCCAAAGACCTATTTGGTCCTCTAGGTCAATTATACTAGGTGTAATACCAGCCCTAACCTTCACCCTACACACACAAGGGGAAAGGAATTAGAATTGGTGGCAGACCAATGAACTTCCTACTATTCCACATTCTACCTTCCCTTGCACTTATATGATTCCATAAATTTACAGTTCTACCCTGAGTAAACCCAAACACACAACAATCTGAAAGAAAGAGTCCCAGCATTTCCTCTACCTATATGATCCCCCTTCCTTACAATTCCACTCTCAAGTTGACCTCCACCATCAAATACATTGGAAATACAGAAGACAAGATCTCTCTCCTCTGAATTTGCGTAGTCTGCATAGCATACCGTTGTAATGAAAGCATCATGGCTCTATAATATATTGCTTCCATTCCTTGCCTTGCTCCAAGAATCCCTCTATATGCCATTCTCCTGCTAGCATCATTGCATCCATTTACTCCCATCTCTCTGTCAGTGTGGTTCCCTGGAAACACTACACAGTTAACTGTGTGAGCCAATCTTCTGGGAATAAGAAAAGGGAGAAAGATTATCAGTAATCAGAGAGGGTAGTGAGTCCAAATCTATCCACAAGATAAAAGGCAACTACAGGGCCAATGAATAGAATGTTGGGCCAGTAGTCAGTAAAACTCAAGTTCAAATTCAACTTTCAGACATACCAGCATCTGAATCTGGACAATATAAAAAGTTCACAACAATAGCATCTACCTCTAAGTTATTGTGAGGATCAAATGAGATATTCATAAAGTAGAGTGTCTGACATCAAATAGATGTTTAATAAATGCTAGTTTCCTTCATTCTAAGATGTTTAAAAAAATCCAAAAGAAGGCCTCCAGACATTGATGACTTTTCTAAGCATTTACAGAAAGATCTACTTCATGGAGAGATGACTCCCATTTATGAGGTAACAGATTCTTTTAAGTCAAGGGTTTTTAAGTTCTTAACTTTTCTGAGTGTCATGAATTTCTTTGGAAGATTGGTAAGGTCTATAGACATCTTCTCAGAATAAAGTTTTTAAATGTATCTAAAAAATACATGAGACCAATTGTATTGAAATACAATTATTAAAATATTTCTAAAAATAATTGCATAGTACCCAGGTTAAGACTGCCTGGTCTAATCAATCTAAGCAAGATTGGTTGGCTTTTTCATGGTGTGAATGGCTTCTCCAAATTAACGTAACTCTCCCTTGCCAAGTTAGAGTCTATCAGGCAACAATCAATCAGCAAGTATATATTAAGTGCTTATTATGACCAGGCATTGTGCTAAGTATCAGAAATACAAACACAAGTAAAAAGAAAGACATTGTCCTCAAGGAGCTTACATTCTAACGAGGGAAGACAGCAAACAAAAAAAAAGGAGCAGAAAAGCTGAATAGGAGAAAGGGTCAAGTCAGGAGAATGATGGACAGATATCAACTGAAAGGGAAGTTCTAGAAAGAGTCTTCAAGTCATGAGAGGCTGAGGGGCTGAAGTGAACTACAGAACTGAAGTGATCTTCTACAATGAAAAGTTTTCTGGGGTATGATGAAATTCAGATTACAGGCTGGTGCGAAATGAAACAAACTTTGCAAAAAGCAGGAGTTGAATAATTGCTTTGGCAGGATCTGAAAGAATATATTCTAAAGTATATAAGTTGGGACATCAGAGAGCTCTTGCAACTCAAATTAAGAGCTTCTAAAAGAGAAAAAGAATAGTAAAAATTTCCTAGAAAGAATCAAAGTGAAAAGAACATATCTATCCTTGCTCATGAAGAATCACTATCTGAGGCTACTCACTGGCATTGTCAAGACTTATAGACAACAGGAAACTAAATCAAGCTTCAGAGTCTAGCACATTTTGAAAGCTTCCATTTTCTACAGTTGTCACAGTATTTATAGAATATGTTTATATTAATCTGATTATAGTTATTGCCACTAATAATTATGTCTGGTATAAATTTATTTTCACTTGAGAAAGGAATAATTTACCCTTAATAAGGTCTGAGGGTATAATTGACATAGAGTACTTCATATTAGTGCTGCCTAAATATTCATGAAAATATTATATTCTGCTAATTTTTCAGCTCAAAATAAATCATTACTAAATAAGTTTTCCATCCAGAAAATAGCTCAAACAAGGCATATGAAAAGTGAGAATGGAGGCATTAGTTGAAGGCTTAAGAAAAATCTAGCATATTTTTCTAATAGCTAAAAATTGCAAACAGTGGGTAGATGTCCATTGATTAGGGAATGGCTAAACAAAAGGTAGTACATGAGTGTAATGGAATATGTGTCAATATTTTCTTAATTTCCACAAGAAGGTTTACCAGAGTTCCCTTTAAGAAATTAATCAACTCCTTCAAGATTCTGCCTCATATAAAACAATTGGCTAGCAAAACAACTTTGATTCTTTTATAGACAAATCTCTCAAGCAAACAGTGTTCTAAATATTTTCCAGTTCCTAATCCTTCCAAATTTCAGTTCAAGAACTGATCTATTGACCTGTCCTCTCTTTTTACTTCCCTCTCTCCCTCTCACTCTCCTTCTTTCCCCTTCCTTCCCTCCATTTCTGCCTCCATTTCTCCTTTCCTCCTTCCCTTCTTCCCTCCCTCCCTCTCGCTCTATCTCTGTCTCTCTCTCCTTCCTTCTTCCTTTCTTCTTCTTCTTATTCTTCTTCTCCTTTCTTCTTCCTTTTTCCTTTCTCTCTCTCTCTCCCTCCCTTAGCTTGCTAAGCTAAAGCAACTCACAATTACTTTAAACAAGGATTTTTCATCTTTCTTGTGTCAAGGACCCTTGGCACTTTGGTGAAAAATAAGGTTTTTAAGTGAATAAAATAAAATACAAAAGATTACAAAATAAACCAGTTACACTGAAATGCAGTTATCAAAAAACTTTTAAAAAATAAATTCATAGTTCCTTGATTAAGAATCCCTGTTAGATACACAAAACATTTTTTCCTGTAGAAGTCAATCAGGAATAACTATTACATAATATAACTACCTCAGAAGGGATTACCAGCCTGACATTATTTGGAAAGCCATGAGAGAGGCACAAAGGCACAAGAAATTCATTTCTTAATAGAGTCTATCCCCAGAACAGTGCTGGTGTGTAGTGCCAAATAAATTGGTCTATTTCAGTGATTTTATTTTAGCAGCTGCCAGTTGAATCAATTGCCCTAAGGTTTAAAAGCAATAGAAAGACTCTTTTTGCATGTGCTAATATTTCAGGTTTTAGAAACTAAAACTATGGGTAACTAGAAGATATCATCATTTGATTTTTCTTGTGCACCATGATAATTGTGGAAATATGTATGGAAGAATTGCACATGTTTAACATACTGGATTACTTTCCATCTAGGGGAGGAGGTGAGGGAAAGGGAGAGAAAAATTTGGAACATAAGGTTTTGAAAGATGAATATTGAAAATTATCCATAAATATATTTTGAAAATAAATATCTTTAACCAAAAAAAGATACCATCATTTTAGAGCCTTTGTCACACATTTATTTATCACCTATAAAGCCCAAGTTAATGCATGGTTAGACAAAGGCATTTTCCTTTTCTTGATTCCACAGAGTTTGGTAGCTGCAGGGACCAAAATTTTCCTTGCTGACAACAAAGCATTTCTGTTACTAGATGACTTTAAATCTCATCCCAATGGAGCCAAGTTAGTTTCTGGTTAATATTTTGACCATCTTTTTGCCTGCAAGGATTATATTACTGATTCGGCTTCTAGACAACAGTAACAAAGAATATGAAATGTTATTATAAAAATTTCAAGAAAAAGGCTATCCATCATGAAAAATGAGCTCAAGACTTTCAATCTTCTAATGGCATTAGAGATACAATATTTGATATTGTTTTACCTGGAATACTTTTAAGGTAAAGAATTAGAAAGAGCTCAGAGAAAATTGTGACCAGAGAATTTATAGGTTTTCCTGTGAAGTCTCCTTCTTCAACTGTTGTAGCAGAAATGTTTGTAATAATGAATGTTTTATATTCTGATTTAAAAAAAGAATACAAGAGGGATAGAAAAGCAGATCAAAACTGAAACAATCCTTTGCCTGAAAGAGCCTTCCTCTCATCTAGAGAAGATGAGATAGATACACAAATAATTACAATAATGCAAGACAGGTTTCGGATATGTTCTATATTAGCATCAGGATGTGGGCTCATTACCCGTCATCTTGACCTATTTGCTACTGAACTCTGGTGATAGGAGGGGAGAGTTTGACTAATGACTTTTCACAGTCCTATTTCACTTAAAAACAATTCACTCTCAATTCAAGGTATCATCCTCCTGATGTCATTGGTTCTCTTTGAAAATGAAGGACAACAACTAAGATCAACCTGGGACATCCTTTTAAGGATCACAGAGAACCAGAGGGGAGGAGGTGTAAATCAACCTTCCAGGGAACTGCAGAATGTAGATGTAGCAATGTATAGAGGAAGCAGTAGAGCAGCTAGACATCTAGGGCCAAGCTTGGGCATGAGGCAGAAATAGTGAAAAAGGAATCTCTGGATCAATATTCTTGGACCATGCCCACTGCATTAAACCTAGGAGATCTTCAGACAAATAATATTTGGAACTGAAAAACAGCTAGGGATAGTACCATGATGGACAAAACCAAACCTAGATCTTGATCCTGACTGGTCTTGCAAATTGTGTGAATTGTGCAGATCTAGAAAAAAGAAATTGACTATCTAGTGACCAGTGTAAGAAGACTTTCAGGACCAGGATGTGAACCTGATTATGTAGATCTAGAGTAGTAGTATCAAACTCAAATAGAAAAGATGTCACTGATTAGTATATAGGAATTTCTGTGAGACATATTCACTTAATTTTAAAAATATAATGTTTTATTGTATTTTTTGTTGCTGTTTTGCTGAGGCAAAACAGGATCACGCTATTTTTGTTGTTTTTTATGAATTATTTCCCAGTTCCATCTTAATCCAGTTCCAGTCACATTCAGGGTGGTATTAGCCACATGCAGTCGAGTTGTGCACTAAACATCTCTGTTACAGAAGACTACATTGGTCCTGGAGAAGGTAGAACTAACTATTGGGGGAGGGGAGTTGTTTTGATGATATATAATCTTTGATGAGAGCCCTTGCATTTTTTGGAGGGAGAGGGGTTACATTAAGCTCATATTAAATCTTTCTTTAAGCATATAAAGTAAATATTTTAAATACTCTATATACCTTAAAGAGAATTAAAGCTCCTTTTCTTATTTCATATGGATTCCTAGTTACAAGGATAGCTGGTGAATCTCTGAGTTAGTGAATAAGACTAGAAAAAGAATTTTAGAAAAAAAAAAAAAGACCTCCAAGTTGAACCTTTGTTCTGTGCCACAAGCTAAAATAACAATAGCTAATCCTTCTGTAGGTAGGAGTAAGCCCTACTACATCCTTCAGTAGGAATGGGTCTGAATGTAATTTGCCTTCCCCTCAAACTTCAATATCATTTTACAAATGTGATATATTTCCTTAATTTGATTAGGTAACTAAATTAGTGATAGGATTTGTGTACTTCCAGCTAATATCTGATTAGATACAGCATAAGAATCATACTTTATCACCTTTGGAAAATCTTGGAATCCTTCTATTCCTAAATGTCTTAGCTAAGCATAGCTAAGCTCAGCTTCCCCTTATCTACAGGTCAGTTTGGCTATTTCCTCATTTGGTCTTGCTCTCAGATTTTTTTTCCTTCATTTTTCTTTCACTTCTTTCTGCAAAAAAACTGACTTGGGAACTTTAGAAACATGTAAGTAACATAATTAATTCTCCAGTATTTTTGTGCTCTTTTACTAAACTGTTCTTCCTTTGCTTTCATATTTTTTCCTAATTTTTCCCCACCACTCATTTCATTTTGAAAATCTTTTTTAACACTTTCAGCAATTTTTGTTGGCCTTGTGTCCAATTAACATTTTTCTTTGATATTTTACTTGTGGATATTTTGCTCTGATTGTCTTCTGGATTTGTATCTTGATCTTCCCTATCACTATAATAGATTTTTATGTCAGGTGCTTTTTTGTGGTCTGCTCATTTTTCTTTTTGCTGTGGCAATTGGGGGTGTGACGGAGTCACACAGCTAGAGAATGTTAAGTGTCTGAGACCAGATTTGAACTCAGGTCCTCCTGACTTCAGGGCTGGTACTCTATCCACTGAGCCACATAGCTGCCCCGTTTGCTCATTTTTCTACCATATTTCTTGATTTGGAACTTTATGTTAATTTTTGGCTCTGTTTCCAAGTTGGAAGTGCAGTCCATCTCAGACTTCAGGCTTTTTTTTTTACATGAAATTATTTTCAGTGTTAATTTTGAGGTTTGGAAGTTTTTGGTGTTTCTAAGGTTGTGTCATCTGGGAAGAGGTAGGTTCACTGCCCTCTTAGTCTGCACTCTGTTCCTTACTCAGGAAGGACCCCTGATCATTTAGGATTATAATCAATACTGCTCCTCAGGTCCCTTCCTCCACTGGAATTTGAAGTGATACTGCCCTTCAGGGTGCCTAATGCTTTGGAGCCAGAAGGGATACTGGCCCTCAGGGCTCTCACTCCCTCTAGAAAGAAAGTGCTCCTTTCTGCCTTTGGACTATAACCTAGAAAGAGGTACAGGACATGGAGTTGCCAAACAATGTTCTGTGTCCAGTGCTAGCGTAGGGTCATTCTATAATCTCTTTCTGTCCAGGTTCCAGATCCCCTTACTGTCTCTGACTTAGGAGCTTCCAAAACTGCTTCTACTTCTATCACCACTCCTTAGTCTCACCATTGGTGTTTTATCCATATGGGCTCTGGGCCAACCCCCTCCTCCTTGTCACAGACCTCTCTCTCTCTCTCTAATCTTTTATATTGCCTTGGGCTAAAAGAGTGTCTTACTCTGACCTTCTGTTGGCTCTGTCACTTCAGAATTTGATATGAGATGTTATTTTAAAGTTATTTCAAAGGAAATTTTGGGAGAGCTCAATTGACTGCTTCTCTACTCCAATCTCAGTTCCATGCATGGAAATCTTAAGTAGCACAGTAAAATTAAAATTTAAGAAAAAGTACCCCAGACTTAGAGTCAGAAAGGATTGAATTTCCTTAATTATTTTGGAGCTATGTTATTCTAAGAGGAACATTTAACCTCTTCTGTCCCCAATTTCCTCAATGGGGATAATGGGGAAAATAATAGTACTTATCTCATAGGCTTATGGTAAAGAGTAATATTATATATAATGTTTTATGTATCATGTATGTATATAAAGTGTTCTGTAAACTTAATACTCTATATATGTGCTATTATATACAGTCAACCACACTGTATAACTTTTTCCTGGCAGATCTATTACTGAGTTTCTCATTCTGTTGTAAGCTCCATAACACATATACCAAACAAGAACAGAAAGCAAAGTAGAGAGGGATAGAAGACCCATGATAGGATACATACCATTTAAGAATTACAGTCCCAAGTGAGGCTAGGGAAACAGGGTACAGGTATCAGGAGCACAGATGGATGATTAACCTTATAAAGAAGGAAAGGCATGAAATAAGAAAGTCATTAAAAATATGAAGAAACTTTGAAGTGACAAAGGCACTCACCTTGGATGGCCTTAGCTGTCTTAGGAAAGAAAATGAAGCCATCTATACAAAGTGAAAGACTGGGGACTTGAAAATAATAGGAAAATTAGAGCCAAGTAAATGGATTGCTGAGTAGCAGTGAGAAAACATTTGATTTTAGAAAATATTAATTTGTAGTGAATTAAATCAATATTGTCTCAAAACTTTCTCTATTGACATTCTCCACTTGTATGGTAAGGGGAGAGCAGAAAAAGAATATTGTGGTGGGGAGAGGGTGCAGGACTGGGGATCAGCAAGTTTGATGAATAAGCAAAAGAGGGAAGAGTTAAGAAATAGAGATCAGGATGAAGGCATACAACAGGTTTAATAAGATTAAGTGAGTTATAAAGGTGAAATACAAACAGACTGAGGACAGAGAAGGAAAAGTCATGGTTTGAGGTTTAGGAGAAAGAAAAATTCTGAGTGATGATGAAGCCTGGGTCTAAACGTATTTCATGGTGCAAGAGGGTGAAGAAGTAAGAGAAGGAGAAAGTTATTGGTATTGAGTAAACAAAAAAATATGAAGGCAAGGTGTTGGATAGGTCATCATTTTGAATGGTGACATGACGAGTTCTACACTGGAAGTTATGTAGTTTCATATCCTTAAATCTACTTTTAAAAGGCAAATAAAAAAAAAAACTAAGTCCTGATATTTTGATCACTCAAATTCTGATTTGTGGTTTATTTCCTAATTTGCTTATGTCCTAATTGATTTGTAGTTTGTTACATAACATAACAATAAGAGGAAACTGAATTGTTTATAACAATTTTATTACAGTTGTACTAAATTTAGTACAATTTAACAGTTTGGTAGTCTCAGCTACCTGCAGGTACACATACATTATTAGTTATTAAAAGACACAAACAAATGTTGTTTGCCAAACTGGACCAAAATAATGCTAAACTGATTGAAAAACAACTTCTAGAAAAATGCTTCATAAGAAAACAACTCAATCACAAAAATGGATACTTAAAATGGGAGTTGGTTATTCTAAATACACGTACTTATTCCCACAACAAAGGCATACTTGGGAAATCATGGTTAGGTAAGATGACAACAAATCAGATATTTGATAAAAGCATAGATTCTTGGTAGAATGGACTTCGATTATCATTTCATTCAACTCCTTCATGTAACAATTGCTGAAATTTAGTTTAAGAAGGGTTAAATGACTTGACTAAGATCACACAAGTAGTAAATTGAACACTAGAATTTCTCACCACGGTCCTCTAATTCCACATCCAACTGCCTAAAAGGTTCCCATAAAGCCACTGAAAAATGTATAGTCCAGGAATAAAAGATATTAGTGGGAAATATGGAATAGTCTATAGGCAGTGATGCATATTTAGGAGAGATGCTAAAAAAACTTTTTTTAAGATTTGCATCTAGGTTTAAACTGTTAAAAAAAAAAAAGGCACCTAAAAACTAATACAATGAAAGAAGTTAGGTACCCAACCAAGATCAAGCAATTTCCATAGCTTCAGAATAATATGTCTGAAAATGATGTTGAACTATTCATTTGATTAGCCTTAAATTCCCAATTATGAGTCATACAATTCCACTCCTTTTGTAAAGATATGGACTTATAGTTGTGCACACAACTGACCCATGGACTTCTGAAGAAAATAAATTCTAAGGTGCATCCTGGTAAGTGTCCAGAAAATTCCATGTCTCCCATCCAACCAACTGATAAAGCTATATTGATACACACAAAATTAATATTCAAAATGATGAATATGATGTGTTAGTAAAAACATTCAATTATACCCCACGTGTTCTATGTACTAATATAAGAAACACAAAATGCATTTTAGAAAGATGTACCAAAAATTTTATGTAAAATATTTTATTATTTAATGGATTAAATGTTCTTCTGACTGCTTGATTCTCTTCCCCTATATTCCATTCTGTACTTCCCTCAACAGTCTCCAACCTCACATCCAAACTGAAAGTACAGAGGAATTGAGACAGATCTCTTGACAAAGATCCGAGCACTACCATGACACAGCTACCCTGAGTCCTTCCTAGGTTATATGTTTTCTAGGATAAAACTAGAAGGGACTAACTCTATTAGCCCAAGTTGAGTATGAGAACAGATTGAGAATAAGAATCAGGATAGGAGTGAAGGTGTCCAGTTCTAGAACCCCAAGTATTATGTTCCCTCTTCATTATATAAGAGGTTACTGGCATATGAGATGAAGCAAAGATATTGAGAAGGGAGAATTGCAGGATTGCTGAATTAAGGAAGATGGAAGCCAAAACCATTGAAAAGCAGAGCTATTACAAATTAAGACAACTCTGAGGTACCACTATACACCTCTCAGAATGACTAAAATGACAGGAAAAGATATTGATAAATGTTGAAGGGGATGTGGGAAAACTGGGACACATACATTGTCGGTGGAATTGTAAATTGATCCAGCCATTGTGGAGCAATTTGGAATTATTCCCAAAGGAGTATCAAACTGCATATATCCTTTGATTTAACAGTGTTTCTACTAGGCTTGTATCATAAAGAAATCATAAAGGAGGGAAAGGGCCCCACATGTGCAAGAATGTTTGTGGCAGCCCTTTTTGTAGTGGCTAGAAACTGGAAACTGAATGGATGCCCATCAATTGGAGAATGGCTGAATAAATTATGGTATATGAATGTCATGGAATATTATTGCTCTGTAAGAAACGACCAGCAGGATGATTTCAGAGAGGCCTGGAGAGACTTGCATGAACTGATGCTAAGTGAAATAACAGAATCAAGAGATCATTGTATATCACAACAGCAAGATTATATGATGATCAATTCTGGTGTTCATGGTTGTTGCCAACAATGAGATGATTCAGGTCAGTTACAATGGTCTTGTGATGAAGAGAGCCATCTACACTCAGAGAGAGGACTGTGGGAACTGAATGTGGATCACAATATAGTATTTTCACTCTTTTTTTGCTGTTGTTTGCTTGCATTTTATTTTCTTCCTTATTTTTTTTTCCTTTTTGATCTGATTTTTCTTGTCCAGCATGATATTTGCAGAAATATGTATAGAAAAATTGCACATGTTTAACATATATTAGATCACTTGCTGTTTAAGGGAAGAGGTAGGGGAAAGGGAGGGAAAAATTAGAACAAAAGGTTTTGTAAAGGTGGATGTTAAAAATTATCCATGTATATATTTTGAAAATACAAAGCTTTAATTAAAAAAAAAAGAAAAGAAAAGCTATTAGAAACACCCTTGGTACTGTGGATCAAGAGCTGAACATAGAATTGGGAAAATCTCAGTTCAAATCTTAACTTGGAAATGTACTATCTGTATGACACCAGGCAAGTCATTTAACATTTTACAACCTCAATTCCTTTTGTGTAAAATGAGGATTATGATAGCATGTGATTCACAGGATTGTTGTGAGAATCAAAGAAAAGACAGGTAGATGATAGATAGATAGATGGAGAGAAGGATAGATAGATATGTGTAGAGGTGTGTGTTTGTGTGTGTATATACATGTTGTTGTTGTCTGATCATTTTTCAGTTGTATCCAGCTCTTCATGACCCCATTTGGGTTCTACTTGGCAAAGATACTGGAGTAGTTTGCATCTGTTGTCCAGTTCATTTTATAGATGAGGAAAGTGGGACAAATAGTGTTGTGACTTGCCCAAGAGTCACAACTTCTAAGTGTCTGGGGACAAATTTGAACTCAGAAAAATGAGTCTTCCTGACTCCGGGCCTGTCATTTCCTCCACTGTGTAACCTAGCTCTGTGTGTGTGTGCATGTGAGTGTATGTATATGCATGTGGATGTATGTGGATGAGAAAGAAAGCATATTATAAACTTTAGCTATATATATATACATTTATATGTTATAGATTCAGTTATATTATTGAGACTCTGAATAGGAAAAAAGACAGAAATGAGCCTGGGCTGTATAGAAAGAAAGATGAAGTCTATGTCTCAGGCCTACACAAAAATGTGATTAATAAATCCTTTTTGAAAATGATAAAATTCCTGATGATATAAAACCAAACATCACTCCTTTGATCTCTGGAAGAATAATAGACAACATCCTTTGTCTTGTCAGGAGTGATAACTATGATATCACCAACATATAATATCAGAACCAGAGCCAGCTGCCTACTGATAGAATTAATTTAAGAGAATCTCTGATTTAAAGTGAGTCCACAGGAAATGGTCCTTCATCAGTTTGGCTGCTTTCATATGGAACTACTTGTTTGGTCTAGAGCTTTCCAGAAGACCATATGAAACCCTGGGAAATGTCCTTTTGGACACTCACAATCTCTAGAGGCTTTATGGATTCAAACCTCGGCCGAGGAAAAAGAAACTCTGGATTTAGCCTGGGAATTTTGGTTGCTGGGATACATGCCAAGTTCAAAGCTGATGTGATTTGTAATAACCTAGTTAATCAACCATAAAAAACCAGGGCTTTATCATTTCTTAAAGATAATCACACACTATAATTTTGAACAGTATGACTTACTGTTGGAAAATCATGAAATGTGACTAAGGTATACATTTTTTTCAGACTTCTAAACAGAGGTGCTCTCAGCCAAGAATTTCTCTTAGACATAAATAACTAAATGTACTGATGTAAATAAGATACCACATGCCTATGTTCTGAAAAGACAAAATTATTCTAAGGTCCTTTGTGACTTACACTTGGCCTTTGTCATTATAGAAACATTCAAAGAAGGGGAAAAGATTGACTAATGCTAACAAAGGTCAGAAATAGAGTTATCACCTCCTCCCTAACTTGAGTCTAAGGGAATTTTATAGAGATCATGATTTAAAAGCAGAAACCCAGACAGACCTATTTTTCCTGGCAGAGCTGGGTCCCAAGGCCAGCAGTTCTATTTCTTTGATCCATATTTTGCTTTGTCCTTTCCTGTCCTGGATGCCTCTTTCAAAAGCAGCCCCATGCCTTGTGGAGGCTCAGGCAGAAGTATTATAAAGAAGCCCTCCATGTAGCTTTGAGCGATGGTCAGGAAGAGGGAATGTGAAAAGACAAGAACTGGCAAATAGGTCAGCAACAGGGGCCTTTGGAAAGACTATACAATGGGAAAAGCTGTGTTTTGGTGTACTTCTATCCCCCATTTGGAGCTCCTTCCCTCCCGGACCCTCATTGTTTTCCTGCTAACCAGAGATTGACTTAAGTTTCCCATTGACTGCCCCATCCATTCATTCCTCCTCCCCAGTTACAGGGGCTTCTAGTTACAGTACTCCTCTAATCTGATAAATAATTGCAGCTAAGCATAATAATAGTTTAATATATTTACTCCCTCACAGATAAAACTTGCATTTTAACACAGGTCATAAGACCATGAGTAATGTGGGAATTGCAGGCCCTTTAGCAAAGGTCATTGAAGGAGGTTTTTAGGGTCTTGCACAAGCCTGATTATTCTGCCTCTGTACAAATCCAGCCTTGAGGTCAAATATATTATATTATTATACTGCCTTTCTATAGTCAGTCAGCCCCTGATCACAGGGAAAAAAAATTAATAATAGTTCAAGTATGATCATAAGAAAACTAAGGCTCAAAATGATTAAAGGTCACATGGCATAGTAAATAATGATGGATTTGGAGCCATCTACTATGGGCAAATCATATAAGCTTTCTGAGCTTCAGTTTCCCCATCTTTAAAACAAAGATAATGGGGCAGCTAGATGGCTATAATGCCAGCCCTGAAATAAGGAGGACCTAAGTTCAAATATGACCTCAGAAACTTAATACTTCCTAGCTGTGTGACCCTACTTAACCCAAATTGCCTCAGCAAAAACAATAATAATAATAATAGCATATTTCCCAGAGTTCAAATTCTTGAAGACAGCTATCATGTCCTATCCTTTGTATATTTTTGTAGGCTGTACAAGCCTAGTTCCTTCAGCCTATACTAATATGGATAGAAACAAGGCCCTTCTCCAACTTGTTTTCTCTCCTTTGGATGCTATATAGTTTAATCATATACTTTCCAAACCGAAGCACCCAGAAGCTTAAATGAGATCATGTATATTAAATGCTTTGTAAACTTGAGAGCACTATATAAATGCCAGATCTTATTGTTATTTATCATAATAACAGTAACTTACTGTTTTTATTTTTACAAAGCATTCTTACAAAATTCCCATGAGGTCAGGAATACAAGTATCTCTGATTCTATTTCTACAAATAAGAAAGCTTATCTTCCCACAAGATCAGAGCCAACCCCCAAATATCTGCCTTCTAAGTAGGAAGTATTCTCTCTACAACACATCTTGTCTCCCACAGAGAAACCCAGAATGGAGCCTAAATCCTAAAGACAGCCCCTGCTGAAGCCTCAAAGCCAATTACAAAATCTGTGACTAGTTATTGAAGATTGTACACAGGATACTTGGACTTTCCATCTGAGCCATAGGATGCTGTTTTTCAGTCATTTTTCAGTCACATCTGACTGAGGTTTTCTTGGCAAAGATACTAGAATCTTCCTGAATCAAGGTCAGGCATTCTATCCACTACACCACCGAGCTGCCCAAGCCATAGGATAATTATTGGGAAAAGTAAGGATGTTCAACAGAAAGGAAAAAAAGGGGGGCAGGAAAAAGGAATGTGTATCAAATCTGAAAATATACAAATCTGGGAGAGATGATGAATATGCTGATAAAACTAGGATCTATAAATATAAGTAAATTTAAAAAAAAATTTGAAAGGGTATAAATGTAGTTTTGCATTTGTGGCTCAAAAAAAAAGTTTACAAGACAGGCATAATTATATGCCAGATACTTGAGGGAAAGATCTGGGGGTTTTAGTGGACCACAAGCTTGATTAGTCATCAGGGTAAATGATAGCCAAAAAAAACAATTTGTTCTTGGGCTGACTTAAGAAAAACATAGATTAAAGGAATTAAGAGGTAATGATTCTGTTGTATTGTGTCCTAGTTAGACTACATCTGAAGTACTGTGATTAGTTCTGAGTGCTTTGGTTTGAAAAGTACATGGTTAAGCTATACAGATCCAAAGGAGAGAAAACAAGTTTCTATGCCATTATTTCAGAAGGTGCTTCTTCATTAGAAGCTTTCAAACAAAGGGTAGATGATCATTTCACAGGTATTTTGTGAAAGGATTTCTTGTTCAGATGTACATTAGAATAGAGATAGTCTTGAGGTCCCTTGCAATTTTAAGCCTGTAATTCTGAATACTGGTTTCAAATCTCAACTCTGTTGATTATTATGCATATGCTCTTGTAGGTAACTCATCCTTGTGGTTTCAGTTTCCTCATCTACAAATCTAGTGGGTATAACTATAACTTTACTAGGTCCCCTTCTATCTCTAAATTAGTAATCTTATGGCCCAAATCACTATTGTATAGACAATTCTATTTCCCATTCCGATGACTGCCTCTAATCTCATATAATCAAGGAATATTATTAGTAGAACAGAGCTAAGTTACCATAAAGAATTCTTCAAACTGATTTGACCATATAATACCTGAGGATTTGAAATATATTGGCAGAACCCATAAATGATAGCCCTTAAATCCTTTGTTTAATAATAATCCCCATATAAAGGAGTGTTCAGGACATTTAGAGAAAAAAGAATGAAAAAGCTATTTTTATACCAAGATATTATTTCATATACTGGGCTTTAAATCATTTCACATATAATATATCAGAAGAAAAATATTGTTAATATCAAAATGTTCTCATAGAACCACCCACTTTTCTCCCTACATACACATTACTCAGGATGCCAACATTCCATGGAACCCAACTTGAAAAATACTGATTTCGTCCAAAAACATCATTTTAAAAGATGAAAAAAGCCAGAAATCCAAAGAGACTTCCTAAAGAATCATAATTAACATTATATATGTATATAAAACTTATATAAATGCATAAGTGTGCATATAAATATAGATGAATGTATGTTTGTATTTGTATTGTGTATATATATGGGTATGTACATATATATATAAATATACCACTTCAATGTTTACAAAAAATTTTAATAGCTATTACATAATTTAATCCTTACAATGCTCAACAAGCCAAGATATCAATAAGCATTTATTAAGGGCTTACTAATAGGTTGGTTTGAGTAGCAAAGCAGAGTGCCAGATCTGGAGTCAGGAAAACCTAAGTTGAAATCCAGCTTCAGACATATTAGCTGTGTGATCTTTGGCAAGGCACTTGACTCTGTTTGCCTTAGTTTCCTCATCTATAAAATGAACTAGAGAAGGAAATTGTGAGCCACTCTAGTATCTTTGCCCAAAACCCCCCAAATGAGGTCATAAAAGAATTGGACATAACTAAAAAGAACAAGAATAAATGTTCCGGATGCCTTACTAACCTGTAGAACTATAAACATATATGTGTGTGTGTGTGTGTGTGTGTGTGTGTGTGTAGGTATATGTCTTTTTTTAAGATACTATTTACCCACAGGGACTTTGCATTCTAATTAAAAACAACATATAAAAGGGCGCCGAAGATGGACAAGGAGATGGGATACACAATGAGGGGGTATGATAGAGAATTTCAAAGGGAAGCTTACCAAGAATTAAAAACATGACTGGCTCAGGCACCCATCATAAATGGAAGTTCCATCAAGAGCCATCAAACCAGAAGGAGAGGCCAGAAAGGATGAAGTAATCTTCCAGAATGAAGAGATTTCTGATGCATGATAGAAAATTCTTAAATGCAGCTTGGTGAGAAAACCCTGTAAGATGACCATAATTATTATTCTAATTTTCTAGATGAGGAAACTGAGGCTCATAGAGAAGGTACTTTTTCATGATCACAGAGATCATGAGGAGAATTTGAATCTGGGTCTTTCTAATTTTCAATTCTAGACCTCTAGCTGCTAACCCTATGTTGTCTTGAGCAAGACTGACTTGTCTACTCTCTACTCTGTAGTGCAGTGCATAGTAGTGACTGCTAAACCACTTCACTACTTTGTATTTTCCAATGGTGAATTTTTACCCTCAGTGCCAAGAAATTATCTGTATCTTCCTAAAAATTTCTTCCAGAAGAATGTTTTTAAATCTTAGATTTTTCATTCATTTTTACACTCAGGCATGTAAAATGCCATTTTCCCCCTAAATATATATAAAACTAGTTCCGTTTGGTTATAAACTATGAATGAACCTTGGCTGAGTTCCCTTTCCATCAAAACATGTTCTACCTTGAATTTATTTAGAATGAGCAAAATGTTCCAGTCTAAAGTTTGTTGAAGAATTATGTCCCCAATGAAGTTTTCCCTAAATAACATTAAATTATATTTAACATGATCACTTCCTCTAGCTCTGTATTTCCTTATAACAGTTATTGAGTTTTCTTTGCTCTAACTTTATCTAGTCTCTTCAGATAAAAATTCCTAAGAAAGACTTACAATGACCTCAAATATGGACAGATTTACCAAATCTGGTGCATGTTTGGTATAAATATACATGCTTTTATTCACTTTCTGGGTGTGGTAGATGGAATTGAAGAATGAGAAGGCAATTTCTTTTAATAACTAGAATACAAATCTTTTAAGCATATTGGGATATGCTCCACACATTTTTATTTATTTTAAAAGGATAACTGTACCTCTTTATTTTTAATAATAACTTTTTCATTTTCAAAATACATGCAAATATAGTTTTCAACATTCATCCTTGCAAAATCTTGTATTCCAAATTTTTCTCCCTCTCTTCCCCCATCTCCTCCCCTAGACAGCAAGTAAACCAATATATGTTAAACTTGTGCAGTTATATATATATATATGTATATATATATATTTGCACATTTTTCATGCTGCACAAGAAAAATAAGATCAAAAGGAAAAAAATGAGAAAGAAAAAAAGATAAACAAAGAATAACAAAAAAGGTGAAAATACCATATTATGATCCACATTCAGTCCCCATAGTCCTCTTTCTGGATGCATCAGTCTCTCTCCATCACAAATCTATTAGAATTGGCCTGAATCACCTCGCTGTTGAAAAGAACCATGTCCATCGGAATTGATCATCACATAATCTTGTTGCCATGTACAATGATCTCTTGGTTCTACTCATTTCGCTCAGCATCAGTTCATGTAAGTCTCCCCAGGCCTCTCTGAAATCATCCCGCTGATCATTTCCCATAGAACAATATTCCATAACATTCATATACCATAACTTATTCAGTCATTCCCCTAATGATGGAAAAGCATCACTTTCCAGTTTCTTGCCACTACTAAAAGGGCTGTACAAATATTTCTACACATGTGGGTACTTTTCCCATTTTTAAGATCTCTTTGGACCCAGACCCAGGAGAGATACTGCTAGATCAAAGGGTATGCACAGTTGGTTAACTTTTTGAGCATAGTTCCAAATTGCTCTTCAGAATGATTGAATCAATTCATAACTTCACCAACAATGTATTAGTATCCCAGTTTTCCCACATCCCCTCCAATATTTATCATTAACTTATCCTATTATCTTAGACTATTTGAGAGGTTCACACATTTTTTAAAATAAATTCAGAAAAAAATAGAGACTTTTCTGAAATTTATATTTAAAACTTTATACCTTGTAGGAGTTTTGAATAAATATTATTTAATTTATAAATAAGCTTTATTCCATCCTGATCTTTGGTTTCATCTGTGTGAGGAATTCCTGCTATAGAAACTTCCTTCAACAAAGCGGATTGACAGCTCTCATCATCTTAGAAAGACATTAAGAATTTGGAGACATCCCTCATCACAGAGTTCATGGGGTCATAGTATTCTAGACCTAGATATAGGTCATTTAGTCCAACTCCTTCATTTTAGAGATGAGGAATCTGAAGCTCATTGAGGTTGTTACTTGTCAAAGATTGCACAATTATGTGTCAGAGGAAGAATTTGAACTTAAATCTTCTTAAGCCAAAGCTGACCCGTCGTTCACGCACCATGCTGGCACCAGAAAGGAATGTTTCCCCTTGCATGTCTCATCACAGCCTCAAACTCAACCTATCCAAAATCTCACTTATCCCACCCAGCCCAAAACCACACAATTCCCTCTCTCAACTTCCTTGTTCTTGTCAAATATATACAGCCTATTTCTTGAGTCAATTTTAACTCATATCTTCTATCACTTTTAAAATTCAGTCACTAAGTGACTTTTTTCCTTGAAACATCTTTTCTCTCTGTCTTTTCTAATCTTAGTGCCAATGAACACTCCCCACTTCCTGTAGGCCCTTATTAACTTGCACCTTGGAATCCTAAAATAACTCTTTCTTTCTTCCCCTAACTCAGACTTTTCTGCTTCAGAATGAATTTATAATTAGAGACCCTTTTTATCATATCACTTCTATTTTCAAAAACCTTTTAAGTTCTGTTTCCTATCACATTAGATTTACATTTTTCTACCACACTATTGTCTAGACTCACCCTCCCTCTTCAACTTGACTATCTACTACTCCTAATATTCTACATGGAGTCAAGACAGATGAAGCTTCTCACTGAGACTCTTTTTGTCTGCAATATCTTCTTAATCCCCTTTCAGCTATCAAAATACTACCTACCTATCTTTTGAGGTCCAGATCAACCTCTTCCTCCTCCGTGAAGGTTTTCCCAAATTCTATAATTTTCACTGGTCTATCCCCATTCCCCTCTCTGAACTCCTTCCCTCTGTGCATTACTTCCAATTTATCCTGTGCCTGCCTTTTTTATACATACTTGTTTGCATAATATTTCTCCCATTAGAGAGCTCCTTGAGGAAAGCAACTGTCTTTTGCTTTTTTTTTTTTTTTTTTGGTATCCCTAGTGCTTAGAATAAATCCTGGCACATAGCAAACACTAATTGTTTAGTGGATGACTGAACTCCAACAATGCATCTTAGATATTATACCTCATTATCCAAGACTTGGTAACAGACTGATTCAGTGTCATATTCTTTTTTCACCTTTTCATGGATGTTATTTTTGTCTTTCCAACTCAATTATAAACTCCTAGAGGGCAGGGACAGCTTTCTTTTGTAGAGCAATCAGTTCTGAGTGTTCTATATCTGTGTCTGTGTGTCTCTCTCTGGGTCTTTCTAGGTCTCTGTTTCTCTTTCTGTCTGTCTCTCTGTCTCTGGCTGTCTCTGTCTCTCTGTCTCTCTCTTTATCTCTTTCATTCTTTTTCAATCTCTCTGATTTTCTCTCATTCTTATTCTCTCTAATTTTCTCTTTCTTTCTCTCATTATCTCTTTCTCATTTTCTCTTTCTCAATTCTCTCTTATTCTTTCTCTCACTCTCTTTCTATTCTTTCTCTCTCTCCATAAATTCTTATTGAGATACAAATTTCAGATTTCAAATTTCAAACAGCAACTACCGTAAACTGACTAGCTAAGTTGAGAGTAAAGCAAGGCCTTTGCTAGAGGGCAGAGGAAATTCAGTATATTTTGGAAATGTTCATAACATTATAGGTTAATTATGTGATGTCTTTTCTAAATGTACAGATTCTTCTCTAAAGCCTAAGAAACAAATTTTCATTCTTTTCCAAAAAGTGTAGTTTAGAGAGTTGTTATTAGGCTGTTCTGTGTGTGAATGTCTCTGTGTGTTTCTGTGTGTCTCTCTGTTTGTCTCCACTATATCTCTCTCTGAGTTTGTGTTTGTCTCTCTATTTCTGTGACTGTATTTGTCTCTCATTGTTTCTCTATACATGTATCTCTGTGTTTCTGTATGTGTGTGTGTATGTTCCTCTCTATCTCTGTTTCTTACAAATTTTCTTTGAATCTTAAAAGTAGGGAATTTTTCCCAAAAAAAAAATGTCAGGAATAATATGGAAGGATATGTGGTTGTAAATGTCACTGTTCATACTCAGTGAACTTGTGAAAACCAAATGTCAACAGAGAATGCTAGTGCAGCAACTGGAGTGGATGGATAAGGATGTTGGCCAGCCTACAACAAACACTTGGGCTCTTCTCCCATAACTTTTTAAATGTTCTCCTAAGTCTTGAAAGTTTTTAAGCTCTCAAAAAAGTGGATTTTTTAAAATTTCCATACACCTTGTGCCAACCAAAATCTGAAATGGAAAAGGCAAAACTTCACAAGACTAGGTATTCTAGACTGACAGGAAATCTCAAGAGAACTGACTCATGTAACTTTTTATGCTAGTTTTGCAGACTCAGGGAGTTGAAGGACTTTGGTCTTGATAAATGTCATGTTTCTGGATGCTCATTTCACTGATCATCTTAAAGATTTTTCCATCCCTGAGAGAGGCAAGCATGCAGAACTGGGAATCAGGTGAGGGAAAGATTCAAAATCTTCCTCTGCCATGTATGAATGTAGGCAAATTATTTAAAGTTTCTTAATCTGTAAAATATATTTAAAAATGATGATATCTGAAGTATTTACCATACAGGGTTGTTGTGAGGAAAAACAGATAATACATGAAAGACACTATATAAATTATCACCACTGCATGATAAAGAACCTAGCAATGACTTTAAAGAGTCTGCTTCAAAGTAAAGAACTATAATCAATCAATTCAAAATATTTATTCAGAGGGGAAGAAAGAATACAGTATTTTACTGTTTTGAACCAAATCATTAGCTCCTACAGAAACCTTTTTACTTTGTTAAAGACTCACTTGCTAGCATCAGAGGCTAACGTTCATGGGCCACCTAGCATCTAACCTTAAAGTAATAATAGTACTATGGTAGCATAAAACAGGTAATTGGTCCAAGTCTATAATCTCTGCTGCTAAAGGTTGAAGGAGGTCCCCCTTCTCCAATATCCTTTACTTCCCTTTACCATCCCCTTGAGCTGCCATCCTATATCTCTTCTCTTTTTCACAGCTAAATTCCTAGAAACATCTTCCTTGAATCATTACTCACTTTCCATTTTCTTCTCATTCTCTTACCATCTGACTTCTGACCCCACCACTGATCTGAAACTGTTCTCTCCATGGTTAGCAATAATTTCTTTAGTTGTAAATCTGATGGCTTTTTTTCTCAGTCTCTTTGATTTCCCTGGTGCATTGACTGACCTGCCTAAATATTTTCGCTTCCCTCAGTTTTTTGTGATACTGCTTCCTCCTGCTTTACTTCCTGACTGTCTAACTGCTTCTTTCCAGTCTGTGTAAATAAATAACAATCTATATTCTACTCTACTCAAGGACATACCTCCAGGACCACACTCTCTCTAGGTGATCTCATCTCCCAGAGGTACAATTATCTCTGTGCAGATAATTCCCAAATATACATATCTGGCTGCCATTTTTCTTCCGTAATTCAGCAAATGCCTGCTGGACATCTCCATCTGGATATACCATAAGTATGTCAAAATCAACATGTCCAGAACAGAACTAATTATTTTTCTCCCCTAAATTCAATTCTCCCCTTGATTTGTTTATTCTATCAAAGGTAATACAATCTTTCCAGTCACCCGAGCCTGAAAAGTGAAAGTCATCCCCAATTCTCCATTTTCCTTTATTTTATGTAACCATTCAATTGCCAGGTCTATTCTACTTCTGAGACATCTTTTGCAAACATCTTCTTTCTAATCACCTGGCAAAACTCCTCCTCCAGTTCAATTCTTCATTACTTCTTACCTGGTCTATTGTACTATTGGGATAAAATGAAACTTGTCATGGGATTATAGATGTAGAGCTGGAAGAAACTTCAGAAGATATTGTCCAATTTTATAAATTTTCCATTTTACAAATAAATCGAGACTAAGAGAAATGCTTTGCCTTGAGGTCAAGAAGTAATTGCTAATTATGGAACCTGAACTCAAGTCCTCTGATTGAGCAGTTTTCTTCCCACTGTGTCACACTACTTTAACATTTATACTTTAAAGTGGAGAAAACTTAGGCCAACATATGTTAAGTAACTTACCCAAGGATAAATGTGCTTAGAAAAGAAGCTATTATGAAAATAAAGGATAACAACCTAAGTGCCTTCTTACTACCCCTGAAGTACTGAAATAACATAATAAGCTTCTAGAATAAAAGAGGATGTTTTAAGGAGATTTCACACAAAATATCTAGTAGAAAAACACACAAAATAAAAAAGTAAGAAGTGTTTTTAGTATGTTACAGTGGAAGAAGTATCCAAATCAATGAAATCATGGTTGAATCTAAGTGTTTCAAAAATATTGTAAGCCTAATAACTTGGGGGATTAGGAAGAAAGATGTGAAAAGCTGACAAGTCATACAATAAAAGACCTACATAATTGTCCTTAAAAATTTTTTTAATGTTTCAAAGATCAGTGATTCATGGGGTCCACAATACTGGAATACAACCAGAACCATATTAAAATGCAATTGGGAAATATTTAACAAAATAAATAAAAATACAATAAAATATAGATAACTAATATGTTATCAAAATCAATATATGCTCAATGGCATCTATTTTTTTTTAGTTTGACACCACTGCCTTTCACTAATGCGAATCATTTTATACCCTGATAGACCATTTTCATTTATGCTGTGACCCAAAAATATCATTGCCCTGGTGGTCAGTCCTCAGATGATAAAACTCCTCAAACTTAGTTTGACTGGTAGTAGAGCAAATGCTTGCTGGGCACATATTAGTTTTTTTAATTATATTTAGTTCAAAATTAAATGACAAAGATGATGCCTTAACCAACAAGTTAGTTAAGCATTTATTTCTGTTCGTGAAAAATTCCCAATACTGTATAGTATTTCTAATGATTGGCACCTCTCTCTGAAGTAATCTGTGTCCTTAATGTATATATGACTGAGAATCAATCATTTTAATAGGAAAAACATTAACTGACTCACAACAGATGGATGTTTCTCCTGTATTGAAATACTTTGCCTTTTTTTGTTCCAAAGGCTTCATTATCAGAGATACTACTTAAGTCTAATCTTCCCTTATCAATTATTCATATCCAGCTGTAAACATGAGCAGAGAATAGGCCATTACTCTAGTCTGAGTTCATCATCAAGCTGGAATCCAGCTGCAAAAAAAAAATGCCTAGTCTATTCCTAGTACTTAGGTCTTAGGTTCTATAGAACTTTAGGTGAGCATAGAATCACAAAATAGTAGATATGATAAGAACCACATAAGTAATTTATCTATTCTAAACCTTCATTTTACAGGTGAAGAAACATAAACTAGAATAATTTAGTATAGTTTTATTTAGGAATGATTTAGGACTTAGTAGTAGACCCCTAGCTCCTTGACATAGATAGAAAATTAATTCTCCTTTCCTGTTCCCAGAAGAATAAAAAATGAAGAAGGTTTGGTTGTTACTATATCATATTGGAAGTAACTCATATGTGGCTTCTATGGTCCAAGATTTTAGACCAAACATATATTGTACAAAAATGTTTTGCATATTGTGTTCCTCATTAGAATGTGAGTTCCTTGAGAACAGAGACCTTTTTTGTATTCCCAAGGTTTAGTACTTCCTTTATGTAGGAAGAACTTAGGCTACTAGCTGGTATAGTAGGTAGAGCATTGGGCCTGTAAGAAAGACCCAAGTAAAAATCTGATCTCAGACACTTACTATCTATATAACCCTGGGAAAATCACCAACCCTGTTTGCCTCAGTTTCCTCATCTGTAAAACGAGCTGAAGAATAAAATGCAAACCATTCTAGTATCTTTGGCAAAGAAAGCCTCACAAGGGGTCATAAAGAGTAGGACACAACTAAAAATGACTAATCCACAAAAGAACTTAATATGTTAATTGATTGCTAGACTGGTGAAATTGGGTACATGTTTTAAATTTTAAGAAGGACAAGGAAAGGATGAGGGGATACAACTAGAAATAACTGATAGAGATACTTGTCTCTGAAAATTTTTCATAACATCTCTTATTAACTAGAAAAGATAGCTGGAACTACTTAGAACAGTGATTTCAAATTCAGTTAGAAACTAGGGTCCTTAAACTGTACATCAGGAGTCCTGCAGGTCACATATTGACAGTTTTTAAATACAGCATTATCTGTTTTATTACACTTTTATTTATTTTGTTAAATGTTTCCCAATTTCATTTTAATGAAGTTTGGACTGCATTCAAGTGTATGGTGGGATGCATGAGACCTGCAAAACATATATTTGACACTTCTGATCTAGAACTAGACGTTTAATTCCCTGAGACTATCACATAGTTCCTCTTTTTCCCCTAAGATACACTATTAATAAAAATTAGACTGACATTTCTAGCTGGTCAAAGGCAATTGTTTTTGGAAAACTTAGCATATACATGTGCTACATAATTTAGTCTTACAATCAAATAAGTTAAAAAATCAATCTGTCACATTTGATATTAGCTTATGTATTATGTTTCATGATAGTAGGCATAATTGGAAACAGCAAAGAAAAACTCTGCAAATTTCACAATTTTAGTCCAGCTGACAATCACAGCTAATGTGATTCCAGCCTAGTTGTCAAGAGGTGAATCTCCAATCTTGAAGAAATCAAAGCAGGGAGATGTGAAAATCAAGAAGAAATAAATTTCATCTTCTCCCCCTTCTTACCTCCTAACTCCTTGACATAATTTTTCCATTATTTCTTCCTTTCTCTGATAAATATGTGGCCCTTCTCCTTCCCAACTGTTCTACCCATCCTCTCAATTTCTCCAATATACTGTCCTCACTATTATCCATTCTTTCTAACTTTCAATATCTCCCTATTTACTGGTTCATTCTTTGTCAATAACTAACATATCCAGAATTTCACTAGGTCTTTCACTTGCTGCTTAATATTGTCCCCTGTGTCTCTTCTTCTCAGTCAAACCTTCTGCAAAATTATTCATTGCTTCCACAGCCAGTTTTCTCATTCTTTTAAATACTCTGAATTTTTCTTACCTCATCACTCAACTAAAAGTGCTCTCTACAAGATTTTAAATGATTTTTTTCATTTTTAAAAACAAGTCTTTATATCCCAAAGAGATTTTAAAAGAGGGAAAGGGACCCACATGTGCAAAAATGTTTGTGGCAGCCCTTTTTGTAGTGGCAAGAAACTGGAAATTGAAAAGATGCCCATCAATTGGAGAATGGCTGAATAAATTATGGTATATGAATGTTATGGAATATTATTGTTCTGTAAGAAATGACCAACAGGAGGATTTCAGAGAGGATTGTAGAGACTTGCATGAACTGATGCTGAGTGAAATCAGCAGAATCAGGAGAACATTATACACAGCAACAAGACTATACGATGATCAATTTTGATGGACATGGTTCTCTTCAACAATGATGTGATTCAAACCAGTTGTTCTGCGATGAAGATAGTCATATACATCCAGAGAGAGGCCTGTGGGAACTGAGTGAACCACAACACAGCATTTTAACGCTTTCTGTGAATATTTCCAAGCATTTTGTTTTCATTCTTAGGTTGTTTTTTTTCTTCTCCTCTTTCTAGATCTGATGTTTCTTGTGCAGTAAGATAACTGTATAGATATGTATACATGTACTGTATTTCTCATATAATTTATCCTATCTAGCATGTATTAGATTACCTGTCATCTAGGGGTGGGGGTGGGGAGAAGGAAAGGAAAAGCTTGGGGAAAAAAAGGTTTTTTTTTTTTGCAAAGGTCAATGTTGAAAGGTCACTCATGTTTTGTAAATAAAAAGCTTTATACAAAAAAAAAACAAGTCTTTAAACATATCAGTCACACAGAATTAATATGGAAATTGATTTCTCTCAAAAAAGGTTTGCAGAAAGTTGCACCCAGATCTTTGTGAATCAAAATGAGAATAAATTCAATTAGACAATTATTTCTCACTGGAGATTTAACTCTCACAATATTTCTTAATTGTTGATCCTTTATTTTATAACATCTCCACTTCACAATACAGTAGTAGGCACTCCCCTATCCAAAAAGACATGCCTTATTGCCAAAAAGAGGAAGAAAAGCAAAAGGAAAAGGAAAAGGAAAAAAAGCAGGTCAGCAAAACAAATTAATCAAATCTAAATTGATTTGTTGAAAATGTGGATGCTCAATGTATGGGTGAACATAGTAATTTCCACGATCACTTTGATCCTAGATCTGTTTCCTTATAAAATGTTTGAAACTTGTAAGCTACATTTTGTTCCTTTAAAGCAATTTTTAAACTAACAATCATAATAATAAAATAAAATACAATAACCATGTACTATATACAATTACTGAGTGAGAGATCTTGTATTATCTGCACCTTTTAGTCCCTTGTGTAATTTTGGCAATACTGCCTCCTTTTGAAAATTGTTTAAAAAGCCCTAATTGTTTCCTTTATATCCAGGATGTTACCAGTGTGAGTGTGACTGATTTTCATAGTTTTTTTGTAGAGAACTGAAAATAGGCTACATGAGTCAATATTTACTGATTCCTTTTTAATGACCTATATGGAATATAAGTTAATAATAAGTTAATATTTGTTATTATTGTTGAGTCATTTCAATCATAAGACTCTTTATGACCCTATTTGGGTGTTTTTGTGAAGATGCTAGAATGGTTTGCCATTTCTTCTCCCCCTCATTTTACAGATGAAAAACTGAGGCAGAGTTAAGTGACTTGCTCAGAGTCACAAAGCTAATAAAGGTCTGAGGTCAGATTTGAAGTCAGGAAGATGAGTCTTCCTGATGCCTGGCCAAGCACTCTATCCATTGAACTACCTAGGTGTCCCATAGACTCAAGATTAAAGAAAACAATGAAAACTAAGATATGATATAATGGAGAAAATTATAACCAAAGAACTAGGAAACTTGGCTTCTAATTCTAATTTTGTAAGTAATTAGACTACATGACCACAAAGAACCTTTCCAACTATTAAGATCTATAAATCTATACATGTATATTATTAAGTGAAGTAATAAGTTAGAATCTAAAAGCTTAAGGTTCTCTTGGTTGCATTCCCACCTCAAGAATATCATAAAAGAGAAAAAATAAGAATTAAGGTCAAAGAAAGCACTAATGATTCACAAATCTTGAAATGTATCTTTAAAACAGTCCTTTATAGTGTTTCAAAAATTGGTTGTTTGAAGCCTGAGACCAACCCATAATTCCTCCTTTGACACATTTTAATGAAGAGAAAATTGAAAACAGTACTCAATCAATTGGGCTGTAATGTTTTTGCACATGTTCCCAAGAGCACATCACTGGTTAATCTGATTGTTATTAACACTTGATTTACAAACCACACTCTAAAACTTAGAATTTGGATTGTCAAGAGAGTAATTTAATAAGAGTAGAATCATCTCAATAATGCTTCAGAACTTAACTCAGTGTTCTCTTCTGCATTTCACAGTTACAAAGAAATTGAACACTCAAATATCTCTAACACAAATTCTGTATTTATAAGCATAAAAATATTTGAGTGATTTGAGCCACCAAGAAAATATGCATCAGTTTCCTAAGAGTTTTCCTACTTACAAAATGTTCTGTGTCTCTTATCTCATATGACCATAAAAATTTAATGACTTAAAGAGTAATGTGTTTTAAAAATGGGGCCATAGCGCAAAATGCTCAAGTACAAACTAGTCATTATATTACATCTTAATGAATACACAACATTGGTATAGTGAGCAAAGAGCTGGTCTTGGAAGCAGGAGGCCCTGGATTCAAATTTTACTTCTCTCATCTATGGGTTCTTTGATCCTGGAGAGGTCATTTAATTTCTCAGTGACAAAAATAATTCTCCTTAATTATAGATCAAGTGAAGAATTACACTTGCAGCAGTTTGTAGTTTTTGTTGTTTACCAGTTCTTTACACAAAGGAAAACATGGGTCTGGTCCGAAAATAAGCAACAAGAAGGGACAGCATATCAATTAGTCAAGAAAATGGTAGTAAATATAATCCTGCCAAAATGGTTTATAGTATAATAACAACTGATAGATTTAGCACTTGAAAGTTTGCAAACCACCTTTCACACTGAATCTCATAACCACCCTACAGGCATTATTATTATTATCATCCCCATTTTATGGATGAGGAAATAGAATCATAGACTACACTTCCACATGGCCTGTAGTACAAAGCAGAGAGGAACCTAATATAAAAAAGAGATCTGAACAAAAAGCTGAGCAAATAAATTACTATCAGAAGGAAGAGGCAAGAGAGGAAATAACATGTTTGAGGTCATTTAAAAACAACAGTTTCACACATATTTTCCAAACAGACTTCATAGAACTGATACACATATGAAAAATAGCCAGTATTATTTTAAAAATAAATATAAACCTTACATGTTATTCAAAGTAAGATTATAATGGATAAAAAATTAAATTTGGCTGGTGTAACAGGTGCAAGCAATTCCCTAGACTAATAAAGAAGTCAGATGCCAGGACTACTGAAGGTGTTTAATGAGTTCTTACAGCTCTCCTATTGCTATTTAGTAATAATAATGTTTTAATTAATCCAAATTAGGGTTCCCTGCCTGACTTACCTTCATGAAAAGGCATGCTTTGTTTTCAAATCCCAGTTCAAAATTAAGGGAAATCAGAATTTGTCTGGCTCTCATCCAGATTTTAGAAGGCTATGAGCCAAGAGCTGTGTATTTTTGCCCACCTGCCTGATGGAGAAAGTGCCTATTATTCCTAATAACTCTAGAGGTTTTTAGAATGCCTCTGTTTCCTCCAAAAGGCCAGATTATTGCCAAATACTGAAAATTTAGGAGCTCTTAGGGAAAGTCTATGAATTCCAGGTGTTGTTTTTTCTTTTAAATAAAGATCACATCTCTTGTGTAAGTATACCAGTGAAATTACTCATCTTGAATATGAAGAATAAACTCATCTAACTCAAAAAGCAAGAATTAATGGTTCTAACATATGAAATGGAAAGATTAGTTATATTCAGATACAGTTATCTGAAAAATAGAGGATCCTATTACTAAGAAGATTATTTTTAAATTAATAAAATAATCGAATTTTCTTCCATACAAGTTGTATCTCTATGGAACGAGTTTTTTAAAAGTCTATAACTATTTTCATAGCAAATTTAAGTTCAGATCGTTGCTAAGCCTGTAACTAGCCAAGATGAGGGCTTCCAAATTGCTCTGTATTATTTGCTCTAAAATAGTTCCTTGTAGGAAAGGGTCCCACATGTGCAAAAATGTTTGTGGCCCTTTTTGCAGCAGCAAGAAACTGGAAACTGAATAGATGCCCATCAACTGGAGAATGGCTGAATGAATTATGGTATATGAATGTTATGGAATATTATTGCTCTGTGAGAAACGACCAGCAGGACGATTTCAGAAAGGCCTGGAGAGACTTGCATAACTGATGCTAAGTGAAATGAGCAGAACCAGGAGATCATTGTACACGGCAACAAGATTGTGCAATGATCAATTCTGATGGATGTGGTTCTATGTAACAATGAGATAATTCAGACCAGTTCCAATGATCTTGTCATGATGAGAGCCATCTATACCCAGAGAGAGAACTGTGGGAACTAAGAGTGGATCACAACATAGCATTTTCACTCTTTTTGCTGTAGCTTATTTGAATTTTATTTTCTTTCTCATTTTGTTTTTACTTTTTGATCTGATTTTTCTTGTGCAGCAAGATAATTGTATAAATATATATGCCTATATTGGATTTAACATATATTTTTATCATGTTTAATCTATATTGGATTACATGCCATCTAAGGGAGGGTGGAAAGGGAAAGAGAGGAAAATTTGAATACAAAGTTTTTCAAGGGTAAATGTTGAAAAATTATCCTTGCATATGGTTTTGAAAATAAAAAACTTCAATAAAAATACATTTAAAAAATGAAAATAAATAAAACAATTCCTTGCTATAACCACTACAGACTGAAAACTCAAAAGGACTTTGGATGTCATCTAATACATCCATTTTATTTCTCACATCAAGTAACTCAAGGCCAGGGAAGTTAAATGACTTACTTGCTCAAGGTCAGGAAGGTTTAGTGATTACTCACACATGTTATACATTGGCAAAGTCAGTATTTTAAACCAAGTCTACTACCTGCAAGTCCAACATTCTGTCACTGGACCATATTGTATTTTATATCTGAAGTATTATTTGGAGAGAATTTACAATATTGAGATATGTCAGTGTATGAATTACTAACCAACAAGTATCTTTGGCCTGGAAAATTCTTTTCAATACAGAGCACATAAAATATAATTTTGAAAAGAAGAACCAGTTCTTCCTTTTAAAAACTGTTAGCAATATAATCTAATGTATTTTTATAGGGATTTAAGGAAGAGTCCACAAATTCTTTAGTGCCATCCATTTTCCTTTCTAGCATTATTTTCAAAAAAGACACACTTCACTTAAAATGTTCCTGCTAGTTTCATTCTCTCCCCTCTTATCCTGATATGTGTAAGAGAGTTAGTGAATCATTGAAAACAGTTGTCAAGTAGCATATTCCTCTTTTCTCCAAGTTAAACTAGCTTAGTTCTTCAAAATTTTTTTTCACATTATTATTTTCAATTCATGAAACTTCATAGTTTTATTGTGATCCAATCAATTGGCCAACCAGCAAATTAAGTGCCAAACACCAGAGACATGAAGACAAAAGCTTCAAAGTGCTTACCTTCTAACAGGGAAGATAACATTCACATATGTAAAGCTATGTGAGGGACTACACTGGGGGAGATAGGCCATATATGTTAGTGGCCTGTCTCCCCCAGTGTAGCCCCTCACAAGGTATAACTACTTGATTATTCAATAAGGGAGCTTATTCCCCCCAAGTGGCTTATCAACCCTACATTTATAAGTGTAGGATCTTAGAAAAGGATCACCACTATAAAACTACATCTAAAACTTTTTCAAGATTCTAATGCCAATCCTATTGTGGGAAAATACAGTCCCCCTATTCATCACCATAATGACTGAGTACCCATCAATGTTCTTTCCAGTCACATAAAATCAGTTCATGACAATGGTGACACTATTGACTATTAAGCATACAATATTTACAAAATAATAACATAAATATCAGTAATAATCTATCACACTAAATCATTATGTATGTAAGAGAATGCAAAATTGATCAATATATCTTAGTTATCTCATAAGTCTCCTACCACAATATGAAAACTCTGTGAAGAGTGAGTACAAATTTATAGAAACATAGCAGGATGCATAAGTGAACACAACTCATATGCTGAGAAAAACTTGCAGCTCTAGCAGCATCCAACAATGTCCTTGGTCTCTTTAAGAATAATTTGCTTCTTATAAGAAAATGAGTTATTCCTCAACTGATAAATGGTGAAAGGATATGAATAGACAATTTCTAGATGAAGAAATAAAAGCCATTTATAGTCATATGAAAAAATGCTCTAAATTACTATTGATTAGAGAAATGTGAATTAAGATAATTCCAAGGTACTACTTTATACCTACTGGCTAAGATGATAGGAAAAGATAATAATAAATGTTGGAGGGGATGTGGAAAAACTGGGATACTAATGTATTGTTGTTGGAATTGTGAACTGACCCAACTATTTTGGAGAACAATTTGGAACTATGCCCAAAGATCTATCCAATTGTGCATATCCTTTAATCCAAAGGTGTCACTACTTGGTCTATCCCAAAGAGATCATAAAGGAGGGGAAAGGACCCACATGTGCAAAAATGTTTTTAGCAGCCCTTTTTGTAGTGGCAAGAAACTGGAAACTGAATGTATGTCCATCAATTGGGGAATGGCTGAACAAGTTATGGCATGTGAATGTAATAGAATATTAGCGTTCTATAAGAAAGGATTTCTTTTCCAAAAAGCCTGGAAAAACTTCTATGAACTGATGCTGAGTGAAGTGAGCAAAACCAAGAGAACACCATACATAGTAACGGTAAGACTATGGGATGCTCAACTATGATACACTTAGCTCTTCTCAACAATGCAGTGATCCAAGACAAGTTTCAAAGATTTGGGATAGAAAATTCAATCTGCATTCAAAGAGAGGATTATGGAGACTGAATGTGGATCAATAGCATTTTCACCTTTTTTGTTTGCTTGCTTTTTCTTTCATTTGTTCTTCCCCTTTTGGTCAAACTTTTCTTACACAACATGACAAATATAGGAAAAATATGTTTAAAAGAACTGCACATGTATAACCTATATCAGATTGCTTACTGTATTGGGAAGGGAAAGATAAAGGAGGAAGGAAGAAAAAATTTAGAACAAAAAAAAATACAAAAATGAATGTTGAAAGCTATCTTTACATGGATTTGGAAAAATAAAATACTATTGACGAAAAAAATATAAAGCTGCTTCTCTTCCAGCTGTTCCCTTTCTGGTCTTCACTGCTTTCTTGAAAAAACATTCTTCTTTTACTCTAGAACCAAACAAGGAGTAAAAGATGACTTTAACTCTTAATTATTTTTAGCTGATCTTTGAAATGGAGTTACACTATTGTGATGATAGTTAATTGTAAAGCTCCTCAGCCTGATCTCCAGATAATGCAGACACACCCAGCTACATTTTAGTTCAACAGGATACTGCATTGTCTATTCAGCATCTTCTAATAGCAAAGGAGAACTCAGAACAAAATTCTTCAGTTGCCCTTTAACGCAAACTACAACTCTTCACTCAAGAGGATGCCATGTCACTCAATCAACTTCAACTTACATTTAGAATGAAACAACTGAGAGACTAAGTGGTCTACTGGCCTAGCCTTGAAGAACCCAGAGTCTATCTCCATCCTTTGATGAAGCAGTCACAATTTTGGCACTTAGTGGCAAATAAGACAAAATATGTTCTCCAATGAATTTTGAAGTTCATGTTGGGAAAATAATGTAAATAATCAAGGCAATTTCAAATGGAGAGGAAGAGTTAGCAATATCTTATAGCTTCCTATTTAATTACTTATCTTTGCAAACAAAGTGCTAGTCCAGCTGTTTCTGAAAGAATACATGTTTTAAATTTTGGGCTCTCTAAGTTTTGATGCCCTCAGGACAAATATTGATTTATACATAGTTAAAATCCTGTGTGAGGATTTGGTGGAGAATTCTATCATATAAAATTCAACTTTAAAATTATATTTTTTAGGTTTCAAAGTGTTTTATGCTATTATAAACTCTAATGATTATTTTAATATTAATTAACATTAATAATTTTAATAAACTTAATTTTAATACAAAGTAATCATTGTCATCCAATTTAGTGGGTCAGCCTATATGGATTAGTCACCTGTGATGTGCAAAGCAATGTGCTAAGCCTGGGGATACAAAGAAAGGCAAAAATAGATACACACACACACACACACACACACACACACACTTTGCCTCTACTTTCTCACCTTTCTCTTCTTTCTTCAGCCTGTCATCTATCTTTATCATTCAACTGAAATTCCTTTCTACAAGATCTCAGTGATCCCTTTATTACTAAATGCAATGGTATTGCCTCCTTTCATTCTTGTTGACCTCTCTATAGTACCTGACACTGATCCATCCATCCTGTCTTGGCTATCTATACTCAAGTCCCTGGGTTTTCATGACACTTCTCTGTTGCCATTCCCTTCCTTCCTCTCTTTTTGAGTCTCTTTTTCAGAATCATCATATATAGCCTGCCTATGTATTTGGATTTAATCTACAGATCTGTGAGGACCTCTCCATTCCCCATTTTTTTCTTTTTCTCTCTGTGTTTTCAATCTACTAATTTCATGCAGAAAACTCTCAAATCTAGTTATCCACCTTCACCTATGTCCTGAGCTATAGTCTCACATCCCCATTTATCTGTGAGACATTTCTATCTGAATGAACCAAATGCATCTTGAATTCAACTTGTTAAAAACTAATCTTATTTTTTTGTTCTTTTAATTTATCCTCCTCCCTAATTTGCATATTTCTACTAAGGGCATCACCATACTTCCAATCATCTAGGTTCACAATCTATTAATCATTCTTAGTCCTTCCCCATACCTAATATAAAAAAAAAGCTACCAAGGTCTTATCAAGCCCATGTCTTCAATATCTCTTGAATTTATCCCTCCTCATCATTGATCCCCAAACCATTTGAGTTAAGGGCTTTATTACCTAATACACAGTCTATTTTGATAACTCCTAATTTGTCTTCCAGAGTTTTCTCCAATCCTTCCATCACCCAAACACAGTTTATATTCTTTTTTTCTTCCCAAACCTTAAAGGGTTATATAATGCTAGATAACTTTACTCCCACTCACATTCTTCACACTTGACCCAATTACTTTTCTCCAGACAAAAAAAAAACCAAAAAACTGGATCTTTTCACACAGGCCATCTTTCAGGCCCAAAATGTTCAACTCTGCATATTCTAACCCCCTGGACTTCTTCAAGGCCCTTCTTAATCTCCCTAATTATTAGTACCACACACAACTCTGAAATTTCTTTAAATTTATTTTATTTATAATTTGTATTTTGATATCTATGAATATCCTACATAATTCAAGGAAATTATATGTTCCTTGAGAATAAGAATTACTTTATTTTGATATTTATATCTCAGGGCCTAGCACATTATTGCTTGATTTTTTTGAATATGTACTTACTTATAAGACTGATCTAGAAACCTAGGAGAATTGTATGTAACAATAAAATATTTGAGTACTAAAGTAATAGTAGGTCATTCCAATTCTGACCAAAAAAAATTGTTACTTTAAATATCAACATATTTTTACTGCCAGAAAAATAACTTTGATTTAGCTCCTTATGGAATTCAGTTCCCCCTTTTTTCATGAAAAAATGTTCCTTCTGCTAGCACCATAGCAAAACATATTTGTTACAGTGTTTTTATAACCAAAAGATTAAAATGCTTTACATTTTAAATCCTGACAATGTCCATAACTAAATTTTCTAAGCCAATATCTATGGGAACCATTAGTAATAACAAATTCATTCTATTAGTCCAGGGAGCAATAAAAAAGTGACTTCTGTGAAATCTGAGAGCTAAAAGCAATGACTATGTTATTTTATGACAGTCTTTTACGATTATATGCAGATATTAATTTGATTGGAAGCTAAGAGTGTATATCTATACGTTATATTAACATTCTCAAAGGTTTTTGTGGCTCTGACAATTATGGGTAATACCATTCTATTTAATGATGTGTTTGAAAATGGAAAACAGTAATAAAGTCATTGAGAGAATACTATGGATTCCTTTGCTGGCACATTTTTTCCCTTTGATTAATGTGCATTGCATCAGTAAAAGGGAAGATAAGAGTAATCATTTCAACATCAAAGTGTAAGTTTTGTTTTAGAATACATGTAGCATAATGAATACAGTTTGCCTAGACAGTGGGTAAAATTTTATCTCCTAATGATAAGTTAAATCAAATAAATTTTCCAATTAGCCACAGTTTTATAAGTAGAGCTATGTATGAATAGCTTAAGGCCTTATTGAGTATTTCAGATTATTCTTCACACTGTTGCCAAATTAATTTTCCTAGTGAATAAATCTTATCTGATTACATCATATCTCTGATTAAAGGGCTTCGATGAAGCCCCCATTTTCTAACAAATAACTTTCAACCTACTCATGTAGGCATTCAAGGCAAGTCATAATCTACTAAAAAAAAAGCAATTTTTTACAAATTACTTACACTATTCCTCATCCACATTCCATAAGCTATTTTCATCTCCAACTCTTGAACCTGTGCCACATGTTCCATTCCACATACTTCCTATCTTGTATCTAGAATGCTTTAGTATCTCCCATCTCCATTAGTAAAATCCCTCTCTATCCTTTAAGTCCATTTTAAATGTCAGTTCCATGAACCGTAACTTCATCTCTGAGTTAAAAATGATCTTTACTTCCTTAGACCCTGATGAAGCACTTTGAATGTTTTTCTTATGCATTTGTCATCATCTGTCATGTATTATAGTCTTTTTTGTATATATGTCATCTCCTCTAGGGTAGACAGGTGGAACAGTAGGTAGAATGCCTGGGCTGGAGTCAGAAACACATCTTCCTGAGTTCAAATCTGGCATCTGACTCTTACTAGTTGTGTGAATCTGGACAAGTCACTTAATACACTCAGTGTATTCATCTGTAAAATGAGCTAAAAACCACTCCAGTATCTTTGCCAAGATAATCTCAAATGGGGACATGGAGAGTTGGACAGGACTGAAAAACAACTGAACAACATCTCCTCTAGGGCAAAGCCAAGAGGGTCATGTAACTGAATGTGAGGGGTCACAAAAAATTGATAATTGTAAAAGTTTTCCGAACACAATGACCAAAAATAAATTCAAAAATCAAATGTGTAACGAATGCGGGTCTGAGATGTTTTTGCTTACCTATGTTGCATTGCACAACTTCACTGCAGCCTTGGTTCTTAACACACAACTTGTGCACTTTGCTTTGTGCATGCACAAATGCTGCAGAAACACCTAGTTCAGATTCCAGATGGGTTCATGCAAAAATTTCTCAGGTAAAAAAGGACTGCTAGTGGAAAAAATTGAAGAAGTCCTGATATAGGACATTGTAAGTGCCTTAAGACCAAAGACAATCATATTTCTTTGAATATCTCCAAGCATTTCCTATGTACTCCATGAGTTATTCTAAACCAAAAATTTTATCTCTGACAGCCAAGATGCTAGATCTGAACTTTCCTGAACTCAGCTAAATTAGTCCTTATGGGGGAAAAATGTATGTCAAGTTTTTCCAGCTGGGACTACCTTATTTGATATTTTGGCATAGCTTCAAAGTACAAGATGGACCATCAGCATCAGAATTTGATATAAATCTTAAACATGTTAGGGTAATTAGGTGATACAAAAGATAAAACAGTGGGTTTATAGTCAGGAAAACCATAAAATTACTAGCTGTGTGATCCTGGACAAGTCACTTAATCCATTACTTCATTTGCAAAATAGGGACCTACCTCTCAGAACGGTTGTGAGAGTCAAATGATTTATTTGTAAAGCACTTAGCCCAGTACCTAGCATATAAGAAGCTAATTTTCTTCTTTACATTTAATATAAATACCTTTAAAATGTATTCAAAATGCTTATTTCAAGTAAAGATGTAAAATAGAAGTGTTTTCTAAATAAACTATGAAGAATTAAAGCTGATTTCTATATTTTATCAACGGGAAAAATAACTTCACTTCAACATCAAAGTGTAAGTTTTGTTTTAGAATACATATATCATAACGAATACAGTTTGCCTAGACAGTGGGTAAAATTTTATCTATTAATTATAAGTTAAATAAAATAAATTTTCCAAGTAGCCACAGTTTTATAAGTAGAGCTATGTACAAATGGAGGAGGTATTTTTCATTCTTAAGGAGAATGAACCCTCTAACCTGGATGTAGGCCAAGCTTAGAGCTAATTCCATTTCTTCTACCTTCTAGTTTTGGCACAAGTTATTTTTTTTGTATCTCAGTTATCATCTGTAAGATGAAAGGATTAGACAAGATGATCTCCAAGGGGTCTTCTAGCTCTAACATTGAAATCTTCATGCTTTTTGTCAATGTAGGAAATTGTTCATGGATTTTGGAAAAACAAAGAAAGAAACATCTACACCAATAGATGTCTTAGCTGAGCTAAGACTCACTAACAGAGAAACTTGCTGTAAGGAGTGGTACTGTGTGGTTGTTGTGGAATGTCTCTGAAATTCTTTGAAAAGTTAAGACATGGAAAATGGAGAATTAAATCTATTTAGTCGCTGAGAGGTACACATCACTGTGCCAAGTGCTTGACCTATATCATTCCAGAAAAGGTATATCATCTTTTTTATAAAAAAATGTTCTGGCATCAATATCTAAAACTCTCATAATTAAAAAGCATTTCCTTTAGTCTGACCACCCTTGTGCTAATTCAAAGCTTCTTCCTCTTTCATCATTAGTGAAAATAAAGCTCACAATTTACCTTTTTTGTATATTAGGTTCTCTGTATATTTTGTGTCCATATTTCTTCATTTTGAAGTCATCTAAATATCTTAAAATATAATAAAAGCATAGAATCTTAGAGTTGGAAGGAGTTACAGAGTTCCAATCTCTCTCTTCACACAACAATCCTTTCTAAATATTATTTATGACAAAGAACTGATTTCTTAAAGAGCTCAAATGACAGGAAGTCTACTGCTTTATATGATGGGATGTTCCACTTAGGGAATTATAAAAGTTTCTCATTATTATTTAATACCTGAATCCATATAACTTTACACATTGATCCTAATTCTATTCTTTATGCCAAGATAGGAAACATCAACTATGATATTTCCTTCCAGCTTGAGCATTCTTTTTCCCTTTAATTTTTCCTATCTGCTTCCTAGATCTTTTATTTGCTGGTCACCCATTTCTTACCCAGCCTTAATCCCTGATTGAACATTGCCTCAGTCAAACTGAGACCTGTTAATGATCTTAACTTTAAAAGGCCAAAGTCTCCCACTGTAGCCAGAGCAACCTCCTGTCATCCTAATCTATATCTGGCCATTGGATCCACATGGCTCTGGAGGAGAAAGTGAGGCAGGTGACTTTGCACAGCCCTCCCTCATTTAAATCTAATTCATTTACATATCATTCATCAGCTCCCTGATGCCATGATCCTCTTTAAGAATAAAGGACAAACAACAACAACCGCCTGGTAACTATCACCCAGATATTATCAAGTTTGTCAATAAATATGGCACGGAGAACTAAACTAAATATTCTACATGTAGTCTAACTAATGGAGATTAGGGTAGAACTGTAATCTTATCAGGACACTAACTTGTTAATGCAACATTAAGGTTTAATATGGAGATATCTGTTTCTCTAGGTGTTAAAGAATGTCCAGGAAGTTGCTCCACACAGAATTAAAAATGTAAATATTTACTATTGATGACATCATCTCCAAATGCCCGTGAGCAGGTTCCAACATGTTGCAAAGGAGGAAGGAGAACCAAAGTAAGGAACATCATTAGGTAAGTATATGGATAAAAATGAAAGTGGTTCAGTAATATGATGAAAGTTATGTATTATGGAAGTTTAGTGCATATTCTCCATTGGTCTCCTGGCAGAATACAGAATGGGTTGACATGTATGGGTTCCAATTGCTTCATTGGAGGACAAACTCACCTTGATGAGATTATAAATATATTTGTATGTATGAGTACCTATAGACATATTTATAATGTACATAAATATATATATATACATATTTGCCAAGGATAGTGACTAAACTTGAGTTTTCATTGCAATAGAAACTCCCTGTGAGGAAACACTCTATACTAATATACCATTGTAGGTCAGTATATTCTCTGTAACTTAAAATTTTAAAGAATCCCCTAAAACACTCATGTTTTACAGCCTGTGTCATGTGTCTGAGAAAGGGCTTAAATATACATCTCAATTTTGAAACCTACTCTCTATCTACTATACCATGTTGTTTTTCATTATATAAGCATACATGGAAAAAAAGAACAGCTAATATTTATATAAGCACTATATATGTCAGGCACGTGTTAAGTGCTTTACAGTTATCTCATTTGATCCTCACAACTCTGGGAGGTGCATGCTATTATTATCCCCATTTTACAGATGAGGAAATTGAGACTGAGGGTGACTTGCATGGTTATAAAACCACACACATACACAGATGCATTTATGTGTATGCACTTCACGCATGACATTATTTCATGTGTACACATATGGACATGTGTATTTGTGTATATGTGTATACGTGTGTGTGAACATATATGAAAAAGTTTGTTTTGCAAATGTGTCTATCTGACCTCAGAAACTTTCCCATTTCAAGGTGTTTGGAACCAAACAGCTATCTGAGTTGGAAATAAACTCTTTGCTAAATCCCCAATTATGAATCTGTATCTTTAAAATCCATTTCTGGAATTCTAATCCCCCTCAAAAAAAAGACTCCAGAATTATTGAGAATTTGAGGTGTTAAGACCTATCTCATTCACAAGATTTTCCGTGATTGTCAGTACTCAATAAACAGCTATTATATGCCAGGCACAGTGCTAAGCATTGGGAAAAGAGGGAAGGGGGGGAGCAGAGGAGAAGAGACACAAAAAACAAAGAAAGACAGTTCTTGCCCTCAAGGAGTTTGAAATCTAATAATTGGGAGAGAGAACTCAAAAAGAAGCTTAAAAAGCAGGGGGTGGTGCTGGATGGGGAATGTACTTGGTGGGACTCCCACAGTAAAGCTGAGATGCCCCAGAGTAATGTGACCCAGTAGAAAAAATGAAAAGTGCTGAACTGAGCTCTCTCTCTTCAAATAGAGATTTTCAAGTTCAAATGGAAGTTTGGACTCTGCTTCAGGGAAGATGGCAATGATGAGGTAGAGCATCAAAGTTGATGGGATCCTGGAGGGTGATAAGATTTTCCTTTGTGAGATTGCTGGGGGCTTGATGGAAAAGCAGAGATTTCCCTGTTGGAATTGGACTGCAAGTGAAGCTAAGATCAAGAAGGAATGTTAAGGGAAGCAATCAGGGTATTCTTTACTGTCACTTATAAGGATATCTGACAGCAACAAAACCAGTGACCCTTTCTGAACTGCACTCTGACTAGTCCAAAGCTCTCTGCTCTTCCTAAAATCTGTAAATTTTGTAATAATACACATATGTGAGTTATCACCACAGATATATTCCAGTTTTCTTTTCTGATCATGCCAGTAATTTATAAGAAATCTAAAGAAGTGAGCAATAATTAGTGTATTTGAGCTTTAGCAAGTTTTCTAATTCTTATAATCCAGTTATACAGAACCTCTAAATATCCCTCAATAGAGAGTCACAATAGGAAGAATAGCCAAGATGGTAGAGTGATAGGAAGCAATGGGATTGAGCTTCTATCTAGAAAAGTATTCCAAACAGAACTGAAGATAACCTGAAAAAGTCACAGTGAATCCTTTGTCAGGCTCAATTTAGCATGGGAAAAGAGAAGGGTTGGCTGACTTTGGGGGCTGTGGGGGATAGTACTTCTGTGGAGCACTCCAGATCAATATCAGAAGAGGTTATAAACCAGGGCAAAAGGAGGTCCCAGACCTATTCTGGGGAAACATCCTTGCCAATAAAGTTGTACAAAACTATAGTGCTTTTGAGGTGGCAAACAATGGGAATCTGAGGGAGAGAGAGAGAGAGATTAGAGAATGGACATAAATTAGAGAATGGACAAATTATGGCATGTCAGTGTAATGGAATATTATTATGTTATAAGATTGACAAAGGCAATGTTTTCAGGAAAACATAGGAAAACTTGTAAGAATTAATGCAGAATACAGTGAGCAGAACTAGAAATATTTATATAGTGACAGCAATATGGTAAAGACAAACAACTTTGAAAGCTTCAGCATAATAACCAACTGTGATTCCAGAGGTTTAGTGATAAAACACGCTACCACCTTTTAAGAGACAGGCAAAGGATTCAACGAAGAATGAGACATTTAATTTTCAGATATTGCCAATGTGGAAATTTGTTTTGGTTGACAATGTGTTTGTAACAGGGTTTGAGCTTTTTTTAAGTTCTTAAATTGGGGGCATTGAGATAGAAGGGTAACAGGGCAAATTTTTGCTGATTGAAAAAAAAGTAAAGGTAATTTTAACACAATCACCACAATTTATCCATTCTTCCTATGATTATTAACAAAATTCTTGTGATATTCCAATACTCATTATTTATTTTTGTCATTGTATTGAGCATCAGATGCTGACAGGCTTTATGCCCTGATTTACCTTTCACAGGCAAGTCCTTATACATATTGTATGAGTCCAGAAATGCAAAGTTTTTTCTTTCCCTTTTGTTTGTATTTTCCCACTATTCCTAAAAAATCTTGTTGTTGTTTTTTTATATTGTCTTACTTCTCCAATTTCTAGCCTAGTAATTAGTAATTAACAAGGTGTCAATCAATCTTCTAAAATACAATCTTATGCAACAACTGATAGAACTGGCACCCAAACTACACAGTAGTGTGCTAGTTTGATCACATGCCCAGTTTTCACAGCTTCTAAGATGTATCTGCTCCTAGGCACAGTTTCGGGAAATAGGAAATTGCCTGCTTCCTTGTTCAATATTCTTTCCACTGTATCATGATACTTTCTTTACTATAAATGTTTATTCAGACCAAAAGAATATGACAACTACACCAGGTAACTGCAATATTTTTTAGTCTAGAAACAGAAGGTAAAGAATTTGGTTATTTGAGAAATGGATAAAACTGTATTTTATTAAAAGAGAAACTTCTAAACTGTGTGAAATGCTGCAAGTTTTATTAGGTTCATAGTCATTCAATATTTAAGAAGAGCTATTATAAATGATTAGATAGGTTGAGAACAGGAGTGGGGGAGGAGAAAAAACTCTTTAGTCCTTTATTGTGCATTATACATGACTGGATAATGAGTATCTTCAACAACAGAATTAACAGAAGGATGCTACACAATTGATCCATTATACTGTATCTAAGCTCGTCTGTGGATAATAATACAATTCTTCCCCACAACCGTACTGCCTTTTACTTTTCATATTTTCTCTTTCAAAAAATTTCTTTTTTTATATCTACAAAGAGGGCAGTTAACATGTTTCTTCTTTTCTCAGTAAATTCCAATTAAATAAGTGATAAATGGAAAGTTTGAGCCTCTGACTTTGTGGTTTACTTTTCTCTTTGACTAATGTTCTTTTATTTGTAAAGGGGCTTTAAAGTCAGGGTCTACTTCAATCAAATGATCCCATGAATCTATTCTTTGCAAATTATTGAATGGAAATAATTGAAGAATTCACTGATTTGCATTCAAACTACTTTTTACCTATGATTTTATATATGATCTCAATTAGAATAGGGAATGAACCTCTGTCTTCATAGAGAATTTCTAGTGAGAAAATTCCCTTTCCCAATTCAGGTCAGAAAGTTCTCTGTATCTTAAGAGTCTTAGAAAGTTTCCCAGAGCATTGAAAAATTAAATTAAACTTCCTCGTAAACAAGCACCTTACCAAGAACTACACTGACTTGCTAATGAATCCAAGAAAGATTTGATGTTCTTGCAAGAGCAAATGCCTAAACTATTAGATACAGCCTTGAAGGGAAAAAACATAATCTTTTATGCCTTGGTTTGAAATGCAAGTCCCTGCCCCATGTTTCCCCCATTGGCTGGTTACTCCAGAGGTTCCAGCCTATCCAAAGAGCCTAATTCCCTTATGTAAGAGCAAGTCCCCATCCCTGATTACATCTTCCACTACCATTCACCTTATTTGGATATAGTTCAGTACCTCCCCCGAATTCCCATTGGCTAATTACTATAGAAATCAAGCCTATCCAGAGAGCCTAATTCCTTCACATGAGTCTATATAATTACATTTCCCCTTGATGTTCACCTTATTTGGATGTATACACATCTCCTTCTACTTCTAATAGCATATATCATATTCTAACTTATGCCTTCCCTTAACCTTTAGAAATCCTCCTCCAATTCTCATAATTTATCCAGAGTAACGTAGCCAGAATATATCAGAGATAGGATTTGAATCCATATCCGGCTAGCTTTGAGGTTAGATCTTTTTCTTCTCAAATCTTTAATATCAATAACTCAATGGGGAAATAAAATATTCTTCACATTAGAATTTTTTTTCATTATACAGTTATTTCCTCTAATTACAAGAAAACATTTTCTAGTCCAGATCTATACTTGTAGGGAACTGCTTCTAACACAGATCAGTAAATTATTTCTAATTTGTAATCTTTAAGAGTTGTCTGGGAGTGGGGAACAGCTAGGTGGCACAGTGGATAGAACACCAGCAGTGGATAGAACACCAGCCCTGAAGTCGGGAGGACCTGGGTTCAAATCTGATCTCAGACACACTTAACATTCCCTTGCTGTGTGACCCTGGGCAAATCACTTAATCTCAATTGCCTCAGCAAAAAGCAGAAAAAAAAAAAAAAAAAAGAGTTGTCTGGGACACTAAGAAGTTAACCTGACTTATCTCTTGATTATACAACTGGTTTATATCAGTCAGTACTTGAATCCACATCTTTCAGGCTCCAGAATTAGCCCCATCTTCCACTATATAATATTGTCTCTCTATATGAAAATAGAAAGAGAAATTATTTTTAAAGGGAAGAAAATACCATTCATTTTAAAAATGAAACAATTCAAAATTTTAGAGCATTGATCAATAAGCTGGTTTCTGTAATTGTTAGTACTTATAAATAATGTGTTCTCAGTGATTCTGCTGTGCATTCACACAGGAAATTTAATTTTTTTTTAGACATTGGAAACCTGTCATTGTCATTCTAAAATGTAAATCTAGAAATGAATGCTGTAATAAAAGATTTTTTTAAAAAAATAACTTAACATAGCCCCCCCCCCAAAAAAAGGTATAATTGAACAGTTTTACTATTTAAATCAGAATCTGCTTATATATGAAGGGGCAGGGGGTGGGGGAGCAGAAAGGGAAGGAAAGGGAGAGGAGAGAGACTATAACAAGGTCTCCCTTAGTATCCTTCCCAAAGAATTAAGGCTAAAAATTGTTTTCCTAAGATCATGTTTAATGCATATTTCATTTAAATTACTAGAAGAATATTTTAATTTGTTCATTAAACTAACAAGATAAATTGGTTTGATGTGATGACAGATTCAATGAGTAATTTTCATTTTCATTAAATTTGTGAACCTTCATTCAGTGAATATATTAAGTAGCTATTCTTAGATTGATTGGCACTGGTAGTTCAATACAGAAATAAGACTAAAGAGTCTTTGGACTAACATAATTAACATGTAGTGGATATCCTGCCATCTAGGGGAGGGGTGGGGAGTAGGGGGGAAAAATTTGAAACAGAAAGCTTTGTAAGGGTTAATGTTGAAGAATTACCCATACATATGTTTTGCAAATAAAAAGTTTTAATAAAAAAAATTGCAAAAAAAAGAGTCTTTGGACTAAATTAACAAATTCCAACTTTATCTGAAATCTGGGGTTTACATTTTGTAAAGTGTTGGAGGAAATTCTAAAGAGTTTAATTCTTCTCAATTCAACAAACATTTACTATGTACTTTCTACAAACAACGACAAAAGAAAAAAAATTCAGTCTCTGCCTTCTTGGAACTTACACTCTAGTTTAAATTTCATTTGCATGTATTCCATAAATAATACTTTACAAAGAATATTGTCTTGATGATTCCTCTCAGTTGCAAAGTTATAGGATTCTTGATTACTTCAGTTAACATAAGCCTCTCATCCCATTTGTTGCTGTAACTAGAAAGGTCTTCAGTACAAAGTAGCGTTCAGCCCCTTTCTTTTGCAGAGAAAACTCTATGTGACTTTTTAGTCAATCTCTGTTAACATCCCTTTTCAATCTACATGATGAAATACACTAACAGGTAAGAGAAAAAAAGAAAGAAAAAAAATCCACCTCCAGTCTAATTGAAATCAATGTGAGTCAGTACACTAATTCTGGTAAGTTTTGCTGCTTGGGGAAGCAGATTCAAAATATTAGTTAAGCTTCTCCTTTAAATTATATCAGCAATATTTCCTTACGGAAATTGGGCCATAACTGACCACACCAGTTTCCACAATGTACTTGGCTAAAATATCCTCCCTATCCAGACTGGTTTCTCTATGATTGCCCTTAATCGGAACTATTAATCTTTGCTTACAATATTAGTATCATAAACTAGTGGGTAGTATGTGAGTAGTATGACTATAAATTTGGAGTCCTCAAGAATTAATGCCTAAGATATTATCCCTGGATGAAGTAGGAACAGAAAGATGTTTAATTTAAGATATTTGGTAGGTGTCAAGCCTCTATGAATCTGATCAGTCTGTATTTTAGAGAGCCAAATACTCAAGTAGGCAGTCAGTCAATCAAAATCAAGTTATTAAACAACTACTATGTCAGGAACTGGGCTAAGTCCTGGGTATGCATAAAAAATGCTCCATTCCCCCCGCAAAAAAAAAAGATTATTAAAAGTCCTTGCTTTCAAGAAATTCACAGTCTAATGGAGGCTATAACATAAAACCAACTGTGAACAAACCAGATATATTCAGAATAGAGATAATCAACAGAGGCAAGATACTAGTATTAAGAGGATTCAGGAAAGGCTCCTTGTGGAAAGTAGAATTTTAGATGAGGCTTGAAGGAAACCAGAGAGAGGAGACAGAGATAGAGAAGAAGTGAATTCCTGCTATGGAGTAACTGGGAGATATAGTGGCTTACAGAAGGAATAGAAAGGAGTGGGAGTAGAGAATGTCATAGTATCATGAATTGAAGATTCTGTGGGCTGGAATCAGGAGGAAAAAAGATTTGAAAAATAGAAAGAAGCTTGGTGATAAAAAGTTGTAAAGGTCAAATAGAGGATTTTTATTTGATCATAGAAGTAATCAGGAGTAGAATTTACTGAATAAGAGAGTGATATGGTCAAATCATTGCTTTAGGAAGTTCAATCTGACATCTGAGAATATAATAAAATAGGGGAAGATTTGAGGCAGGCATACCAACCAGAAAATTAATTTCCTGCTGATCCAACCTCCTTTGGTCCTCTTCACCATAGTATCATTGAGGATGAAAGTATCAATCAACTGGTCATTTCTCCATTGTGTATAAGGAACAAAATCCCATCTCTACCTGCTCTAATTCCTGGGATCCAATGCTGTTACATTCAAGAGTGAAAACCACCTCCCTGTTCTCTCGTGCCTATCTACTTCATTCAAATCCTTGTAAAATCCCCATTTTTTTTCTTTCATCCCCTTCTATCTGCCATCATTTCATAGTTAACAGAACTCAGTGAATTCTAGATTTCTATCTCTCACCTTCTTTCATTCATAGAAACTTGGCCTTCTTCTTGAAGATATTTCATCCCTATGTACCCTCAGCAACAACAGGTGCTCCTCAGTTACTCATCCACAGATGTGCCTGGAAGGAGGAGTACAGATTTTGTCATTGCATCTCCCATATCCATTTCTTTATACAGGCTGTCTTTCATGACTAGAATTCATTCCCTCCTGATATCCACTGCTTAGAATCCTTAGTTCCTTTCAAAGCATTATCTTTGGGAGGTGTCAGGTCCCTGTGAACCTGATCAGTCAGTATTTTAGAGAGCCAAATGCTCAACTAGGCAGTCAGTCAATCAAAATGAAGTTATTAAGCCTCTACTGTGTCAGGAACTGGACTAAGCTCGACCCCCAAAAAAGATTATTATATGTCCTTGCTTTTACACATAAGGCCTTACCTGACTCTTCAACTGAAAAACTTATTTGTACATAACTAGTATTTATAAATAAACAAATAGAATGTAAGCTCCTCAAGGGCAGGGAATTTGTCTTTTCTTTTCTTTTCTTTATTTTTTGCCTTTGTATCATTTGAGCATAGTTTCTAGTACATAAGAAAAATTTAAATAAATGCTTGTTGATTGACTGATTAGCTGAATATTCTTCCCTACAGCTTCCAGGCTCTATCTCTATCAACCTAGCTCAGTAATATTTCCTTACTTGAGACTCTCTTCATTATATTCTATCTTTCTAAATCCTTGTTGCAGTCATGTATCACCACCACCCCAATTCATTCTCCTTCTTTTCTCAAATTAAGCACTAGTCTTGATCTTTTTTGGTTTAGTCATCTTATCCAAGCTAATTCCTACCTTTATAGTTAAGTTTTCAACACTCATTTCTATGTCCCCTTGAATATTTCTTTTTCTTCAACCTCCCCAATTTCCATCATTTACAGCTTCACTCTACTTCAACTATCCATAGTGATGGCCATACCCTTGATTCTCCACTGTCATCCATTATTTTTACAACCAACATGAAATGGAAATGGAACCAAAAAAATTCCTTCCTCTGATCATAGGCTTCTAACTTTCCATCTCCCTTTATAATTCTTTCCCACTAAACCTGTTCTTCATCTTTACTTCAACTTCCAGTTATTCCCATTCTCCCTATTCTCCCAGTCTATCTAAACCAATTGGCCTCATATTCTCACCTTCATGATCAATAGCTATCAGTTCAACTGTACCCTTTCTTTAATCTCTTGTTTCTTTATTCTATAGTTGCATTCACTTTGCCAAAACCAAACCTTGGATTACTCCTACCATCTACTTTTTCTGTTTCTCCTCATGTACAGTTGTATGCTATTGGAGGAAGTTTCATTACAGTCTTCTGGGATCATTACAAATTTATGTTATATAATCCCAACTGGGTTCTCACTGTTGCACAGAAATCCTTTTATCTTTCTGAATTGATTGTCATGTTTCTCAAGGTGAATATTGTGAAATCTTTCTTTCCTTCTTAATTAATGCTCATAACATTCAGACTTCTCCCTCTGATCAGAGGACTTTATCACACTGATAAAATAGAGGTGACTGATCATGAACTTTCTCTTCTCTCCTATTCCATATCTCTGAAACCTTCTACATTGACATCCGTCAGTCCCTATTGCAATCTCTGATGGAGGGATGACACTTCTGCTTGCCTAGGATATCCTTCTATTCATGTTCTTCATTTCATTCTCTTTCATTTCTTCTAAGACCTTGCTCTTTTCACCTTAGCATTTCAAGACCCTCACAAGTTGCATCATTTACCTTCTCAGTCTTCTTTTGGAGTATTCACCTTTACACAACTTATATTTCAGGCAAATTGTCCTCCTAGCTGCTCTGTGAATCTGACATTCCAATTCCCATCTCTTTTCCTTTGGATAGTCCACTCACATAGTCCACTCTCTTCATTTCTCTTAGAATTCCTGCATCTTTTAAAGGACCAGCCCAAACTTTTCCCTACTATTCTCCAAACCCCTAATTGTTATCCTTTCTGTGTACATTTCATCATCTGTGGAGGAACATTTTGGTCTTTGTATACATGTAGTTCTGTAGAGTAACTTCACAGAGTGAATACTTAATATATTTCTTAAACTGGAAATTTCTCTGGAAACTTTAAGAAGCCCCTTCCCTCCATTGGACCCTACAAATACTTTGCCTCAGAAAGTTTTCATCATCATCACCACTGTTGCAGCTTATAAACCTTGATTTGTGCAAACCTAATCTTTGGGTATAGCAATGACCCTAACCAGAAAAGCTTCAGAAAGTACATTTTATTCTTCTTCTAGTTGTGGTCAAATCCTAGATCACTAAACAAGAAAACTTTTTCCAATAAAAAAACTGAGTGAATTCAGGTTCTACTGTGAAAGGCTTTCTTGAAATGATGATTGCTTTTATTTGAAACATAGCAATCTCTGAAAGAAACTTTGATTTTGAAGCTGTTGCTGATGCAGTACATAGAGGACAGGATTTAGCATCTGGAAGACCTGAGTTCAAAACTGATCTCATGTACTGATTATTATGTACCCTAGGAAAGTCACTTACGTAAGTTTCCTCAACTATAAAATCTACCTCATAAGGCTAATTTGAAGATCAAATAAGATAATATTTGTTATTTATAAAGGTGCTTGGAACAGTGCCTGGAATATATCAGAGCTTATTCCCTTCCCTCCCTCTGGGAGATGCCATTCCAAGGTAAAGGACTATCTTGAAGGTCAAAACTTTCTAACTCACCAGCACAGAAGTTGTTGGAAGGATATTGCAATTTAAAAATAAATTAAGGAGCTGTTATCTTAGAATAAATAAAAGGATAACTTTGATACTGTGAAAAATTATAGCACAGCTATTAAGTGAAGGTAAATATTGCTATATAGCACACTTAGTCTACTGTCATCAGGACTAGATTATTTTCTCCCCAATCTTTCATAAAATGTATGGCCTAAACAGACAGTAACTAAACTTATAGACAGAGTCTAAGGGCAAAGTCCTTTCAAATAAAGTTTCTAATACTTTTTTTATTTCCTGTTGGGCTGTAAAGGTTACTGGAAAAGCTGTTCCTGTAATACATGCTTGTATATTCTCAGTGGGGAAAAAAAGGAAATGAAGTAGTCTGTCAAAAGTTGAAAAAACAAAAGAATTCTCCAACACCGATATTCTTAAACCTCTGCATGCAACCTTCTATTGATTATCCATCTTTGCCCTGCCCTTTTAAATACTTAGTTCCCAAATGATATCTTCCAAAAATCTAAAATTCTGACTGTAATAGACACATGAGGCAGGAAAAATCACATTTATTAGGCTATGTAAATTTTCAACCTGACTTAAATTAGTATACTATACACTCATATAATCATGTGCCTAAATTTCTGTTTTTACTTATCAATTTCATAGAAATAAGATTTAAAACTAGAAAGAAAATTTAAAACCACCTTATTCAATCTCTTCTTTTTATATATTAGGAAATTGAGTCCCACGAGAATAAGTGATGTACCCAGAAATACACAGATAGAAGTTGGAAGATCCAAGATTTGGAACCAAATTCTCTGATCCCAAATCTAGCACTCTTGCCACTGAACCACTCTGATTGATATTAAGGAAGAAATGTTAATGTTGAATTCAAGAATGCTAAGTGTAAGAATTTTAGAATATCTTCACCATTATTTAAAATAATAACATAATTAACTAATTAACAAAATGAGATCATTTATTAAGAACTTTCTAAGTACAAAATATCCCAAGCATTAGGCATATAAAGAGAATGACACAATCTTATATTAATTTAGAAATACCATTTATACTCAGTCTATCTGATATGTATTGATGGGACCAAAGATTCTAAGGCTGCTCTCAAGTTTATTTAGCTAACTGTCTACCAAGGTTTTGTATTTACTAGAGAATAACAGTTAAACTATTTAGTCACATTCTTTATTACATAAACTAATGGTATAAACTAATCATTACTGTTATCTTCAGGACTCTAATGTTTTATTTTCAAATAGCCCCAATACCTTCCTGAGGCTTCCATCATTGCACATTAGAAGGGAAATTACTCACATCCCCATGTCTAAGAGCACAGTTATTAGGTAGCAGCCCAACATCTATGAATTATCTAGATTTTATGTAACTGAGTGGAAAGAGGATGTGTGTGTTAAAGATTGAGAAAAAGGAAAAAAAATTTATAAAATTAACTGACCCGATGTACCCTAACAGTAGTGCAGCTAGACGGCTACATGAGGACAGGAAGAAGCTATATTCCCTTCCATAGCAAATGCTGTATTCCTTTGGTTATCTATCTAGACTCACACTCAGTGTATAACATAAATAGTTGTTTAAAAGTTACCAAATTCAACCGTTTGTCAATTTGAGATATGTCAGCATCAAACACTGTGCTAAGTGTTGAAGGAGGATGAATTAGGTATAGCTTCCTTGCCCTTAAGGAACTTACATTGTAGATGTAGAAAAGGGAAATGTAATTAAATAACAATGATGAATTTAGATTGAGATAAATAAATGCACAGTATAGGTACAAAAGTGCTACAAAGTGATAGATCTGAGGTAGGAAAGTGAAGAAGCCAAAATTTCCCTATATCTAGAATTCTCTCTCCTTATTTTCATTTCTTGAACTTCCTGGCTTCTTTAAAGTTAAAAACCTACCTGCTACTTTCTTCGTATTTCTGGAGGTTAGTACAGGGCATGGCATAAACTAGACACTTTAATAAATACTTTTTGATTCACTGATTGACTAGAACAAGCAGATACCTGAGAAAAAGAGAAGGCCAAAGTGGAAAGTTTTCGACAAATAAGATTAAAAAGTAGCTGACTGAATCTGTGGATATGTCTATTCATCTTTGGTCCTGGTATCTACCCTTCTCCAAATTCTTGAACTGTTTGCAACCACAGCCATAGACAGAGAAATAGTGGTTCTCTGGCCAAATAGTCAAAAATACTCACCCACAGAACACCCATAGATGCTACAGTGAGTCACAGGGAACTTATAGATAAGAGAGCCAAAAGTTATAATGACCATATTGACTTGCCCATGTCTGGGATCCCTTTTCAAATATCTTCTTCACCATCTCAAATTATTCCTACTGTCATTGTAAAATAATGTCAGTTAGTTTAGCTAAATCAGTGGCTTGTCATTGCCAAAGCACAAATTTGTCAATAATCCAATGGGTTTATAAGCTTATGTGTGTTTCTCTCCAAAAATTATGTTAAGCATTTTCAAATAGTCTGTACTAATTACTGCCTTTCTTCCTTGCCTTGCACAGGATCCAGCAACAAATGACACTTTCTGGAGCCCTTCCTTATATTTCTCAGTCTTCTAAATCTAGGACATTAGATTGACTGACCTCTATTCCATACCACTGGGAGAAGGATTTCATCTGGATGGATCTTGGAGAAGGGTAGGAAAAACTTCAGCCTTCTCAGAAAGACATATAAGATTCCTGCCATCTAGGGGAGAGGAGGGAACGAGGGGGGGGAAATTTGTAACGGAAAGCTTTGTAAGGGTCAGTGTTGAAGAACTACCCATACATATGTTTTTGCAAATAGAAAGCTTTAATAATAAAAAAAGAAAGACATATAAGAACTTTTTCCTGTTATTGTTGCTATACCCAACTCTTCATGATCTCCCATGGCATTTTCTTTGCAAAGATGCTAGAGGGCTTTGCCATTTCCTCCTTTAGGTCATTTTACAGATGAGAAAATTGAAGCAAACAGAGTAAAATGATTTTGCTCAGATTCACATAGCAAGTAAGTGTCTGAGGCCAGATCTGAACTGACTTCAGGACCAGTGCTTTATCCACTGTACTACTTTTCTTCCCTAAAGTTAGGAGTTGGATCAAAGCCCAACTCTGATAAATTATGTTATCATGGACAATCTGAACCTAAGTCCCCTTATTGGCATTGTGGAGACAATTATACTCTTACTACCTAACTCAGAGGGCTGTTGAGAAGATCAAATAAGATGATATATAAAAAGTCCTTTGTACTACTTAAAAGGCTATAAAAGTGTCAACTATTATTAACTTCATGATTATTGGTATACTGAGAGCAGAATACACTTTCTATATTAGCAGAAAAATAGTCTCTTAATACTAATACTTAGGAATCAATGCTGTTACTATACCAGATCTTCATTATTCAATTCATTCATTTAATGCACACCACTCTAGTGCATAAAATCATCCATGACAACTGACCATAATAGCCACTGACAGTAGTGAATTGAGTGTGTAAACCTGTCCTTTTTCTCCTGTTCCAGAAACAGGAGAGAAGGAAGCAAGTAGTTTTCAGATTGTTTCTACCTGAAAAAAAGTGAAACAGTATAAAAGTGCCCCAGGAAGGAAGACTAGGACTTAGTTGGCCATCCAGCTAGAGAAGGAGCAAGGGCAGAAAAGAGTACAAAGGTTAATGTCAAATTCAGAAAGTTCCAGTATGCATGTAAATTATACTTTCCATATACAGGTATAAATGTTCTGGTAAGTGTGTCTCCCCAGAATCTGACCTAGAAGTAAGAGGACAGAATTAATTATTCCTCTGGACACCTGTGATTCTTCCAAACATCCTACCTAGCTGTTTGGATTCTGTGACTTGATGGATAATTTTTCCTCCTGTTTACTTTAGAAGAAATTGAAAGGTTTGAATATAAGAATATAAATTATGTCCCTGAAACTCCTCAATTTGGTATATATGAAGAGTCCTATATGTTTTAAGCTACTTGAGTTTGGAGCTTGTTTTGTTAGGCATTTTCATAATAATATCAATACAATTTGCTGTCTTTGTAATAGTATGTATTTTATTTTATTCATTAATTTTTTTTCTTAGAAGAGATCTATTGGCTTCTCCAGTCTTCCAACATGGTCCATGAGAAAGGGGAAGTATAAGCATTTATCTAGTTCCTTTGCTGTATCAGGAACTGTTCTAATCATTTTTAAACAAATAACATTTCATTTCATTCTCACCCAACCTAATTGGATTAGGTTGATTATTATCCCATTTTTTAGGTGAGGAAAGTAAATAGATACAAGTTGTGGATTTACCCAAGTTTATGTAACTAGTAAATTTCTGAAGAATGCTTCTAGTTTTTTGTTTGTTTGTTTGTTTGTTTTACAAAAAAAGTTAAGAACCTCTGGTTCAGGGGAAGCTTCAGTAATGCAATCTATTCACTTTAAGTTAACTTTGACCTCACATGGCTTGATCAGCTTATGATGTCTTTGGAAAAAGAGATATAAAACGATTAAAAAAAAAGTGTTAGGATTTTGGCAAGGCAACTTCCTTGAAGATTGTTTTTGACTTCCTTTGTAGGGGTTTTTAACCTCTTTTTGTCTTCCTGGCTTACTTACTACTGCCTTGGAGACAGCTTTTACCTAAAGGTTGTTGGATATGTTTTAATGAAAAAATTGTTTATCTGAACTCATTCATTCAGTAGCTAATAGTTCCAGATGTGGAACCATGACAATGACAGAGTGTGATTGGATGTACAAACATATAAATACATGCATACACACATATTGCCTCAGAAAGAGAAGAGCTAAAAAATGATAACCAACAGTCTGAAAACCATGAACTTGCCATTTCCTCAGAACTTCCTCTGAGGATTAATATAATCCTTATGTCTAGAGGAGGTGTGAGGATTCTAGCACCTGAACCAACAGGATCAAGTAATTTGACAGAACTTCCATCCTCCTCCACCTATCCCTCCCCAGCAATCAAAATGTATATAATTTTCATTCAAAATGAGTTTCAAAAGTTTGGAGTTGCAAAAAAAAAAAGTTTGGAGTTGAAAATATAATTTAAAATGGTGCCATCAGATACATGAATTATTTAAAATTAAAAATTGATTCTAACTTCTATGCTATATGAATTTTTTATTTTAATGAAAAGTGTAATTAAGTTTTTGAATATAGTATCAATCTACTAATTAACAATTGAATCCATTAAGAAGCATGTATGAAGTACTTACTATGTGCCAGGCCTTGTGCTAGGTGCTAGGAATACAAATATAAAGAATGAAATATTCTCTACTTATAAGGAGCTCTACTTGTAAGAGAGACAGCAAATATGCATAAAAGTATATGTTCAGGAATACTACAAGCTCCACAGATGCCAGTTGGAATTTCTGACTTGTAGATTCTTCAATATGCAGTTTCCATTGCCAGACACAATATGATTAAGGGATCAAAGATCCTGAGAACAATATTGCTTTCAGTCACAAAGAGCAGGGGCCCAGAAAAGCATTTACAGATGTAATTAGAGACCCTTCCTAGGTGAGCACCTGAGCTCAGACCAGGATAGCAGTGATCACATCTCTTCCAAAATCACATCACCCTGGAAGCACCAAAATCTTCCTAAATCCCAGAATTGGCTATGAAAACAACAATTTAAAAAGAAAAAAGTCTAATATTTGGGATAATACTTTTACTACCACCCCAGGAACAGAAGCCAATTTTAACATAAAATTCAAAATCAAAAAATAGTGTTGAAAAATGAGAAAACAATGAAAATAAAGACCAACCACTAAACGCTACTAAAGACACAAATTTAGAAGAAAATAATGTTAAAACACCTAATCCTCAAAGGAAAAAAGATATGTGTGTAAATGAGAGACAGAGAGAGAGAGAAAAAAAAATGAGAAAAGTCAAGAATTCCTGAAAGAGCTAAAAATTGATTTTCAAAATCAAATAAGAGTTGTAAAGGAAAAATTGAGTAAATAAATGAGAGAGATACAAGAAAAGTATGAAAAGAAAATTAATAGCATGGTAAGAGGCTCCAACAATACAAAGAATATAACTCCATATATTGGTTAAATTGAATAAGAGGTAGAAAACTTTACTAAACAAAATAATTATTTGAAAATTAGAACTGAACAAATAGAAACTAATAACTTAATGAGACTTCAAGAGACAATAAAACAAAGACAAAAGAATGGAAAAATGGAAACAAATCTGAAATATCTCATGGGAAAAAAAAATGACCTGAAAAACAGTTCAAGGCAAGATAATTTAAGAATTATTGGAATACCTAAAATCCATAATCAAACAAAGAGCAAAGACAGAACATTTTAAGAAGTGATAAAGGAAACTTGTCCTAATAGCCTATGAAAAAAAAGCTGGGAATATTATAATTAAATTTCAGAGCTCTCAGGTAAAAGAGAAATAATTCAGGAAGCCAAAAAGAAACCATTAATAACTCTGGAGTGACCCTTAAGAACACATAAGACCTGGCAGCTACCATATTAAGGAAGCAGAGGAATATGATATTATAGAAGGCAGAGGAGCTAGGACTACAACTAAGAATAACCTACCCAGAAAAACTGAGTGTAATCTTTCAGGTGAAAAAAGAATTCAACTGTACAAGACATCTTCACAAAAATTGACAATGTATTAGGGCATAAAAACTTCACAACCAAATTCAGAAAAGCAGAAATAGTAAATGCACTCTTTTCTAGACCATAATGCAATGAAAAATTACATTCAATAAAAAGCTATGAAAGTACAGATTGAAAAGTAATTGAAAACCAACTAATCCAAATCTAAAAAATGAGTGGGTCAAAGAACAAATTATGGAAACAAATCAATAATGTCTTTAAAGATGACAACAATGAAACAACATACCAAATTTGAGGGATGCAGATAAACTAGTAATTAGGAGAAATTTTATATTTCTAAATGCATACATCAATAAAAGAGAGAAGGAGCAGATAAATTCGTTGGTTATACAACTCCCCCCCCAAAAAAAGGAAAAAAAAACACAGAAGAAAAATAATTTAAAATATCCAACTAAATACCAAAATTTAAATCCTGAACAACAGAAGAGTAATTAATAAAATTGAAAATAAATATATGTGTGTGTATACTTATATGTATATATCCATTGAACTAACAAAATAAAATTAGGATTTGGTTTTATGGGGGGGAATACACACACACACAAACACAACATTCACACACACACACACACACACACACACACACACAAACCATTTGTTAATTTCTATTTAAAAAGAAGGAAACCAAATTGCCAGTCTCAAAAGTGAAAAGGTGAATATATCACCAATGAAGATGAAATTAAAATAATGATTAAATATAATTTTGCCAGTGAATTGTTTTCTAATAAAATTGACAAGGGAAATGAAATAGATGATTATTTACAAAAATATAAATTGCCCAGATTAAGAGAAGAGTAAGTGGAATAATCTTAGAAGAAGAATTTGAACAAACTATAAATGAGCTACCTAAGAGAAAGTTCTCAAGACTAGATATATTTACAACTGAATTCTACCAAATCTTTAAGAGAAAATTAATACCAATATAATAAAAATTCTTCAAAAAGTTAAAGAAAGATGAAGTTTTATGAAATTCTTTCTGTGATACAAATATTGTTTTAATATATAAACAGAAAAGAAAAACAAAGAAAAAAATAGACCAATTTCCTTAATGAAAACCAATGTAAAAATTGTAAATAAAATATTAACAAGGAGATTACAGCCTTGTAACAGAAAGATCATAAAAGATCATACATTCCAATCTGGTGGAATTTATACCAAAAATGCAGGGTAGTTCAGTATTTGAGGAAATATAAGTATAATTGGCCACATCAATAACAAAAACAACAAAAATGTTTATATTATATCAATAGATACTGAAAAAGCTTTTGTTAAGATATAACATTCTGGGTCAGCTAGATGGTACAGTGGATATAGCACTAGCCCTGAAGTCAGGAGGACCTGAATTCAAATCTGGTCTCAGACACTTGACATTCCCTAGCTGTGGGACCCTGAGCAAGTCACTTAACCTCAATTGCCTAAGCAAAAAAAAAAAAAAAAAGATATCACATTCACTCATTTTTTTTAATTAAAGCTCTTTATTTGCATCACACATGTATGGGTAGTTCCTCAGCACTGATCCTTACAAAGCTTTCCGCCACAAATTTCACCCCCAGTCTCCTCCCCTCCCCTAGATGGCAGGAAGTCCACTACATGTTAATAATGTTAAAATACTTGACAAGTTGTGCAAGAAAAATCCTATCTATAAGAAAAAAAAAGAAAATCAGAGAAAGGAAACACAATGCAAGCAAACATCAATCAAGAGGATGAAAATGTTATGTTGTGGTCCACATTTCATATACCTCTCTCTGGGTGTATATGGTTTTCCTCATTGAACAATTGGAACTGGTTTGAGACAATTCTTTGTTGCAGAGAGCCATGTGCATCAGAATTGATCATTATGTAATATTATTGTTGCTGTGTATAATGATCTCCTGGTTCTGCTCGTTTCACTCAGCATCAGTTCATACAAGTCTCTCCAGGCCTCTCTGAAATCGTCCTGCTGGTCGTTTCTTACAGAACAATAATATTCCATAACATTCATATACCACAATTCATTCAGCCACTCTCCAATTGATGGGCATCCATTCAGCCCCCAGCTTCTAGCCACTACAAAAAGGGCTGCCACAAACATTCTTGCACATGTGGGTCCCCCTCCCTCCTCCTAGATCTCTTTGGGATATAAGCCCAACAGAAACACTGCTGGGTCAAAGGGTATGCACAGTTCAATAACTTTTTGAGCATAGCTCCAAATTGCTCTCCAGAATGGTTGGATCCGTTCACAGTTCCACCAACAATGTATTAGTGACCCAGCTTTCCACATTCATTCATTTTTGAAAATACTAGAAAGCATAGGAATCAATGGAGCCTTTCTTATAGTGATAAATAGAATCAATCTAAAACTAAAAATGAGCATTTTCTATAATAGCAATAAGCTTGAAGTCTTCCCAATGGGATCAGGGCAAAGTAAGGATATCCAGTGTCATTATTATTATTCAATATTGGATTAGAAATACTATCTCTAGCAATATGACAAGAAAAAGAAATTGAAGAAATACAAATATGGAAGAAGGAAACAAAACTATCACTCTTTGCAAATGATATGATGGTATTCTTGGAAAACCCTAGAGAATCAATTAAAATTGAAACAATTAATAACTTCAGCAAAGTTGCAGGATATAAAATAAACTTACACAAATCACCAGATTTTCTATATACTATCAACAAAATCTAGCAGAAAGAAATAGAGAAATTCCACTAAAATAACTATAGACCATAAAATGCTTGGAAATCTACTTGTCAAGACAAACCTGGGGATTGTGGGAACACAGTTATAAAATGTTTTTCTTACAAATAAGGGCAAATCTAAAAAATTGGAGGAATAATCATTATTCATGGGTTGGCTGGTCCAATATAATAAAAATGACTATTCTAACCTAAGTTAATCTATTTATTCATTCAGTGTCACAGCCAATGAACTACAAATAATTATTTTATATAGTTTGAATATTGAGGGGATCAATGGAAAAAAATGTGGAGGAAGGCAACCTATCAGTACCAGGTTTCAAACTACTTTACGAAATGGTAATTATGAAAACAATCTGTTACTGGCTTTAAAAAGAATAGTCAGGGGCAACTTGGTGGCATAATGGATAGAGCTCACCCCTGAAATCAGGAGGACTTGAATTCAAATCTGTTCTCAGACACTTAACACTTTTTAGCTGTGTGACCCTGGGCAAATCACTTAACCCAAATTGCCTCAGGACAAAAAAAGAATAGTCAACCAATGACAAACCAAAGAATAGATTAAATACATGATACACAGTAGTAAGTGACCATAATAATCTAATGTTTGATAAACTCAAAAATCCAAGCTTTAGAGTGAAAATTCAACATTTGACAAAAATTACTGGGAAACAGAAAAGTAATTTGGAAGAAAATAGACAAAGAACAATATCTCATTCCATATATTAAGATAAGATGAAAACAGATAAATGATTTAAACGTAAAGGGTATATTTTCCCATGCCCCCCTAATTCAGAGAAATTATATAATTATATATGTATTCTATTTTTATATATGTAGGAGCATGGGAAAATGTACCTGCCAGACCTTTGAAAATTGAAGTGTTTATGACCAAACAAGAAATAGAGAGGATCACAGAAAGTAAAACCAATAATTTTGATCACATTAATTTTTTTTTAAAAAAAAGTTTTTCCAGCCCTGAAGTCAGGAGGAGCTGAATTCAAATCTGGTCTCAGACACTTAACATTCCCTAGCTGTGTGACCCTGGGCAAGTCACTTAACTCCAATTGCCTCAGCAAAAATCAAAAAAAAAAAAAAGGTTTTTCACAAATAAACTAATACCGCCAAAATCTGAAAGAAGACAGGAATGGAGGAGGGGGGAGAAATTTTTATTGCAAGTTTCTCTGATAAAAATCTCATTTTTCAAATATGTAGACAACTGAGACAAATTTGTTAAAATAAAAATGATTTATGAATTGATAAATGGTCAAAGGATATAAACAGACAGTTTTCAAAAGAAAAAACAAATCTATCACTAATTACATAGGGAGGAAAATGCTCCAAATTACTTTTGATTAGAGAAATAATAGTTGAAGCAAATCTGAGGGTACAGTTTATAACTATAAGAAATGACAAATATTAGAAAGGATAAAAAATATAAGTACACTAATGAACTGCTACTAGAGTTGTGAACTGGTCCAACCATTCTGGACCAGATTTCAAATCCATTTGGGACTAGTACCAAAGGGCTATAAAACTGTGCATATCCTTTGATCTAGAAATACCCAGCATATTTGGAACTCAATTTTTAAAAAAAATGTTAAAATTTTAAAATATTTGTTTTTTTTTAATTACACTTTTGATAAATAGCACAATTGTTCCTTGCTTTTTAAAGACACTGTCTGAATCCAGAGAAATAAATGATAAATAAAAGTATGTACAGAATAATGTTGACAGATTTATGCCTATTTGTGTCTAGTGGTAATCGGGAAGGGGTGAAGGCAAAAAGAAAAAAAAAGAAATTTACATGATAATTTTGTTGCGTATTTGAAAAATATATCAAGTTGTACATAGTAGATTTACAGCTTCATATACAATCATCTCTTTTCTTGTACAATGTTATGGAAATGTTTGTTTTATTCCATAAATTAAAAATAAAGAAAACAAGTGTTTATATGTCCCAAGTATCAGGATTTTTTACATGTTCAAGAAAACAACATCTCTTTTACTGATTAGGTTTTAAAAAAACTATTTGAATCAACCATTTTCCTTATCAACAAATACCAATTATGTATTAGGCTCCACATTCAAAAATAACCTGTAAACATCATGGTTAAACATAAAAGGTTGATTTATGAGAAAGAGACAAATAAATTTAATACAAATACACATTGTATACTCAAAAGAAACTAGAACTTGAGTAAACCTACAATTTTTTTTCATATTCAAAGTTTATTGCTTGGTGGATTTAATTCTGGGCAGATGATCCAACTTGGTTATATTTCACTAGCTAATTTGAGGAGTATTGTTAATAAAATAACATAATCTTTTGGAAACATTATTAAAATTCAGATAACTGTTTATGAAGTCAATGTCAAAAATCTGTAAAGGTTAAAAACTTTAAAATGTAGAGCACACCATATGGTTAGTGTGTTATAGACACTCACAGGAGAACAGATATGTTAATATAGTTACACTGGAAGTTTAATGCTGCATTCACAGCATGTGAGCTTGCTCCATTACTATTTCCACTCAGTTCGGTTGGGAGTACTTGTTATTCACTTTATTCAGTAATGTCATGAGTATTGGGAGAAGTTAATAGTGGAGATCTTTGTACACCTGTGATGTACAAAGCCATTTTTTGAAACATTCCCAGACTTGGAAAAATAGATCACTGACTTCATCTTTTAACTAATGGGCAAGCTATTTTAAAGCAGATGCCAATACCATTGGTTTAAATGGTGTTTTTAAAAGATATATGTATCTGCTTACATAAACTGTGGGTTTTTATCACAACTCAAGATATGAATATTTTTAAAATAAGTCCTATGAGGATAATTCTACCATGGTAATTTTCTTTCAAGTTTTGATTTAGATTGAACTTCAAGTTGACATTCAGAGTGGAGTAGCTTAAAACAATGCTATACTATCTAACAGAATCTTATCCTTAATTAGCCAAAACTGTCACCAAGTTAAATGAATTACATCAAATGATTTCAGATTGTTCTAAATTGTTAGAATACAATTTAAATATATGTTACATCCATATGTATATAAAATATATATTTAAGTATGTGTATATATATATTTATATACACATAAGTATATAAGCATGTATCTATAATTGCATAGATTTCAGTGTAGCCATACTTGCTTATCTTTCATGATTCTCACCCAAGTCCTCCTTTAAGTTATCTGTAGCTTGTGCAGTGATAATTATATTGGATTTAGGGACTGGGAATATGAGGTAGAATTCTAGCTCTGTCACTTAACAATCTTTATAAGCTTGGGCACACTACATAAGCTAGCTGGTTCCATTTCCTCATTTGTTATAAGATAGTATTGAACCAGATGTTAAGAGCTCTCTCTCATCTCTAAATCAATAATCCAGTATGTTGTGAGTCTTTTAATATGAAATGGACACTAGCATAGCATGTATATTATTCATTTGTTATCACACTTTATATGATTACCCCATTTCTTTCTGTGGTCAAGTATCTCTTATAAAATAAATATCCTTAAAAAGCTTAAGAACAATAAACCATTATAACACACTTTTGACCAGTATGTCATATACACTGAGTTATCCTCATGGGACATATTTTTAAAATGTTCATGTCTTAAACTGTGATTAAAAACCCAGAATTTGTTTAAGCATTAAAAAACCCAACTTTAGTCAGTGATGTTGATATCTACTTTAAAATAACCTGCCCGTTATTTAAAAGATGAAGCAAACAGGATATTTTTCAAGCTTGGGAATATCTTTAAAAAATGGCTGAGTTGATATCCACAGGTGAACAAAGATCTCCATTGCTACTCTCTTCCAATAGCAGAGTCAACACTGAATGAAGATTGTTCATTTGTATTGTGTTATGTAATGTATTATGTACCAGTGTGTCATATTTATGTGTGTATATATGTATACATATATAAAGAAAAAAGTATTCAGCATTTGCCATTGTTCTTTATACTAGACAAACTAATGCAATCTTAAATTGAATTTGCCAATAATTAATAATTGAAATATTTTCATGAGAATACATTTATTCTATTGATTTTTTTTAAATCCTTAAGGAATCTAAGTCTTGGTAACCAGTTGATATATTTCTTTTTAATTTGGGCAATAAATGAGATAAATATATTTTGTAAACCTTAAAATACTACACTGTATAAATGTCAACTATTGTATCACTATTACTTACAAATCGTATAATGCTATATAAATACTAGATGTTGTTACTATTTTATTATTGTTAATGTTTTCCTTGAATATGTTATCCTGTCTCAACCAGAAAAGTTTGAAGGTAGAGAATATTTATCCTTTATTGAATTAATAATTCTTATGCATAAAGTGCTTTCCAAAGAACTGTGTAGAGGAAAAAATGCAAATGAAAAATTAAGGCATAAGATTTTGTCCACAATCACATTCTACTCATCAAGAATCAGAGACTGAACTTGAAGCAAGGTCTTCCTACTCTAATTCATTAATCCTGTCCATTATGCCATGATTCCTTTGGAATCTATACATAGACTCTAATATTCAACATCAGGGAAAAATTGCAGATGCTTAATAAATGTTGCTGCCTGTTGTTACAGGAAAAGTCACAGGAAGTCTCTTATCAGTGGGACTAAATATCCATGGCCATATTGTACAGCAACATGCTCTCAAAAAAGAAAATTTTTAATCTATACTTTAAAAAAATAAACAGTATGGCATTTATAAGGCTTGAAAAATTAATCCCTCAAAAGATATCAACTCTTTATAAATTTCGCAAAGAACTTTCATGTCAAAAGCTATGAAACATCTGGTTCATTCTGGGGCATAGATCATCATCTTAAGAATCTGGAGTGGTTAAATCCCAAGAGAATAAAATGCAGTACAAAATACATTCAACATTATCAGAAATGTGTTTTATTGCAAAATAGTAAAGATTTATGACTGAGTCATGAGGATTAGCAATACAATTTTCTCACTTTCTTTTATAAACAAATTATATTTAAAATAGTTTTGTAAAACATCAGCAAGGTACAGTATATGTACTGTAACTATAATAGCTAAAAATACTATAGAGTCAATTTAAATTTATACTCAAAATTTATATTCAAAATGTCCTTGTAAATTTGTCTGTAATTATTTTAAAAGTCTGCAAAGACGGTTTCATTTTGGAGACCGGAATTTAATTACTATTTAATGTAGCTGCACAGACATCAGATTAAAGTGTATATCACTAATAGTTTATTTAAATTATTAATTAATATCCACACACCCAATTTCACTTAAAGACTTATGAACAATGTGATAAATTTAGACTGTACAGAATCTTCCTGAATTTATTTTAATATGGTAACTTTAGCAGAAACAAAATCTTTCATTTATAAATCCAACATTCAATATAAATGTTTCTTTTCTAAAAAATAGGTAATAACATGTAGATAAAAACCAAGATATCTGAACTCTTTTCTACTAATCTACTACCACATTCATGTAACTATATACCAGAGAAATAGAATAGAATTATAGAATTTTCATAGCTGGGAAAAACCTTCAAGGATATTCAGCACAAACCTCTTATTTTTCAAATGAGGAAGCTAAGGAATAGAACAATTACATAATTTATCCAAGTTCACACACTATTGTGTCAAATATCTGTCCATTGTATTTCAATAATTTCTTTCAAAGATAAACCCCAGTTTTCTACTTCTAATGAAATCACTTTTGTTCAGGCTCTCATTAACTTTCACCTATACTCTTGCAATAGATTGGTATAAGTCTTCTCCAGTCCATCCTTCACATCACTATTTAAGTCAATAATCAATCAATATTTATTAAACGCTCATGATATTACAGGCACTTTAACAATGCTTGTGAAAAGTTGGAAATAATATTCCTCATGTCACTATTCTCCTCTCTTCAAGAATCTTCAGTGTCTCCCCATAGCTTTCCAAATGAAATATAATCTTATGTTCTTGGCATTCAAAGCTATCTGCAATTTGACTCCAGCCTCCTTTTTCAGCTTTATCTCACACTACTACCATTCATGTTCTCTGCATCCCAGCCAAATTGAAATATTATTTGTTAGTCATTTTTATCTTCATATCTAGTGTCTAATTTGTTTTCTTGTACCATGACCATATTGTAGAAATATGCTCTTGAAACATCTCCATCTGTTGAAGTCTCTATTACCTCAGGTATCCTTTCTTCCTTGAAACCTTCCATAATAAACCTCAATGAAGTATTTTCCTCAAATGTCTTTTAACAACTTGCCAGACCTGTCCCATGTATTTATTCTAATCTACCTTGTAATATAGTCACTTGTAAGCATACCCCTTAAGTACTATTAGATTGCAAACCTCAATAGTCTATGTCTTTATCACCTGATTATATTGCATATAGTGGGTACTTCAATTTAATTATATAAGGAAATATTCAGTATAAGGAAAATTTCATGTGTGGCAGAACTCTGGACTCACTATCCCAGAACAAAGTTGATTTTTCCCCTTCTCAGAATTTTAGGATAACCCTTGAAGTCAGGGGCATCTTTCTCCAAAGTTCCACTTCTGATACATTTCCCCATCCTCTTGTTAAACTCCAGAATCATTTAACTGTTACATTGCTTTGATTTTTAAAAAGGGATAATTACAGCAAATATATATATATATATGTATGTATGTATGTATGTATGTATTGCAAGAATAGAAATTAACATTTTCCCTGAACCCAAGGGATACACCACCTCATTACAAATATCATCTCAACCCTTGGAGAGGGAAGTTTCTACATTGCTTTTGTCCCATCAAGTTCCCTTCCAAGTGTCAGTAATTTTGAATAAGTCTGCATTCCTGCCATTCAGCTAGGCTGGACCAAAGCAGATATCTTGAGATTTTATTTTTCACCATGTGGCTTCTGGCAAATCTGAGAATGAATTCTAGGTCTCAGATCTCAGTTGAGTCACTCTTCTGACCTTTTCAAAGATTATCACATCATAGGTATTTCCAGTCTTCTTCACCTAAACAGTAAAGTACAAATATAAAAAGAAAAAGAATGATATTTCATATTCATAGATTGCACATTGGTCTTAGATAGGGAAAGCCCCTGACCTCTTCCCATCCAGAAGACTCTTTAAATTGTTTCTTTTCAAAACATTGCCAGATAGAGAAGGAACAAGAACATTAATTTGATTGATTTTCAATGCCTTTTGAATAACCCCATTTCCATCCATAGTCAATCAAAAAGGATTGTCCTCATACATGATTTGTGGATCAGAATCAGTTATAGAATGTCTAAAAATCCATATGGGGAATGCTTCAGATATATACAATATGCAGATTCATACAGACAGCATTAATTCACCAGTTGTCTCCTCTACCAATGTGTGTTTACATATATGATTGATTGATAACTGGCCCATTTTTAGTTAGGGTAAGTACCCTCTCTTCTAGACTAAAATTGAGGAGTTTTATTCTTTCCTTTTATTCCCAATATCCACAAACTAAGCCATATCCTTTTTTTCTTCAGAAATCTTCCAAAAATGACATACCTAAAGTATGGGAGGTTTTATTCTAGACCATTTAACACTTCATGGGTAGCAACTCTGTACTCAAATAATTCATTTTTTAAATCTTTTTCCTACTAAATGACTGGTCCACTTGTTTTTCTGAACATATACTTCCTTGATGATATTTTTCTTGCTAGATTCAATTTAATTCAACAAACATTTCCTAACATTTCTTCAAATTAAATCGCTGTCTTCTTCTCTCTAGTTCCAGATCCAATCATCATTCA